>VXAV01009756.1:56470-91123 GCA_013399715.1 Alectura lathami
TTTTTTTTGTCCACTTTGAGAAACAAACTGAAAATATCATGATTGAGGAGTTTCTTTCTCCCAGGCCACAAATCAGACCAGGGACCAAGATGGGCATCTCTCTCTCAGGACCTCAGAGAGAGATACAAAAGACAGAAGTAATTTATGAATGTCTAGTAAGGGGTTCAGTGAAACAGTACCAATGATTCAGTCGTAAGAACCATCACACAATACAGTAACAAATAATTTCAGGAAAAAGTAAACCCACTACAATTATTAAACCCACCACAATTATTACTTTAAATTTACATGATTAACAAGCTGGCAGACTTACAATAAATAACATGGTGAATACCTTTACTTAGAACAGATGTCAAGAGAAGGGCACATTAGTTTAGGTAATGGGAGCTATTTATTCACACTGATATTGTACTTACAGCATAAGTACAATTAACTGTGGTAGTTCAACACCCTTAATTAAGAACATAAGTAAATTCATCTTAGCTGATTTCAGATCCCAACTTCAAAGCATAATTAGTTTTATTGAACTTGAAACTTGTTAGACCAAGAGGAAAAGAAAAAAAAAAAAAAAGGAAAGAAAAGCGTAGCTTGAAACCTTTCTGCCAAGATCTTGCTAGTTCTGCATCTTTTCTTTTAAGTAAATGGTCACAAAAGAAAGTGAGAGGTCTGGTATCATGGAGTAGCACTTTCATTCACATAAACATTGGAAGCACAGTGCAATGGATGTTTTGCACTTCTTTACCAGCCTCAGAAGAATGAGGCACTCAAAACAGGTAGTAATAGGAAACCAGCAATAAGACATGAGCAGATTTTGGTCTGTGTGGGACTTGACTCTCTGTAGACATGTTCTTTTCAGGAGCCTTTTTTATGGACACCGAGACCAGAAAGAAGAAAGGGAGAATCTCCATAAGAGATTACAGGTTTCCTCCACAAAAGATTCATTTGAGAGCACTTCAGTTTAAGGACTCTGCAGTCTGCAGCAAAGAGCACAGGCTTAGCGGAGGCACGCACAAATCTAAATCTCGCACTTCTGAAACAGGAACTGTCCACAAGAAAATCAGCCCTCCTTTATCTATCTCATTTCCCTCATTCATGCTCTCCCACAGTGTTAATAGTTGGGAACACCATCTTTTTTTTTTTTTTTTTTTTGGTGGACAAGATACTATAATTATGCCCATCCTCATTATTCCAACCTATAAACTAATTAAGCAAGTACTGCCTATGCAGGTGGTTATACTCTAGAAGTTTAAAAGTTCTGCCTATTTATTTATCAAAGGTGAAATCAAGAGGCTTTTTTGTCATAACGTTTAATTTTCTGTAGGGAGCAAAAGATTTAAGATTTAAGACCCAGTCTACTAGCCAGAGTTTAATGAAATCAAACAGCTGCATGTCATACATAGAAGTAAAAAACGGAAAAACAAAAATCTTAAAACAAGTACCTATACAAGTGATTTAGGGATATATCAGATTTTTCAACATCATTGACAGTTGATTTCAGAAGAAATATAGCCTATTTCTACCAGAATTTATGGGGATGGATAAATGACCACTGGGTACACTTCCAGCCTCAAGTTGTGTGTTCTTCTCAGTTTAACAGCTCCTCACTTCAGCCTGCTCTAGAACAAACAGCCTCTACAACTACAGAACCCCTGAAGTATTCCTCACACCATATAGATTCTGGAGAAATCCCTGGGTGCTTTCTCAGTACTGTTCTGATCTACACAATCAGGCATCATAATTGATTAATTTCAGCTAGGTTGCTTATATACGCACATACAAGCTGATGTCCATTCTTCTGCGCTATACTGAGCTATGTTCACTTCCTCTTCATCTGTTTGTCTCACTGCTCTACGTGGGTAGGAAATAACGCAAAGCTTTTCTGGGCTCCCTTACGTACTGTATGGGAATGTGGCAGACAACACACAGGCTTATGACTCCCTCGCTGCAGCAGAAATGACTTGAAGATTTGAAACCAAGTCATTTGCGATGGTATTATGATTTGCAATTCCACCTGTGATTTGAAGCATTAAAAAAAAAAAAAAAAATTACTCTTCAGCAAAACTTTTCTAGCACTGCAAAGAGGAATGACTTGTTTCACAAAAATTCTTCTGGATACAAGTGCTTTCTCTAAATCAAAATTATACCTGGAGGGAACATTGCGGAGAAGTGGTACATGGGACAACTGATGCTACTACATTTGGGGATGCTGGCAGAGAACGAGCAGCACTGAGCAAAGCAGGATGAGACTACCACAAAGACTAGAGAAAGGAGGCAACAACACGCTAGCAGGAGGAAAGAATATCCAGAGGACAGTCTTGAAGAAACCACAGTTAAATAAAAGTCAATGGTAATGTATGCAAGCAAGTCCAGGTAAATAGATGTTTATGGAAAGCAAGATGCTACACTGGAAGGCCTTGCAGCAGTGCGCTAGAGAATAGCTGTCACCAATGCAGTCGTTGGAGGAATACTGCTCAACAAATTGCTGCCTCATTGTGTAACTAAATGCATTTTTGGACACAGGAGACATCCATCAACAGCACAACTAATTCTGGGAAAGCAATGGGCAAGGATGATTAAAAATGGTCTGGTAATACTGCATGTACAGTTAGGAACTAGCAAGAGAGACTTAAATATTTAAGCTACTTTTGTACCTAACTACACAGGCTAAGCAGCTCTGAAAAAAAAAAAAAATCAAGTTATATTTCAATGTGCTTTTTCATTTGTTATATGCACACATTTGTTCTCACCTTATTGTGATAGGGGGAAAAAAAAAAAATGTTTCTAGCCGACAAACTTTTTTTTTTGTCATGTTTCTAATCAATGCATTCAATGGTAGTTTAAACCATGTTCACCCCAAATGTATGGACCTGAAGGAAGTTAAGACTTGAGAGAATGGCATGGAGCTGCGTCAGGGGAGGGTCAGGCTAGGTCAGGAAAAGGCTCTGCACCAGGGGGTGGCGGGCATGGAACAGGTTCCCCAGAGCAGTGGGCACAGCCCAAAGCTGCCAGAATTCAAGGATCATTCGGGCACCTCTCTCAGACACAAGGTGTGGGTGGTCCTGTGTGGAGCCAGGAGTCGGACTCGATCCTTGTGGGTCCCTTCCGGCTTGAGATATTCCGTGGTTCTATGATTTTACATCCTCCCTTCTCTTCTTCCCAAATAGAGGAAGTTTCTGTTTATCTACTACTTTACTCAAGAGCAGCATCTATTGAAACAGTTGCAGCAATCTGCTAATAAATAAATAAACAAATGGCATTTTAATTACAGTGCAAATTCCCAAGCCAGCACTCCCAGAGCTGCCCAGGCCTCTGCAGACATCCTGTTCCTCAAGAGGATCTTTATATCAATCAATCTTACAAGCATTCCTTCAGAAGTCTTCTAGGGACAGCTATCTCTATGCATGTGGAAATACAGTCCCATTTCTTTCAGTGATAATGCAGATTTGTGACTTAAAAGGACAGTCAAGCCTTTAATCCATTAAAGTTACAAGATGAAAGAGGACTGAAACTGTATTTTCAAAAATGTCAATGTGATTTACATGTCTAATTCTCTTCCAAAGTTGGGAAATGTAGGCTTTAAAAGTTGTTAAGCAACTTATTCTAAAGGACCTAAATCTCTAAACAACGCGTGCACCAACTATGTAAAAGTGAAACAAGGGAGCATGCTCAGAAGTGATTCTTGAAAGTATTCAGAATTTAAAAAAAAAAAAAAAGACAAAAAATTGCACTCTGATTTGTCAAAATTCACAACATTTTTCCAAAGCCTCAGTATGGAGTCTCAGTATGTGTGTTTCTGTAGATAGATATACACATAGATATATAATATACAACCAATAGAAATAGAACCTGTTTAGAAGCAAAAGGTTTTGCTTTATGAGTATGTATATATTTGGAAAGATTACAAAGCTACAGTTAAATCCAGGTCAGCCCATTGCGGGACATCAAATAAAAAAATTACAAACGAGTAACAAAAGACATGTGTCTGAAAATACACTAATGACAAGCAGCATGTTTTTCCAGTTTAGAAATATATATTAAAACATATAAAGCAATTTTATGCATATATCAGTCTCCCTGTTGAATCACTTGAGCTTCAGTTAAGATCACAATCCATGAGCTTCCTTCATGCACCCTCTTCTTTCTCACTGACCTCCTGACAAACAGACAAAAACACCTTGAGTTCGAGTAGAGGCCCAGGTGTGTTACTGAATGGCAGACAGCCTTTGGCACCTGCAGTCACTGAGGGACAGTAAAAACCACACGTGCCAAACAGATGCTTGTCATGCACCTCTGGCAAGAAACTAATCAAAAGGTAATTAGTAAATCACCATTTGTTATTTGAAATAAATTTAAAGAGGAAAAAAAAACAACAAACCCAAAACCCAATCCTACTCAAGCCCCCCAAAATCTGTAAATTCCAGTTCATTACAGAGTACTGAATTTTAGTATTCAGTTAGTTTTATGATTAATAGAAATGTTTAAATAGATATATTCAGAACTTTAATGCACAGAAATAGCACCCTAGAAAAAAACTAATTTATTTTAGCATTACAGGACTGAAAGACCTCAGAAGAAACCCTTATCTGCTTAATCCCCAGTCAGTATATATTCATAATTTTGTATATATTACACAAATATAAAGATCTTACAGAGAAATCCAAGAGGCTTTATTCTATATGTGCCTGATTGAGCAAGAGACAAGGCTATGTTAGTTTGCTTTGACTTTTATTCCCCCCCCCCTCCCCCTTCTCCCCAGTGTAGTTTTAAAAATAGTTTGGACNNNNCAGTGTAGTTTTAAAAATAGCTTGGACACAAAGCTTTAATGTCTCACTTCATTGCTTCCACTTATTTCCATTAAGGAAAAATTTTCTTTACTCTGTTTAATCCAATTATAAAACAAATTGGAAATTAAAAGGTTAGTCAGGGGATTAGGATGGCGGGGGAAAAAATAAAAAAAAAAAAAGAGAAGACTGTTCAGCATTTTACATTTCTTGTTTAAAATTTCCATTTATATCACATTTCTATCTACAAGCATCACTGCTTGCACATATCATGTTAGGTCTAAGGTAAGAATTAGAATTCTGCTTTATAGAACAAGCATATGTATTATCCTGACATTCACCACATTTTGTTTCAAAGGCTACTTCACTTTCTTGGGAGAAGAAAGCATCTCCTATGTTTATAGGACACAAAGTCAGCTGCTGGAATTCATGGAGTGATGCTGAACTGTGTCTGCATCCTAGGAGCAAGTCTTCACCCATAGCCTGCACTGCAGCTGGGACAAGCGGTGGGACACAAGCTAGTCCAGCCCTCAGCCAGGGCAGTGAAGGAACACAGGTTCTGCTCATTAGTTTAATCCAGTTGCTAGGAAGCAACTCATGCCAAGACTAGAGGACTGGAAGGGCAGTAACTTGTCTCTGAAACAGGGAAGTCACCATTATAAATGAAAGTCATGCATTCTTATGGATCTTCCGGAGAAGCATATAGCTCCATTCTCATACCCATGAGCTTATTGCATAGGCTTAATTTAGCCTTTCATAAATTACCATCTGCAAAATGGCCCTCAACACTTTTCATCTTTGCAGCTTTCTGCATACAGTTCAGTCTGGGCAATACACTGTGCAGCAATGCAAACATTTTTCCATCACATTTATTAGCTAGTATTGTTTCAGAATCAGCACTAGTTTGTTTTCTGAGTACATCGCCGCATTACAGCATGATTTAAGAGCTGAACTGTCATTCTTGAGAGAGCAAGATTTTAAATCTCAGGTCTACTGCTGAGTTACTGGATTATTTTACACAGGTCTCTCAATTGCCAGCATATCTACTTCCCCACGTGAAGTCCTGTTATCATCAAGGTTGGGTTCTCTCTCATAAGGGTATGAGACACATAGATGACTGCTATATGAGTGCCTAAAATCTTGCAGAGTGTAATTTTCTACTTGAAGTTCTCAATAGGGTTGACAAAAGCAGGCTGGGTGAGAAGAGTTCCAAGCTTGGAACTGGGGAACCTGGCCAGTGCTAAGTGCCTTGTATATTTTGTTTCAGCTTCCCCTGCTCTGGGAAGTAAGATAATCCTGACTTCCCAGGTAAGTCAACAACACAGCTGATAAGTAAGAGCCTGCTTCATTTTTTCCCCATATGATCAGGGGATTTTTTTTTTTTTTTTCCTAGAAGGCGTGGAAATCTGGAAGGAAGGAGATAGTGCATAAAGATCTTCACAGAAGTAGCATTGGTAATGCAATTTACTTGCCAAGAGGATAAGATTTGTTAGTGCTACAAAGATAAACACAAATGTAAAGCCCAATTGTTCCCTACATAAGAAACAATTTGTTGACTGGGAACACTAGGGGTTTTCTCATTCACTGCAAGCAATCTGAGAACCTCATGTAGCATATCAGTCATCACCAGTAACATCACTAATAACAGCTATAGACAAAAGACTCCAAGGTCATTGATATTTTCTTTCTTTGCTCATTTGGTGGCTCAATGAGATTAAAGATGTCGTTCAGTAACTGGGAGCTAATACCTGGCCTTAGTTTATCTTCCAGAGAAAAAAAAAAAAAGTGAAAAATTTGAAAATGTTGCTTTACACAATGTCACCCCACATATATGGGGGCATATTCTATAAATGAGAAAGAGTTATTAGAAATGAAGTAAAAGAGGGGTTATTTTGAAAGACTTTTTCAAAAATATTCCACATAGTGCTAGTCTGAAATGAATACACTTGTTGCTAACAATTCAGCACTGACAGCCTGAAGTCAAAATTTGAAGGTGACCTCTTTCTTCAGTAAATCCCAAATGCCACTCAGCTGCAAAACTGACAAACATGCAAGGACACTGAGGCAAGACTTTGTTAGCAAGTTTCGAAACTATGTAAAGACCCAGAATACAGTCTGCAAGAGTATGACAAAGATAACTTCTGGTCTGAAGCAAGCCTACAGCCAACATACATGCACCATTTCAAACAGCAGATATACCTTCCTGGTATGAAGGACAAGAAGAATTGAGTGGTCTAATCCATGCCTTATTACCATAAATATATCAAAAATCCATGCGTATGTCCTACATCTGTGGGTCTGGGTGTCACTGAAAAAGGCTCTGCTGTCAGAGAGCTTCAGGGTCATCACCTGAATTACAGGCTCCAGTCAAACTTGTTCCAAGTTGATCTGACACTTCATCTTTAATAGGTTAGAAATAACATACACATCTAACACAATGAAAATTGAAAAATAGCACATTTTCCTATTTGTTTTTAAAGCAGAAAAAAAATAATAAATCAAACACCTTTTCACAGAATAGCTTAATTTACCTAACGTTCTAAGGACTCTCTTTACAAGTATAGACTGCTATTTGAATTCAGCAAGAACAAATAAATCTTACATTTTCAGGTCTATAGATGACGGATGGATGACCATGCCAGGAAAAACACAGTAGGGTGCTGACCTCTTTCCAGCCAGTAATCTATTGTAGTACATCTAGTTAAAAAAGCAAACACCATAAACACCATATAATACACAAGGAAGAGTATTGTCCATAGGATAGCTGGAGCAGACCTTTCTTGTTCTGCGAGATGCTGGTAAGGTCTTTAGCAGCATGACCAGTCTGGAAGCTAAATCTAGAGAACTACCCAGATTCTCCACAACTGGGTGAGAAGACCAAGTGGAAGACTATAAAGTGAAGGTTAAAGAAATTGCAACAGTTTACTCTGGGAAAGTGAGAACTGATGATTATTCAGCCTTCAAGTATGTAAGCAGTACACTAAAGAGGTATGGGCAACATTTTTTCCCTCCACTTCTGCTGGTAAAGCATGGGCTCACATCACATATTTAAGATGGAAAAGATCCCCATGTTCAACACTGAATGTTAGGATATATGACTGGAAGAGGATATGAATCTCCATCACAGGAGGTTTTTAAAAATAGGTTAGGCAAACACTTATGAGAAGTGACAGTTACAATCGATCCATTTACATTTGGACAGGTATATGGAACACACAGCCTCTCAAAGTCCTTTCCAGCTCTCTTCTCTCCAATTTACCTGTCAACAATTTGCAGTGTGCACATCACCAGCATAACTCAAACATCTCACATTTTTCCCACACCACAGCCAATTTAATGGCTACGCATAACAGCTTTCAAGAAGTTACTACAGAGGTAAATTGGGATAAGAGGTGGTGAATAGCAGAGCTGCTTCTCACCAACCGAAAGAAGAGGCGGCAGCATTGCATATGTTCTGCCATCTACGGGTCATAGCCCACAGCAAACAAGCTTAGGAAGCCAAAAGTAACAAAAAGGTCTGCAAAGAGAAGATGAAAAAGTTTGCTTTTTCCCTGAACCCCAGCTGCCTGCACTGAGAGGCAGAAGCAGAGGAACACTGCAGGACTCCAGAAAGTGCTTTGAGCACAGCCCAGGTTGGAAACCAGTGAGAATCATAAGGTTTAGTTTACCAGTGACTCACCTGCAAAACTCAACAAATTTAGCTAGCATGAGTTTCTCAGGGACAAACATCAACAGAAAGCAGAAGCAACAGAAATAAAAGCAGCCGGAATTAAAAGAAATTTTATAGGAAGAGGTGCAACAAAGATTTTTTATGTTAAAAAAAAAGCTACCATGTAAAACCATCATATGCTGACAGAACGTTACAGGCATTTCCCAGCAATGCTGTAGGTGCAACACAACGTTTTTCTTAACCATTGTGCATGGCTTCCTGACTACAGCCATTCCGGCTACCAGGCAGCTATGTAACTTCTGATCAGCTCAGGGCGGATAAACCTCAGTGTTAGTTTGAATTACCAGATGAATTGATGGTGACTCATTTCAGAGAATATAGCTTAGCAAATTATTAACAAAAGCTGGCAGAATTTTATTCTTCCATCTGAGGCAGTATTATTACCAGGAACTGGAACATCTCCTTCACTTGCACTTCACTGAAAGCATGCAATTTTTCTTGTCACTATGCTGTCCCAGTTCTCAGGTATTGTTATCCTGCTGCATGGGGTGAAGCTTAGAATCGTTTCAAAGCTCAAAGTTATAGAAACAAAATCCCTGTTTCGGAAAAAAATGTGAGGAACACTCAGAACAGTTATCCAGGATTTACAATGGCCTCTGCTGAAATCTGCTGAAGAACACTCAATTTCATAGTGACTCACAGCACTTTAAATCTATGATCTGCTAATTTAAAAAATAATAATAAAACAAAAAATAAATCAGTTCAGTGACATACTGCCAAAATTAGCAATAATTTCCTTCACTGGTTTACAGGTATCTGAACATGATTTCACAATTTTTTTACTGTACTTTTTGTTATATATTAGATCACATTGAGTTTGACTTTGTAGATTGTAAAATTGTATTGCTTTTTAATAACTGAGTTGTTTGGCCAGAAGCACAAGTAACCACTTGGCTTCAGAAAACTTTCTTTAGTTTCTTACCAGAACCACGCTCTCATTGGTGCTTCAGTTTAATATGGGTCATGAAATGGAGAGGAGGACCACAGTCACTTGCCTCATTCTTCTGACAGAAACAAAGATGGTTATTTACACAGCTAGGGGAAATCTTAAGTGAGCACAAGCAGATCCATTAAAACTTGCCTTCCAAGCCCAAAACTAATTCCAATGCAAAACTACAATAAAATCCTAGGTGGAGATGATCATTAAATTAGATACATGGATACTATGATAGTAATCAGACTTAGCTACAGTACTTCTTAGATCAGCCACAACTAAGCAGAATGAAAAGCAAAACTTTAAGGATTCCCTATCCTTTGCCATGTCACTTTTTCCCCTCTAACATTTTAACAAGTAAAAGAAACCCAGCAGTACAGGCACACAGGGGGTTTCTCCTCCTGTCACAAGCAGTGACCTTATTATACTGCCACATGTCTGTTTTTGATCCTTTAACACATTTTTGTCCCTATACTCTCCTGCTAATAAAGCAACAACATCAGCCACCATAAAAGCTAGGGATAGCCACTTTGTATGCTTACTTCTATTTATGAAATACCACCAAATTCTGAAGCTAAGGCTTCAACTGCAGCACTCAACTACCACTACAGCAAGCCCCTTGCCCAGGCACTACTTACTTACAATTGAGTATGCATAGACCATAAAAGCACAGATTTCTCCTTGCATTAGGGTAAACAACCTCATTCCTTCCAGACCTTTTCATTTCCATCATCAAGATAAGGTTTACTAATTCAGGGGAAGGGAATTAAACAGCACAGACCACTCACAACCATACAGCTTCCAGTACACATTTAAACTATTTCATGCAACTCTAAGAACCAAAGGGAACAAAAAACAACAGAACCTCTTTGTCATACTTCACTTGATTCAGCATACAGATCTACTGTAGTATACTGCCATGAACTCTCTGCTTCTGAATTTGATGAGAGTCCATAGTTAGTTTCCTCAGCAATTTCTCTGTAAAATCATTATTATAGCATATAGATGCTTTATATACTTTAAGGAATTTTTTTCCATACCTGTGTTAAGAACAAATGTTACTATCTTTAAAATTAAGACAAAAGAAATTGAAAACTTAAAAAAAAAAAAAACACTTACTACTAATTCTGGGGGCTCAGTCTGAAAATGCTGAAAACTGATTTTTTCAGGATACTTGCTACTTGGTGCTCCTCCCATCCACAGAACCCAGCTACTATTAGCTACAGCTGTAAGTACTCACTGCTTCTGCAAATCAAACACTTAGGTCTCAAGTCATCAACCCAGAAAATGAGAGCCACCTGTGAAATGCTGTATTTCTGTGCCACGGCTGGTGCTGCATTAGCAGAAATGATTTTTCACAGCTGTTTAGCTGTGACTAGAGCAAGGCAAGATAGCTGTTTGCTTTGTAGAGGTTTTTTTTTTTTATTTATTTTACTTTCAAAGAAAATAGTAAACTATTTACAAACTGAGGTTGAATTCAGTTAATGTAGAGCTTGGCAAATAGAAAGGCTCTACAGGTTTTCCTCTGAGGCAGCCCTGGCTGTAGAGTGAAGTATCTGGGGCAGCCAGCCCTGCTGCCCTGTGGCTGTGTTCAAGGTTTTGGCTGGCTCTCTGCAAAGGGAGCCCTTCTGCTGCCTTCCCTTCCCTGCAGGGAGGAAGCATGGCACAAAGAGTTAATCCAGGCCCATGGAAGTCATTTGTGTTTCCTGCCTGTATACACCTTCCCATCTCACTGCAAAGCAGTACCGGTCTGAGGTGGTGCAGGCCACGGCCTGTGCATGGAGAAGGCCCAAGAGCAGGAGGTGAGGAGCCCCACTGGATATAAAGTGTGCAGAGGTTTTAGACTATTTTACAATTAACCCATGACTTTATTCTGGGTGACATTCTTCATTTCCATGTTTGCCTTCAAAATACTCTTGTGTTTGTTTTTTTTGTTTTTTTTTTTTTCTCTGCATTACTTTTGCCAAGGCTCGAGTCTTCCAGTAAGTAAACTATCCTCATAACCAAGCCATAGGAATAATTCAAAATTCACCCTAAGGACCACAGCTTAGTGTTTATCCTTTCAGAATTGCAGTCGTAGAGCTACATGACTTGCACTTCTACCATATATAACCTTGCTACTACCCAGTGTATTTATGTCTCTGCTATAAATCTCTTGTCTCTGTCATTAAGTGCTAGCCAGTGCCTCTGGCCACTCACAGCAAGGAATTACAGTAATAAAATCTGTCTTACTTCTGGTAACATGATGAAAGTAAAATTTTCAGAGGAATTCTTTTCAGTTAAAGTAGCTATTTGGAGCTTGTAAAAGTAAATGATGCTGTTTGCTCTTTACCCCTTCTATTGCCAATCATTTTATTCTCTTTTTATTCATATTTAGATATAACAAAATTCCATAAATAAGTTGCAACAAACACTCAGACTAATGAACAGCAAAACTTTATTTGGTGCTGGTAGATTATTATCCTTTATATTAGCTGTTTTCATAAAGGACAAATTATTTCTCACTCTGCTTTTACTGGAACACAATAAATTTTCTTCAGTTATAAATAAAATGTTTACTGTTTGCTTATTGAGCACTTTGTAGGGTTCTATTTTGTTTGTTTCTTTGTTTGTTTTTCTTTTTTTTTTCTTTGGTAAGCTGACTGGAATGCTTTTATTGCTCTTCCTTAGCCACCTTGTCTCAGCCCCTATTGCTCGGTAGCTGCTGAACCAGTCTCCCATACATTTGAACCTGTTACTTGTTCTCCATTGCTAAAAAGCACGCTTGCACAGGTGTTGTCTTCTGCCCTTCGTGTCTTATCTCTGTTTTTAGATGTTGGTTGCATTCATGATCAGCTAGAATATCTAAAGCTCCAGGAGACCAGACATCTATGTGTAGCACTGCTTGATTTGCTATCACTGACTTGGTGCTTACAGTCACATTTTCAGCTACTGCAGGCTTCAGAAGCTCATTTGCTGTAAACAAGATAGTCTGTGTATGGTGTGACATGAGCTGTACTGGAATGTTGCCTTTGCCTTCTGCTGGTGTTTTTCTCTAGCGTACTGATTCTTCCTGCAGGCTTTGTTATTCTGCTGTGCTCCCACTTACCTATCTCACTCCATCTGGAGGGGAAAAAAAAAACCACCAAAACCCAGAGTTTTGGCAGACCTGACAATTTTTCTGCCTTGTCATTGCAGAAGCTGTGCTGCAAAGAGGATTAGGTATGTTCAAGCTCCTGACAAGAAAACTGAGGCCTATTAACTGTAATAACACTTGACACGTTCTGTTGTTCATTATGTTATCAGGTTACAATCAAGAATTTCCTCAGCCAAATGTTACAGTGTCATCTGTGTTTGTATCTAACCCCCCTGGAGCCTTATACAACTAAACTAATGTCATTGGCACTGCTATGACACCAGGAAAAACGTGCAAAATGTCCTTTATAGCTAGGTGGATCAGCCAAAAGGCATCCAGAAGGTCAAAAAATAATTTTCTTTGCAAACTGTTACTTGAAAACATTCTAAAGGGAGGCATCTGACACTGAGTCCTTTACATTCATGATTGCTGGCTTGTTAAAAGTTTTCAGTTAGGAATAATTTAATGTGGAGTGAAAAATCAGTGAGTCAGTATCTATGACTTTACCTATGGTTCTGTAAGAGTTATTACACTGTTGATGCCATCTGATGATGGTATGTTCTTGTTTTAAGGCTTCCACTTCCCCTCAGGCTATCAGTTTGCTTTTGTTTCTTCTTCCAAAGACACCATTGTTGAAATTTTTCTGCAGGGTTGATCTCCTAATGATATTTTTAATAGAATCACTTCAGTCTTCTGCCTAAAGTATGCAGGTTTTTTATAAAGGGCAACCTGTGTTACAGCATGAGGTCATATCCATTTGCATACACTGCAGTCATTGTAGATTCACAGGCTTCATACACTTCTAGTACTGATATCAAACTATTACCTAATTAATTCCTCTCCCTCCACACATTCTGGCAGGTTTTAATTTCTTAATTCTGAAATAGATCTCCAGATCTTCATTTGTTCAGTTAATTTTTCTTCCTTATTTCACAGATCCACATCAAGCAGAACATGATTTAGTGGGCATAGAGGTGTTAGGCTGACGGTTGGACTAGATGATCTCAGAGGTCTTTTCCAACCTTTGTGATTCTATGATTCTGAGTAGGAAGCTCATTTGACATGAATTCATTTCCCATGTAACATACACTTCATGTTTGCTTCTACTTGTAAGCAAATCACTGTTTAATCCAGACACTGTACAAGCAGTTGCAAAACTGTCATACAGTGGCTCGCCTTCTGAATGGTAGGATTGACAGCAAGCAGTTTTCATCTTGCATTTGTACAAGTTAGCCACACTGCCTAGGGCAAATAGCCCACTAAGTATCAAAAGGAGTTTAAAACCTTGAGAACAGATTGGTTACAGTAGCTGAACAGTTTGCATGATGGTTATTCCTTCCAGAAATTAGTTATTTTTGTCAAGGTCAAGAGAGATGCCGATAAAGCTATTTTAAATGGTTCTAACTTAACCCCAAATTTTGCATCTGCAATAATGCAAATACTGTTATTTATTGATTTGAAAACCCTAATTTGCAAGCTACATATGTTCATATACTTTCAACAAGATGGAGCAATGATAAGGAGGAAAACACAGGCAGCATAGTAGTAGTGTTTTGCACTCCTAGAAGATAAACATCCTGTTATCCCAGAAGATAAACATTTCTAAATAAACACCTGGTTTGATCTGGAGAGAAAAAAAAAAAAAAAAAAGCATGCCTTGGTATACTAGGTTCCCTCTCCCCCCTCTCCCTCAGACCAGCAGCTTGATAAGGACTGACTGCTGGGTCAGCCCAAAGATCCTCTTGGGCTAGGAGCCTCTGCTAGGCAGTGGCCAAAGTACTTTGCAAGGAAAATGTAGCTTAAGGTTCAGTTTGGTACATTTCCAGCTGGAAGGACACAATACACTAAGAGTTCCAAAAAGCAGATCTTATTAGACTGCAGTTAAAATGTATTAATCATAATCTTTCCTCCCTTCCCCTCTCAATCTTGTTAACGGAGAAATTTTAGGTTGCCAAAGTTAGAGTGAGCACATATGCATATATAAATACTTTTCTCTGAAGAAACACCCGAAGAGCAGTAAATGACTCCATAAGGTGCTTCCATTGCCATCCAACCCAATCTCACAGTAGGACGAGACCCAAGGTGTGCTGCCCCCTCAGCCCTCTCAAGCTCTGGTTCCTGGCAGAAGGAGAGCTGAGGGCTCCCTCTGCATGCTTTACCAGGCTCCACATCTGCACAGTAGCAGGGCCAGCACTTCAGAGCATGAAGCAAAGGCAGCCTGCGAGCGTAGTACTGTTATCAGCAGTGTTTACTAAAATATGTGAGTAGTCTCTTAATTGAAAAGCTGTGTTACCTTCACTTACTGCATTATAAATTCTACGGAAACGTTTGAGGAGGTGGAGAAGCGCTGGTATCGTGCTTTATCTTGAAAAGAGCTGTGAAACCGCTGTTGTGACTATTAACTCAAAAGCATTTCCCAGCTCAGGCTTCCTATGAAGACTCTTTCAATGAATAAGAAGAATATAATTTGAAAAAAATATTTGAAGACTGGTTTCAGTCATCTTTTTCTTTTTCTTTTTCAATCACTCGTTTTATCCAGCAGCTGGAGTCAGAAATCAGCACTTTGAGTGGCTACAAAACCAGTCAATCAAAAAGCAGAAGGCTTTTTGTCAAATAGATTTCTCAATGAAATTGAGAAAACAGAATTTAAAAAATAAAAAATCCCAAAGAAATCATTTCTGAATATCAGTAGTTGCTATTCCATCATAAGCATTAGTATTTTGAATCCAAAGCTGTTTTTTTAATATATAAAATTACTTGGCTAGTTCAAAAGAAAATTCATCTAACTGGGCTGAATTAAGTCTGTCTTTTGGAGCCATGAAAGGGGAAGATTAGCCTGTAATCTGTAAGGACTGTCACATCTCGGGTAGAATTCATATCAAACATTCTAAAACTTAGTTTGTTTACTTTATTCAGCAGACAAAGTGACTATAGGCACAATTTTTTGATTACATATTACAGTGATTTTATTTTCATAACTAGCACTAGAAGTGTTAACACAGCATATTGATTGTAGAGTTATGTTCTGGAAAGAAATAATAGCCTGGCACAGATGCCGTAAACCATTGGAAACCATCAAGATAGTTGGGAGAGACATCTTCTGGGTCTATTTTGATTTTTGACTTTTGTTCTCATGATGGAAATTGGAAGCAGGTCCATGCATGCTTCACATCTTGGTCTTGGCCAGCTCAGTAACTTTGAGTCGCAGCAGGCTGTGCCCAGTCCCCTCTTTCTCTAGGAAATATTTTTTTTCCATTCTTTTCTCTCATTTGTCTCAAGTCCCTGCTCCCCCCAGCAACATACGGAATGCTTTCGTTGCCCTGTGTCCCTCCTGTTTTCTGTGTATATTTGAGGGTGAAAGAGATTTTTTTCTCCTTACAAATGGCAATTTTTACTTTTGCTCTGAATCAACAGGGGTGTCGGNNTCCACTCTCTTTTCATCAAGAATGTTTTTGCAAAATTCTTTCTTTATTACTATGGTTAGCTCCTATTATCACTGCTACGCATGTTAACTTATTCACAACTTAAAATACAGTTGTTTTTTTTTCTAATTTATTGCACTTACAGTTTTTAATTCCCCAAATAATTCCATATACAGTTAACCCATCAAGTCTTGTCTCCTCCCCATCAACAGCTTATTATGCCCATTAGTCATCTTCTCTACAAAGCTCTCTGTACTTTCATACTCTATGTCACCAAAAAAAAAAAAAATCTATGCACAAAAACACATTCTATTAAATATTTCCTTTACGTCTGGCCCACATACAGATCCTCATGCACTTGTCAAGCTGTTTAACTTCTTTTTTTTTTTTCTTAACGCTTACTGCTTATAATGCTTTTCTGTTAACATTGGCTGCAACCACCATTATACGTTTTAACATTTCATACTAAGACAGGAATATCTCTCTGTTATGCAAGATACATCCTATGAAATAGTATTCTTTTGGGACTCCTATTAGTTATCACAGCATAAAGAACTGTAGGTGTTTTATTGTCACTGAGTCCTAAACTGTACAGATTTGACCTTACCTCTTTATGCCATGTACTACTTCATTTAAACCCCAGTTCTGATCTGGTTGTATACAAAGAATTCATTTCTAAAGGATGAAAATATCCTTTAAAATTGTGTTGAAAGCAAAAGCAAGCAGAACAGGAAATAGGTATCCACTTTTTATTAAAATGAGAGGTTTCGTAAGTGTCAAACTGGACATCGGACTACAAAGACAGTGAAGAAGCATTTATAGAATACAGTTAAATTCTGCTCAAATACAATTTATGCATAGAATCTTACACATGACTTACAAAAGGAGTTTGCCATATGTAGCATCTACCATTTTCTTAATATCCTTAAAAACAATAACGTGTACTGTATGGAATTAGGATGGGTTCCGCAGTTACTATTTTTTGACTAATTACTCATGTCTGCTTTAAAAATACATTTTTAACAACATTAACATTTAATTAGACAACTAAAAACGGATTTCAAAAGTAGCTATGAAGCAAATCCCACGCATAGCCTTCAACGCCTTTGTGGATACCAGCAACGTCTCCTTGCTTGAAAGGCAATTTGCACACACAGATGTTGTGCACATCTCCCCCCTGCTGTCATCCCTGTTGCCAGCAATGCAAGAGACAAGCGCGTTGCTGCTACTTGGATTGAATCCACAACCAGGAAGCAAAGATGAAGCTAGACCCAAATCACCTTGAATATAGCCTTCATTCTGCAGCTTAACCACTCATGAACTTCAGTTTAAGTTTGTGATAAATACACCTTACATCTTGAAGTCTTTTCTTCTGATCATGGTAAAGAAGACTCATGCACTGATTTCTCAGATCTATGTAGTACTGTTAATGCTGGCAAGACTTCTTGAAAGCATACCCTGTTTTTGGGGGACTTGTAAGAACAGCATTATTTCAGAAAATACCTTACCATATCTCTCAACACCATGATGCCATGCAGTTAGAGTGTGATGTAACCAGACTGTAAGAGCGATGGTATTATTCCCTTCTGTTTAACCCTCCAACAGAATTCCAGTTACCAGGACAGCGAGGAACCCAGAGCATGCAGCCCAACGGCGAAAGGGTGAGGGAGCTGGGCCTGTTTAGTTTGCAAGAGGGCCAGCTGAGCGGCAACATCGTGGCTGCCTAAGGTAGCAGTCAGGTGGCCTGGGGAGGCTGTTGAGTCTCCATCCCGAGGCTGTTGAAGTTTGGCTGACCAGAGTGCTGTCATGTTGACTAGAGAAGTTGACTAGATGGCCTGTGGAGGGGCCTTCAACCCAATGTTTCAGTGACTCCACTGAGGTCTGCACGAAGCTGGACAGAGCCCACACTATCATGTTTGAAAACAGACTCCTCTCTAAAAGTTACACATGCTACAAACACCTATTCACAGGTATGCACATACCTTACAAATCCATTAAGAAAACTGGTGTAAATGTTTCCTGGCATTTTTTTGCTTTAAAGATGTTTTAGTATTTTCTGTACCTATCTGTCCATTTAACAGTTCTGCTATAGTCAATTCAGCTCTTGTTTGAAATTTCCATGTAACGGCACAAGCAAGGAGAAAGTAATATTTAAATCCATAAAAGGTGCTACAGAGCTTGAATGGTAGTTACACCTGAAATATAAATGTGCCCTACCTTTGACCAACCCTAAAGATGTACTTTTTTGAGCTTTATCCAACTTTAATATCTGCCTGAAATTAAAATTGAATAAAACTGTTCTGAGTTGGAACTGGAGTTATACACCTCCTCACATTGATCCTCATTCAAAAAGAATTAAAACATATTCATAGCTTTCAATGGCAGTACTTTCTCTGAAGACTGATTCAGAGATTTACATAAGTGGGTCTGCTCACATACTTGAAGCCAGTTCTCATTTCTGTTTTCTACCATCAACTGCTTTAATTTTCATTCCTCTTAAAGGTGTATGTATGGTGGAGACAGGAATGATATTCCATACCATTCACATAGTGACTTTGCATCTTATATGCAACTCGGATTTTAAAAAATAGAATCAAATCAACCCACGCGCTTTAAACCAAAGAGTAAACAGAGGGGAGATTTAGACTGGATATAAGAAAAAAGTTTTTTGTGATTAGGGGAGTGAAGCACTGGCACAGGTTGCCCAGAGAGGTGGTGGATGCCCCATCCGTGGAGACCTTCAAAGTGAGGCTGGACAGGGCTCTGAGCAACCTGATCCAGCTGTAGGTGTCCCTGTGTACTGCAGGAGAGCTGGACTAGATGGCCTTTAGAGGTCCCTTCCAACTCGGAAGATTCTATGATCCTATGATTCTCTGATTCTATACATTTGCTATTAGTAAAATAGGCTGGAAAAAATAAGCATGTGCATTGTGCCTAGAGACACAGGAAGAGAACCATCATTTTCACATATATTAACCCCTGTGCTACAGCCCCAAAACAAAACAAAGCATAAGATGAAAATGCTTCATTCCAGCAGTACTAATGGTTGAAGAAAGCAAATTTCAGATCCCTCTCTGGCTAACATCTATCATCTTAACCCTCTTCCTCCTGAACCTACTTCTGCTTTTCAAGATGTCCTAGTCTCTATATGAGTTAAGTCTGGGCAATCCAGGGATTTTCATGTCATAGTACATCTAAAAGGTTACACACAGTGGTAATACATGTGAAAATACTTTTTTGAGGGGGAGGAGGAAAGACTCTGCTCATCTTGTGCCATCCAACAAAGTCACCATTTTAAAGGATCTGAAAGAAACCAAACACACATCTGATGGAGATTTTTTTAACTTCCATGTTGGTTTTTTTTTTTTCATTTTCCAAACACCATGACATTTGAGATTCAGAAAAGAAGGAGGTGGCTGTTGCAAAGAAGCAAAGGTAACACTGTGCAAAGAGTGCTGTTAGGAAAAGGAGCTGATCTGCCTGTAACGGGCAACTTAGGACTGGGTAGGCTGCTGAGAGCTGTCATTAATGATGATATTAATGTTCAGCCTGGAGAAGAGAAGGCTCTGGGGGGCCTGATAGCAGCCTTCCAGCACCTGAAGGGGGCCTACAGGAGAGCTGGGGAGGGACTCTTTAGAAGGGCATGTAGCGACAGGACGAGGGGTAATGGCCACAAACCGGAAGAGGGGAGATTTAGGCTAGATATTGGGAAGAAATTCCTTACTGTGAGGGTGGTGGTGAGACACTGGCACAGGTTGCCCAGAGAGGCTGTGGCTGCTCCCTCCCTGGCAGTGTTCAAGGCCAGGCTGGATGGGGCTCTGAGCAACCTGGTCTGGTGGGAGGTGTCCCATGGCAGGGGTGTTGGATGATCTTTAAAGTCCCTTCCAACCCAGACCATTCTATGATTCTGTGATATAACGGAGGCTTCCTGCCTTACAGGACATCATTATCACGTATACAGAAAATATCTCAATTGAAGTCTTGTGGCTTTTTTTTTTCCCCCCCCAATCTGGCCAGCAAAGTGCTTGCTGTGCTGCACTGATGAAATCACAGAAAGTTCTGAAACCATGTTGCACTGCAGCTGCCAAACATAATAATGGAGTCTGATGCACAGCAGTTCAGCTGGAAACTGCCAAGGGACAAACAAGAAAAAAAAAATTAGGGCTACATTTGCAGATACTCACACAATTGCATGGTGCTTCTAAACGACTCCTTTGATATACATTTTGTTTTTCAACTATTGCAAATTTTACCTAAATTATTTGAATTACAATCTTGACATTCCCTTTCTTCTCAGACACCAACACCTTTCAGTATTTTCTGGTAGCAAGCTATGTATGCCTATCTTAGCAAAAACAGCAATGTGAACACATTTTTATTGCATGTATCACTTCAGAAATGCAAAATCAGATACGCACTTGTGTGTCGAAGGAGCTGGAGTACAATCCAGATAATGGTTCATTTCATCACGCTGCAATTTTTTTTCTTCCCAAATTAATCTGATGGGCAATTCTAGTACAGAATGGGAATGCAGTAAATTATCCCCCCTCCATCTTACAGATAATGGAACAAATCGTTACCCAGTATAACTGAGTTTTAATTTGTTACAGCGGGAGAAGACAATTATAGGTCAACCTGTCAACGGAGTAATGTGAACAAGTACAACTAGTTGCCCTTTCTGGTATGCTTTTGCAGGACTAAAATCGCCCCCCTGCTAAGTAGTAGCAGATGGCCAGGGCTGCGCAGTTCTGCTTCTCAGTGAAAAGTAATTTGTTTTTCAGAATTGTTAGGTATGTAAAGAACGAAGATACAGGCTAGCTCTTATTTAAGAATCACTGCGTGTCAGAAACAGCACATGCCAGTGGTACAGCACAAGAATGTAAAGAGTGGAAAGGAACATTATGATTGAAAATATAAAAGCAGAAATGCATGAAGAGGGAAAAATCACGAGGTAGAAAAGTTCAGAACATTACAGGAGAAAGAAAATTTCATTTCATAACAGTGATGAAAAATACAATTTTATAACAAAATCTGAAGCAATGGAAGAAAGAAAACAATCTTTTAAGGTTGATTAAAATATTTGTCTCTTACACTTTGAGTATTCAAATTAGGAAATCTGGAAAACAATCTTACAGTAACAATGTTACTGGTCAATTCCCAAAAGCAAAGAAAACAAAACACAAATTTTACCTGTGTTCTCATATATTAAAATACTGGATCTGAGTCACCACCCCTCTATTACTCTGGTCTGTTCAAAGTTATTTTATTTTTGCCAGCATGAAACAGGCAATAACAGGAATAACACTGGTAAAATAGAGGATACTGACTGAGGAACACTTACACTATCTCAAATAACTGAAACTTTTTCCCCTACTCTTCGTAAAGCATGTGATATTCAATACCAGCACATAATTTTGCTGACCACCTTCAATACACATTTTCTGGATTGTTTATGTAGAACACTGAATACCAGATGATAGTGCATGATATTATTTATCTGTATCTTAGGTTACCCAAAAAGTACATGATGCTAAGAAAAGAATCATTTCGGAAGTAGATTTTCAGTAGTCTATGGTTACTATCAGTCTAGATAATTTCTTCTTTAGGTGTGCTGCAATTTTTAATGTGAGATGAAGTTATGCTGCTACTTGGGCAAATGGCAATTTGTTAATACATTTGTTGAATATTTTTTAAACTCAATCAGAGCATGTTCCCTAAAATAACTTGTTTAAAAAGAATTTGTATTCAACATTGCTCATAAATAAACAGTGCTTAAAAAAATCCACTCATTAGTGATGAGTGGGAAGCCACTAATTCCCTGTTGTAGGTCCTAAGCCAACAATTCCTGCTAGTTTTAGGCTTTCATTTTTAAAGCTATTAAGATTAATCCTTTCAAAGCAAATAAAGCATTTCAAATGCATGTATGAAAATGGAAACAGCAAGTTCTTGATTCTACAAAGACCTTATGTGCTACTCACTGTTTCACCAAGAAATTAAAATTTCTGATCAATTTTGCTGTTATTTGCCGACTATCAATATTCCCAATGTTCCTCAGAATGCACCTAATGTGAGTGCATCATGATATTAGGAAAGATGCAAAGAAATCAAGGTCTTTCATTTGAAACTCTTAGCTGCAATGCATGACCTATAGGCTAGCATTAGTCCCTTGTTTACACTTAGACATCCATGCAAAAAGCTTATCTGGCTATACGCACATTTGGCAAGCTCTTCCCAGACAGATGAATGAATTTTTCCAGCAGGAGCTGTTAGCCAAATATTTGTGATCTTCAGGCAATACTTATTGGGTCGAAAGTCCAAAAAGTTTTGCTTGCTGGAATGATGCATAGGCTGAAAGTGATGCTAAAAGATCTTACTACCATTGACTCTACAAAGCGTTGTGACCCAAATTATTGCTGTATGTTGAATCCCCTGCAGAGTGCTCACAGACACTAATCTCACTAATTCCTCCTCTACTACGACTTTACGTAGTATAGCTCAAAAAAGCCTATTTGTATTAAATTAAATTTGTAAAGCACATGTCCAGGATAAAACGATCAAGTGTAATATACATTACATCTGCTCTTATTATTTAAAGACTGAAATGAGCTACAATATAAACTTAACCCATTCTACTGTTAGCAAAAGTGGATTTTGGGGAAAAAATGTCAAGTATCTGGGAAGTTTGCAATCATGTATATGTACATGTATATACCTACACATATGCACACAGAGATGAGGTTTACATAAAAATCAATTACCCAATAAATATGTAGGCAATTGGTGTTGTAAATGCTTTAATAAAAAAGTTTTGCCGTACAGGTAGCAACCGGACAACTCTGTTTCAAGTCTTCACTTTAAGAAAACTCAGAAATATTGCAGTTGAGGAGTATTAAGGCATTACACAGTCTTTGTTTTCTAACTCAGTTTTCTTTGCACATATGAGCCACATGGTTGGAGGAAAATGGGAAAATGTCACCTCTAATAAACATACAATGCCTGTGGAAAATTAAGATTATATTTGACAATCCTGCGAAAGTGCCAAGGAGGCAAGTTGGGTAATGCTAATTATCTTCCAGATCTTCAACAGATTTTCAACACCCATTAAAATATTCAAAGAACTTGTCAGAGGAAAAGTAAAATGTGGTTATGTGAAACAAATTCCTTCATACAAGGATTCTTTTTCATGGTTTCCTATCCAGGATCATCAGTGTTTCAGTAAGAGGATGTTTTGGATCATCACATTTCATATTGAATTTGAAACGGTTATTGTTTAATTTTGTGACAAGATTCTCTTATTTGACCAACATTACATGTCAGTTTGCATTTCTTATTGCCTGAACAAATACACTAAATGCTGTATTTCGAATCGTCCATCTTGATAGCAAAAGGGAATATGGACTTTAACAGACTGTGCAAATACAAAATTATGCCTGATTCTGGTAAATACAATGAAATTATTAATAAAGCAACAATTAAAACAAAACAAAAAAGAAAAAAACAGTGTAAGGCTTGTTATTGTATTAAATAATGTGTGCCTTGAGAACAGAGTGTAGGACATAATGAATCTGCAAGGTTTTACAATGTTATGATGTCTGCCAAAACCACTCTTCCATCTTCTGCCAAAATCTTTGACTCAAGTAAAAATTATAACCTTCACTGTATAAAAGAATTTGTCTTTCTTAAACATTCATAAAAACTAGAGTTGTATTAAATTGAAATAGCACAATGAGAAAAATACTGAAAACCAGCTCTTGTTCCACAGCATATGTGTATCTGGACTTAGATCTCAGCCAGCAGCCAGCAAACAGCTACTGAACAGCAGTCTGTGGAAAGGACGGCTTCTGCTCACAGTACACCTCGCTTGCACTGAAACTGCTCCCAAAACAGCAGAGAGCATCTGGGGAAAAGATTTCCCTTTGGCAAAGAGCTTGGCTGAAAACACTTCAATTTTAAAATCATACCGAACCACTCAGAAAATACTCTCAGAAGAAAATCAAAACCTAGATTCTTAAAAAAGAAATCCTAGCCATTCCTAAAATAGAAAGATAATGGACAAGTCTTCTAGCTGACAGATGAATTGGTGCAGGAGCCTAGCACTGAAACCTGCTGATGTAATTGCTCTTCTAGCAACTCTGTGAGCTTTTTCTTCTGATGCCAAAAGATACAGGTTCAGTCTCCAAAAAAGATCAGAAGGAAGCTGTACAACTGCAAAGGAGAACCCTACCACTCCCAAGAGTAGGAGTAGGCATAACATATTCCTGGAAAGATGAAACCATTTTTAAAAGAGCAGCGAAGATGCTTTGGATGCTGCTGCGCCACCAGAGCTGCCTTCTGGTTTTGGCCTGGACAGTAGGTCGTTTCTGATCAATCTCAAGCAACTGATTATCCACATCCTTCCTATTGGCCTTCCATCCCCAAATCATCCCCAAGCGACTGAGAAATTAGGAGTTTCCCGCAGGTAGTCATTACACCTGTCTTTAAAATTACATTTTGGAGACAATACCTGCTTTAAAATGCAACATTACAACAGCATGCAAAAGGAAACCTAATTCTGGTCAAAAACACAATCATAACCAACTCTTAGCCATCACATGTGCACTGAGCATGACATTAACACTCCAAACCAGTTCCTTAAAGATGCCTGAAGCTCTGAAGGCATCTCTGACACTATTATCTTATATTGCTATTATTGTATAACAAATACTATAGTATATTACACTATAAATGGTATACACCATTTTTATATTCTCTGACGGGATCAGTATAGTAGTGAGAAGACAATACACCAAGAAGTTCACTATAAATGATGGAAAAAGGTTTCTTGACAAAGGAGAGCAATGTAGTAAATGCCTCTGCATAAACCTCTGGCTGCCGCATCTCCTCTCTGCCCACTACTTTACTCTCATGGGGGAAGTAACACTGGGACATTCTGAGCAGTTGTCTGGCAAGCTTCTGTATTTTTCATTTGCATGACACTTTCCAAGTTAAAAACAATTTCTATGGAGGTCTGGGATTCTAAAAGGCCAAGTTATGTCAGTCCCTGAGAAAGCGTAGTGTCCTGTGTTGCATAGATCTGTATATAAAAATCCACACAGATTAGGCTAATCTATGCAGATCAAATAATAAAAAAAAAAAATTTCAACACACAAAAAAAAACACTCTTGGGCCTCACTACTTCAATCGCCTACTAGCACAGCATATATATCGCTGTCATATATATGACATGATATATATTATCATGTCATGCAAGAGGCAAGGCGTAGGTGATTTCTTTCTGGTTTCAGCAGATTTTTGTTTTTCTTTGTTCTAACCAACATTTCTCACTACCCATTTCTCAACAACACGAGGAGAACACATGCTACCCTACGTCCAAGACTTTATTAAGTGCTGTTCAGGAAGCAACATGCTGCAAAAGGTTTGTTTGTGACAGATTCTTCATCAGCTACATGGACAGAGAAAAAAGGTCTCCCATTTCTCCTATTCTGCTAGGAATTTGGGGCTGAGAACTTAAGGGAAGGGGGTCCTGGCCTGAGTTATGTTTATGTTACCCACATATCTGATCTTGCTGTGATGAAGTCATCCAAAGCCCACTTTTCACAAGGACACAATGAAAACATGGAAGTGGAAACAGCCTATTTCTCTTTCTCTTAAAGGATATTCCAGGCCTGAGGTGTCAAAACTTGGACACAGTGAGATGGATGATGAGCAAACGACATTTGTGGAGCATCATATGACAGACTAGCAGATGCGAATAGAGACACAGGTACAAAAAAATACGCAAGAGTAAATAACTAGAAACTTACCCTAGATCCTAACTTGGGATCATCATTCTTTTCCACCTACCCCACCCCTGCTAGCCAACAGCTCGGGCCTTTCTGGACAGAAATGGAGCCTTTCCCTTTTGGCTTGAGGAGCTAGGAGTTCGCTATTCACAGCTGGGAAGCAAGAATTATGATTGTCACAAACACAGTCAGATCATATTTCTTTTTGAATGTGATGTTTTGGTCCCCTTCTCCTCAGAAAACAAGGGAAAATCAATCTAGTAGGACCTGTCTGTGTCACAAAGGGTTTTGCCCATGATTCCTAAAAAGATGTAACACCTCTATAAAGGGACAAATGCTCCCAACAGGCACTGCTTGAAAGACATGGAATTTGTAGGTATCAGGCAGCAGTAAAGATGTACAGGATAAATGCATACATCTATTTAGAACTTGGGAGCAAAACTGCATGCAACACAAATCAAGGTAGATGCAGAGAATTTCAGAAGAAATTAAATGGGAAGGGAAAGAGACTAGAGATAAAAGCATTTGTATGTATTTACATAGATTAAGCTGGGCAAATTGACAACAAGCCAATATACACTTATGGAAGTGGCTGACAGCAACTGATTACAGCAAAAGGAGGGGAGAAAATCAGAGGTTCGCAAGTGCTTCTAGGATATATGCGTCCATGTAACAAGACAGAACAGCTGAAGAGAAGAAAGTGATTTTCCACAGCCACAAACAAAATCTGCTTAGGAGATCATTGCTTGTCTGGCCTGAGGGAGAACAGAAGTTAGATGACACGTGCACACTCTATACTATGAAGTGAGGAGAATACAGCACTAGAGAAATGGAAAACTAACTTCAGCTCTGTGGACGATATAAGCCTGTTTTCTTACTGCTAATTTCTCACACATAAATCTAAGATACAGCATGATCAGAATTTTTGTCTTCATTACTGTTAAATAAACCTTATTTGAGACCTACTTTGCATGGAGACTTCGCCTACTCTTCTGAAGAAAGCTGCTTAGGCTTACAAAGCAAGGTGGCTTGAAATCCTTTCCTGTATCTGACCAAATGGCCGTGGTCAGAAGGGTACCATCTCAACATGCTGCAAGAGGCACAGCCAGGGGATGCTGTAAGATTAGAAGCAGGCAACATCGAAACCAGGATGATTTATTACCTACTATACTGAGACTTGCATCCTCATTTTTTTGTCCATGCCATGCCTTGTATTGTGGCAATCTGCTTGTGCTGTGACTTGCCCATTCAGGCAGGTCACGTCTCAGCCCACACCCTCTGACATTGTTGCTATCAGTGTGCTTCAGAAATGTAGAAGCAATATCTCTGCACAAACTAATCAACATTATTTCTAAATACCATGTTGTAACCCTTCTCTAGACTCGCTCAAAATCATAAGACTCATGATGTGGCTTTTCCTTGTCTGCTACACTTAATCAGAAACTTACCCTGGAAAGTTCTAAAGAAAAAAAATATTTTACACATCTTCTCTTCTGGCTAGCATTTCTAGACCTTCCCCGGCATGTCTCAGAGATCCTTGTTCTTGCAAAGCAGCCCCTAATAGCACTCCAGACCTTCTTTCTTTGAGGAAACCACTAAACTATGATGACCACATGTAATCAAGCTTTTGCCTCAGCTTTGTGTTCCCCTATTGTCTGCTCTTTGCTGTTGGTGTTCTATATAAGCAGTACTGAAGGAATACCCAAGAACTGTGTTCATCTCCAGAGGCAGCAGACCAGACTGGTATTAATCTGTGTCAGCTGCCGCACTTCTTTAGCGCTTTTATTTCTCAAAAACAATGGCTTTATGAAGAAACAAAACAAAACAAAAAATGATATAGATGACTAGCATACAGCACTGGAAAAAAATGTTGCGACTGTCTTGCTGGTCAAAATGTCATCTTTGGTTTACCCCCCGCTCAGATGCACTCTCTCAATTTAAAAGCATATTGTTGATTATGATGTCATTTATACCAGTGTCTGTTACATCTAGGAAGATAAATAAATATATTCATTAATGTATCTAGATGTCACTGATGCACACAGGTTTTGTTCCCTAGAATGCTAACAGCTGGGTGGATTGCTGCAGCGTTAATAGTGCTAAGAGCATGTGGACAGTTGCTCTTCCCAGTTTCTTAGTCCTAGCAGGAGTCTCTCATTTGACCTTGAGGAAGGCATTTAAATTCTCCGTGCCTGTGTTTTCTCATCTGTAAAATTAAGGCTATAATGCCTACCTACTTCACAAGAGGGACAATGTTAAATTTAATGTATTAATGCTTTAAAGTGTTTTCAGACAGCTGGATCAAACCCACCACAGAATGTAAGTTATTATTAAATTATGCTTCACCGAGTTAATGCTGTTGCATTACTGTATCTGATTAAATAAGGAAAAATATTCAAGTGACACCTCCAAGGTTTTTTTTTTTTTTTTTTTTTTCGCCAGACAGAAGTGATACTCTTCCACCAGCCTAAAGATGGGCTTGAAAGCTTATTCTGCAGAAAGATAGATGGTGAGAAAATCTAGAAATCCATGGAAGTGAAAGAATCCTGTAGGGAAGATGATTACCAGGGCATTTAAAGCAACTCTGAGGTAGAGCAGTAGGCAACCGCCCCTTGTGGTCACTGTGGCGCATCACTCTCTGGCAGCAAAGTGGTCTCCTTTCGTCTCAGGGCAGGCAGGATGGAAGTGCACCCTCAGTACTGTCACGGTAAGAACTGCATTTGGCCTCTGCTGGGAGCAGCAAGTGGAGCACAGGTTGTGCAGCCTGCAGCCATCTCTCGGGCACAGCTCAGAGACACTCTGAATCTGTTCAGCCATGGCAGCTAATCCATTCACAATGAACGTGGCATATTAAAATGTCAGTTATAGGAAAGGGGGATGTATCGCAGGAGGGTTGTTCATACCTGGTGCCCCTCCTATATCTCCTCTTGAACTGATGTGCAGAGGCCTGGTCTTGTCCTGTGGTCTCACATCAGGGTCTTGTTGTGGGGGGGGAAGGGGAAGGAGTGTTTGGAGCAAGAGCTGCAGGAAGATGAGAAGGGTTTTGGACAACATCTTGAGGTGGATGTTGTACTGGTGTTGATGCTGCTGGTCCCAATGCCAACAAGGCATTTCTTGTGGATGACAAGGAATCTAGGAAAGTAGTGATTAACATGCGCATCAGTGTGACTGACAAGCTATGCTGCCTGCTTCTTGCTAATGTATTGCATGGAAAATACCTATTCTAGGCATACCAGAATGTTTAAAGTACAGATGTACATCAGCATTTACTGTAAATCAGCAATATTAAAACATCCATCCCAACAAATAAAGAAAAACTGCTTGATGAAGCTTTCTGCTCAATAAACCTTGGAGATCAGATTCTGTCTGAATGGTTTTGACTAGCAGAGTACCAATGGACAATAGGCAGCTTGCCTTCAGCTTGCACAAAAGACCAATACACTTGCTTTCCTCTTCCTCCATCCTCAATTTATGACTCCAAAGGCAAGAAAAAAGTAAGTACCACATTAGGTTTGCTAACCTTTTGATAATATTATATATTATCAAAAAAATATATATATAAGATAATAAGAGATTATATTATCTATCTTACAAATCTTCCAAAAAGATGAGGTTACAAAGTCTAGGGTTGTAGATATATTTTATGTCTTTTCTGACAACATACTTCATACATCAAAGTATCCATTCTCTTTTTCTTTCTCATTTATCAGATCTGCACAAAGGTTAGACTACATTTTTTATTACAGTACCAAAGATTGCACAGCTTTCTAAACAATAAACCTGCTTCAACTTACCACAAAAGCAGCAATGCCACATTTGTTTCTTTGTATCCCTGCAGAACTGATGCTGTGTAATATGTGTGAAGTAACTCCTAGGATTAACATGATGTGTAACTCTATGTTCTGTTGATATCACACACAAATGATCCTTCCCAATTTTCCATTTTTCACGAAGCCACAAGTAAGCCTTTGCAAAAAGTTTGCTTTTTTTGCCCACTTTATCTTTTATGAAATGTAAGTCAAGAACCTGGAGATTATTTCATAATGACATCTGTTTTATTTACTTGCTTGTTTGGCCTACTGGTAATTTTGAAGTCTTCTTGTTCTAACTCTAACACATGATCATCCAGAATCAGCCTCCTGCTGCCAAAAACGATCTGTGTCCTTTGATTGAAAGATCAGCCACTTCCTTCCAGCATTTTTATGCCAAATGTTAACTCTGGATCCTCTATCAGCAGCAAAGCTAACATTTTGCAGTTTGTTACATATCCTAGAATCATACAGAATCATAGAATGGCTTGGGTTGGAAAGAACCTTAAGGATCATGTATTTCCAACCCACTGCTGTGGACAGGGTTGTCACCCACTGGATCAGGCTGCCCAGGGTCCATCCAGCCTGGCCTTGAATGCCTCCAGAGATGGGGCACCCACAGCTTCTCTGGGTAGACTGTGCCAGGGCCTCACCACCCTCTGAGCAAAAAATTTCCTCCTGATATCTAACCTACATCTCCTCTCTTTTAGTTTAAAACCATCACCCCTTGTCCTATCACTATCAGACCATGTAAAATGTCAGTCTCTCGCCTGTTTATAAGCCCTGTTTAGGTACTGGAAGGCCACAGTGAGGTCTTCCTGGAGCCTTCTCTTCTCCACGCTGAACAAACCCAGCGCCCTCCGCCTTTCTTCACAGGAGAGGTGCTCCAGCCCGCTGAGCATCTTCGTGGCCTCCTCTGGACCCGCTCCAACAGCTCCACGTCTTCCTTGTGCTGGGGGCCCCAGGCCTGGACACAGTATTGCGAGTGGGGCCTCACAGGGGCAGAGCCCTGTGAGGGGGGCAAAATCACCTCCCTCGCCTTACTGGATCATATCAAGCCTCTTCTCCACCGGAACCTCCATGTCTTTCTCCGCAGGGCTGCTCTCAAGGAGTTCTTCTCCCAGTCTGTACACACACCTGGGATTGCCCCAAACCAAGAGCAACACCTTGCACTTGGCCTTGTTGAACTCAGGTTCTCGTGGGCCCACTTTTCCAGCCTGTCCAGGTCCCTCTGGATGGCATCCCTTCCTTCTTTTGTATCGACTGGACCACTCAGCTTGGTGTCATCAGCAGACTTGCTTAGGGTGAACTTGATCTCACTATATCATTGATAAAGACATTGAAAAGCATCCAACCCAAGACAGACCCCTTGGGGACACCACTCAGGCCTCCACCTGGACATAGAGCCATTGACCACTGCCCACAAGCCTCTGGCTGCGACCATCCAACCAATTCTTTATGCACTGAAAAGTTCACCCATCAAATCCACATCTCTCCAGTTTAGAGATAAGGATGTGGTGTGGGACCATGTCAAAGGCCTTGCACAAGCCCAGGTAGACGACATCAGTTGCCCTTCCTTTGTCCACTGATGCTGTCACTCCATCACAGAAGGCCACCAGACTGGTCAGGCACGACCTGCCCTTTGCGAAGTCGTGCTGGCTGTTCCAGATCATCTCCTCATCTCACATGTGCCTTAGCTTCCATCAGATGATTAACTGTAAGGACCTGAATATTCCTGAGTGGTGAGCACAGAAATGTATTGTTAGAATATCCTCAACTATGAGATCATTAACTGTGCAGCAAATCAGTTTTCTTACACTTCTAATTCCAGTGACACAGTGTCTTCTAATATTTACAGTTCCACCTTACAGTATCTATCTAGTTTATTCCTCCCAGAGAGGCTGGCTGGAGGAACAATCACATGATTTACGTGTGAAAGCCATTTACCCAAAATAAACTATGGTAAAATAAAGTATGCTCAAAAGTACAGTTTAAGACTACCATTGTCATGCGAAGATAAAACATGTACATTTATATTTCATTTAGTGCAGCAATCAATGCTTCCAGTAATATCTGGAGTAATGGATTCAGTGGGCTGTTGCAGGGCATTGGGGCTGTTTAACAACAAGTGAATTTTGTGACACTATTTTTATATACAGTATATAAAACCTCATAGATAATCATTTGGCTAATTATGAAAGCAAGTGGAAATGGTCATGTGTGTGAAGGAAAAGGCATAAAGAAGGAAAGAAAGAGCTAGGTGACAGAACAGATACAGTGAAAAGTAAGACATGAACAGAGGGATAATGCTGGGCATTGTTGCAAGAAGTGAAAGGGGGGGAGCTGCAGAAAAGGTGATCGCCCTCTAAAGGGGGCTAAGAGATTAGCCCCCTAATGCAGACCCTTCGGTAGTGCTTGAGAAAGGCACAAAGTAACTGAGAGGTTTCCATGTTATGCTACCACAGGCACAATAAACCCCAGCATATTCAGTAATTTTTGTTCCACAGGTTAAAATACCTGTTCCATAGTTTATAATATTCTAAGCTGTTCCACAATGAAAAAAAGAGAGGGAATGGCAGTCTTCATTCTGAATGATGTGGCAAGTGCATTGATATCCCTTGTGTTTCCCTTCCATTGGCAGTTCCCCTCAGAATGCCCCATGTGTGGAGAATACAGAAGTAGCAGGACAGACCACCGCAGTCATCACAAACCTCCTGAGCCTCTCAGGTGGAGACCATGTCTCCAGCACTGCAGCCAAGAAACAACTTCAGTGACATCTGGTAGAATTTGCCAGATGTTCATATGTGAATTCATGCTTGCTAAGACAGAAAGAAATGCAGATCTTCAGTGAAGAAGATGCACAACACAGAAGAACTGAGAAAAAGCTGCAGAAACAAGTTGTAAAAGGGATAAGCAAAGGAAAAAAAAAAAAAAAAAAACAGATTCTACTTCATATGGCCACTTCTTAAGCATACTTAACATTGTAAATGAATTTTGTCGTGGGACTTTGTTCTCCTAAGATGTTGATGCATTTAGGGTAAAAGATCTTCACTATATATATATAATATAATAAATAAAAATATATATCAATTAAGATTTAGGGACTCTTCTGGTGCAGAAAGATAGTATACCAAACTCTAATTATGTTTTTGTCAAGAGGGATGTCCCCTTGTCAGTAATGAATAGAGATATATTTAGGTCTTTATTTAAAACTGAGGGAAACTGCCAAATTAAGTCACATGCATCGAAGTTCTAAAGACAAATAAGTATTTAGCGTCTTTGTCAGTTGCTACGGATGGAATTCTGCACTCGTCTATTTTGAATTATATCCTTTTTTTTTTTTCCAGACTGTTTCTTCACATCATTGAGGTCACATTAAATTTTAATTCCATCCCCTAGCTAACACTAGGGGGAAAAAGAAAAAAAAAAAAAGCATTAACAGAAATCTACAGATCCTGTCCTGAAGTTCTGTGCAGATGTCAGCTAGGAAGAATGTGTTACATTTTTATTTTTAGATTCCAGCAGAAATGTTCACAGGTTATTGCCCTGAGTTTGCTGGCTTCTGACTTTCAGAAGGTTTTCAAATATATTATCCAAAACTACAAAATTCCTTTCAATAGCTATGGAAGTCATACCACAAAAGCAACTTAAAGCTACAGGACATGATAGGAAGTTATCTGGCTGAAATGGTTCCCAATTTCAGGGTCATCAATTTAAACCACATTAGAAATACTAATTCTGTTTTATCAGACCTACTAGTTATGGCGTTTTCAATAAACAAACCAAGGATCCGCTGTTCCACTAGTTCTTCGTTTTGGAAGGGCATCCACAGGACAGGATTCATCTATAGTTTTTCAGGCTCTGGCCACACTGGCAGAACTTCCTTCAAAGAATTTTTGTATTTGTCTTGTGTATCACTGGCACCTGTTTCATTCTCAGAGCACTGTCCACACGGGCACCTACCAGACTTGGGAGCATCCGTTAGTAAGTTCTCACCTTGCACTGCCCCACACAAAAAGAATGTCATGTAATGCCTCAAATTGTACCAGATAGCTGCATGATGGGTAACCATGATTCTACCCCAGTTAATTTTACGTATAGACTGACATTTGAATCAGTTTCAATATAACAGATGAACTCAACTGCCGACTGGTTCCAGTTATTTATGTTCAGCAACTTATAAGAGTTGCAAAAAAATGTACTTCTTTTCCAGGCTGAGGAATTAACAGCATCCTGAAACACAGAACTCTTTTCTCAGGCGGTTCGCTTTGTTGGGGAGATCATTATGTCTGCCTGTTCATTATTAAGAGGAGTTTATCTGCCAGATGACTGTTGAAATGCAGAGTGCAAGAGCAGTGAACAATCAACTCACTTACTTCATTATGCTTTTGCAAAGCACTTATGGCAAAATGCTGGTTTTGTCAAACATCAATTAATGTCAATCCATTTTCATTTCTGCTGTCCCTTCAGAATTCAAGATATATATGGATTACAAGAATATAATGTCCCTTCTTGCATCCATTTTGTTATGCACTTCTCTCTCTTGCTTCACCATTTGTTTAAGATCTTTTTTTTTTAAGCTGTACTATTTCATGTTGCTAAGACTTTGCAGATCTTCAGCTATGAAGAGAATGGGCTAGCATGCATAATTTTGACTCTTTAAAATAAATGGTTAATTGAAATATTCAGTCATTACAAATTCCAATTATATTTCAGGTTTCCTTTTATACAGTAAATCTAGGTAATCTCATACATAGTTCTTACACAGTGGTTTGCACCTTGGACAGAGTAGGACATTATCAGTCTGACAATACTTCAGATATCCAGATATTCCTGAAATTCTTTCAATGCTTCCCACACAGGCTCAGCATTACTCATTTTGCTAGCGAATTAGCAAGTCACAGAATAGATGAAGATGTAAAGGACCTATGGGGATCATGTAGTCCAATGCCCATGCTCAAAGCAGGGTCAACAAAAGAAGGCTGCCCAGGACTGTGTCCAGTCAGGTTTCAAGTATGTCCAAGGATGTAGACTGCATAGACTGCATAACTTCTCTGAGGGGAAAAAAAAAAAAAAAAAA
>VXAV01009756.1:95805-118572 GCA_013399715.1 Alectura lathami
CCTTTTCCTACAGTGCTGCATAGGAATCACATTTACTTATACAGACTTTTTAGGTAAAATTACAGTCAAAGTATGCAACACATCTGTCATATCATTTCCACTGAAAGAACTGCATATTTATATATGCAGTAAATAGATGAAAAATCTTTCACTGACATGTGAAACACTCTAAAATCTTAAAATATCCTCGGTGTTTCATGCTAATGAGTATTTTTGTCATCAGGGAGATGGGTTTCAAGTTTCTCTCAAACAGAAAAGGTCATACTGTGAGTCTGTCTATCAAGAAATCCAAACTGAAACAATTACCGTTTAAACTCCGTATACTTTGTGAACACGGCCTGCCTCTCAGCATTATTCCAAGAAGGAAGAGTGAGCGCTCCTTATACACTGATAACCCAAGGACATGTCAAAGTTCCCAGAGACACTTTTACCTTCGCATACTACTTAGAAATAAATAGGGCCCTCCTCCTATATCGTATTTGTATCCCTGCTCTTCTTTGGGCCTCAGTAGGAATAAGAGAGGCAATTACTATGGGAACCATGCTGCTACGGGTGAGGGTGAAGCAGGAGTCAGGAAGGTGAGCAGAGCATGGTGACACTCTTCTGCTCTCTTCAGAAAGCTGTCAGTGAATGATGGATGTAACTCCTGAAAATTCAGCCTTGCAGCAGGAAAACAAACATGCTTAATCTGTTTATCACTGCCAAGAGAGTGGGGTGAGATGAACATGATCCACAATCAGTTGTACAGAGAGACAGTATGATCTTAAACCTAACAGATATGGTGTTATGTATTACAACACCTGGAAAACAGGATCAGCAAAGTTTAACCAGAAATAACACATGAAAGGATCCACAGGTAAAACTTTGCAAGAGATGTAGTAAAATCTTCACCCTTGGAAGACCCTGAATATAAACTGTGTGCATTTCAAACAGATACCGCTATTCTGAGGGAGGCTGGTGAACCTGACGTAGGAGTCACTGCGTGAACAAAGTGAATGTTGTGCGCAGGTTTGAGCTAATGAAGTCAAAACTCACCTGTTTTGCAAATTAATCTGCTGGTAGGTCTCGACCAAGTTAGGACAGATAGCAGTACCCACTAACTCTTCTACCACCATGCCTACCGCTGCCAAGATTTATTGTATTAAAACTACTGTTGACATACCAACATCTACCTGCAGGTATCCTTTTCAAGGCCTACATGTTTTCTTTCGCTTTTCAGTCACATAGTTTTCTCTGCAGTTTGGCACGCAGGCACTCTACGAAAGAGAGGCTTTCCAGTATTCCTGGTAGTTCCTCCTGTGTTTTCCCATATAGAAGGTATTCCTGCAGTTCTCCATAAAACCTAGTAACAAAAAGACCTTAGTCCCAAGGCTTCACAGCGAGAAAAGCAGGCCTGTATTATAGCACCACGATGACCGCAGCTGCCAGCACACCAAACTTACAACGAACATCCATCTGACTTCTGTATCCTATCATTTCTACCCATTCCACAGGTTATATGTCTTATTTCATTAATACTGTTTTTTGAGTTAATTTTTTTAAAAAATAATAAAAAAAATTACACTGAGGTCCATTATTCTAGATGTGGTAGCGGTTTCTGGCTACATAGACCTACAGATCAGAGATTTTTAAGGCACCTTTACCTCATCAGAAAGTAAAAGAGTCCTTAGTGTAAATGAGAATCAGATCAAGAGTATTCTTCCTATTGTAACACATTACAAGATCCTACATTATTGTTTTTATGAGTAATGGCTTAATAATTTAACAGATATCATACAAATAGTATAAGCCAATTCCAGCTACCTGTCAAAGGTAAGTTTTATAATATAAGTTTTATAATGTCCTGAGGAATTCTTATTTCTATTAATATTGGTTCAGAATTGCAACATCATTGGGACAAAATGGTGACTGCAATTTAACATACCTGCCATTATAATAAAAATGAAAAAGTATTTAATTGGACATAAAAATCAAGAAAAATCACAGAAGCCTCATGATTTTCCTTGATGTACCTAACATTTTCAGAAAAAAATTCCATTCTAGCATGAGATCTATGTAACATTGCAGCAATATTTTTAGCAACAACAAGCCTACTCCTGACAAAAATGTGAATAAAAATACATTTCTCTGCTCTTCCTCCTGTCGTTAAATGCCTCTGAGTTTGGCATCCCTCAGTACAGCTTCAAACCTCACCTCTTCACATGCAGCTCTCTATTAAAACACTTGGGTCTTTCAATGTTTTAGACCATAGCAAGCTATGCACTCGTAAATGAGTCCTGTGCTTAGGAACTGCTCATAAGCTGTTAGGGAGGTACCTTCTCCTGTTACTTCTCCTAAAAAGAAAACCCTGTAAAACACCTACTTCTTCTTCGCGACATTTCATCAGCCTGCTGTTGATGTTCTCTCTGTTGGATTCCTGCCTTTCCTGCTGACTGTGGGCAGATGAGAAATCACAGGGCGCTCAGAGTGAGGGGTCATGAGCTCTGGAGCTGTAATAATGTGAACCAAGATAAAGTATATACTAACTACCAGCAAGAAGACCCCCGCAGAGGGAATCAAGGATAAGAGCTTCAGGCTGAGGAATGGACAGCAGGACTGAATGCTTTGCTGTGATTCACATACAAGGTTTGGAAAATAATCAGAACTGGATATGAACAACCTCAGCAAACAGTGCGTAATTCCTTTTTTGTTACAGAGCCCTGCTACATGATTAAAATATTTACAGCCACTCTGTGTCAAACAAGAAAATGCTTCTAGTGAGATGGTATCAGCTGGTATCAGAAATAGGTAGACAGTATCTGAAACTGAAAGACATCTTTATTTTCAAAGATCATTTATGCCAAAGAAAGATGAATAAACTTCAGTTATTAAGCAAAACTATTCATGTTTTCACTTTCAATCAAGTGGTTTGTCCACCTCAAGCTTTTTCAAAGAAATCCCAGTTTACTTCTGCTTCTACTTTATTCGTTAGCTAGCAGTTGACCATTCTCAGAGCAGTTTGTGATGCTGTCATACTTTAGCCTAGCTGCAAACGATCCAGAACTTAATGAATTTTTGTTTTAAAGCACCTTCCTTTCAAAAGCAAAACAGATCCCTGCAGTGAAAGCTAAGAAAACTGCAAGATGTGTCTGAGAATGACAGCAGAAAGAAGACATCACTGGTCATATTTCTTGTAGAGGCTGACAATTCTGAAACAAGTCACAAATCAAAATCATGTAAATTGCTCCAAGAGCAGCAGTATCCACCAGAGATTTGGATTCATTCAAACAGAACACACCAGCATAAAAACGTCCACTAAAATTGCCCTCAACAAAGTATTCTAAAAGCAGTGATCTTTCTAGAATCTGTTTACTCTGCCTGATCTCCATTTTCATTTTATGATCTGAAAAGAGGCATTTTATGAAGCTTTACAATAACAATTATAAAATATATATCTGTGTAGAACATCACACCAGCAAAACATCAAAATGTCAGGAGGATGGAGCCAGGCTCTTCGCTGTGACATCCAGTGACAGGACAAGGGGCAATGGGTGCAAGCTGGAACATCGGAGGTTCCACTTAAATATCAGGAGAAATTTCTTCACAGTGAGGGTGACAGAGCACTGGAACAGGCTGCCCAGAGAGGTTGTGGAGTCTCCTTCTCTGGAGACATTCAAAACCCGCCTGGACGTGTTCCTGTGCAATCTGCTCTAGGTGTTCCTGCTTCGGCAGGGGGATTGGACTAGATGATCTTTCGAGGTCCCTTCCAGTCTCTAACATTCTGTGATTCTGTAACATCCATGAAGAGACATGGGTGGGGGAGGTACAGAACAGGAGAAAGTGATTTGTGATGAATTTTGAAAGGAGTTTTCATATTAGTAGGAACAGAAAATCCCGAATATTGAATTTCTCAATGAAAGAGAATTCTGGGAAAAAAAAGAAAAGTACATCCTGTGTTGACAGAAATGTTTAATCTCCATCAAGTTAGACATTTTTTATTTTTACTTTTATTTTGGAATTTTAATGTCTAATACAGTTTTAAACTCCCTACTATCCCAATTGAAATTCATTTTGAAAACAAAATATAAGATAAGTGCTTGTAATTTCAAAAATGATGTCAAAACTACCTGCGCTATCTTTCCTTTTTGCTTTTGAAAGCAAGGCTTGGTGACAGCAACATGATTTCACAATCCATGTGATTTTGAATGAAATTGTGTTCTGCATGAAGGGTTCTCCTTGCAATTCTCTCCTTATACAAGAGTTAAAAACAAGGCCAGAGCGCAGGATATGTTTCCCCAGTGTCACAAAATTCCATTTACAAAAATGCCCTACTGCTGGGTTCCCAGCGCACCACTCGGCTTTTCTGGCCTGGTTTCCAGGTTTTCTGGCTAGACATGAGAGACCAAAGAAGGAATTGTTGAAACAGATAAAGATGCAGTGGAGGTAGTGGGAAGAGAGTTCTCAGGACTGTCTGCTGAAGTCCCACAGAAACCTGGAGCTGATGGAAACACACTGTTACTACAGCTTTCTACATTAACATTCCCTCAGACATTTAGGGTAGGCAGTAGCTGAGGCAACACGGATCTTTACATAGGAGATATCTACATCTACACTAGCCGTCTGAGGCTCCCTTTATACTTCACAGAGAGAGATAAGCTTTCTCTGGGACACAATACTTTTTATCTTAAAATAGTCACCTAAAATAGGTCAGATGAATTTTTGCACACAGAAGTGCCAACTCCTTGACTGCATAGGCGACTCCGCCTCACTGGCTGAAGGGAGATACGCACAGCACAGATCTCGAACGCCAGTCCTTCTTGAGCCCTTCTGCTCTGCTACGCAAAGGAACACCCCCAGCCTCACAGCCCTCTTCTGGGCTGTCAGCCCTCGCTGGATCCATCAGCCACCTCCTCTACTCCAATTCCTTAAAACTTGGAAGCAGTGAGGGTAATAAAACAAACGCAAAGCCCGAATCATTTATCTCACATCAGATGCCTGCATATACACCATTGCTGTATTCAGGTTCGTTATAGAGATCAACTTCAAACGCCTGAAGTAAACAAAAGGCGACACTAAGAAGTCACAGTGATAAGGGTGAAAAGATAGGATTACATCAATGAGTAACAGACTGAGTCATTTAGGGCCAAAACACAGTAAAGCCTGTATCTCTCTTTTCTGTATGAGAACTACTTAGAAAAGCATTTAGAAAGGGTTAACGTAAGGCAAATGTTGTGTAGCCTTTGTGCACTTCTGAACCACTGATTCACTGAAAAGTAAAATACTAGAATGAGACGGAAACTGGCAGTTCACTAGAATAGCTATAAGAATTAGCTAGACTCATCTGCTTATTCTTTGTCTTAAACATATGATTTAGAAAACAAAGAGCTATTGCCAAGAATCGTAATAGTCTATTTGGGGAGGGAAAAAAAAAAAAAAAAAAAAGATAACAGAACACCTTTTCTTCTTGTTTTCAGTCAGACAGTTCTAATAATAGGGATAGTGATACAGCAGTTTAGAAAAGCTAAAATTAACACTTGACAGGTACTTTATGGTTCACACTTTATGGTTCACAATTTTCATGCCTATGATAAGGTATTGAGAAACTGTAGTCTCTAAAAGGCAAAATACAATACCTTGCTCATGTGAATGTTAGATGTCAGGAACTGACTTAGCAAACGCACCATCCTTTAGTAACTTTCACTGGACATCAATTTACAAAAGTTTTGAAAATGTCTTGTCATTTTTTTTTTTTTTTGTCACTGTGCAAGGCAGTAATATCCCAACTACCTGCAATGTATCACCAAACACAGACTTTTGAAGGACAAGACACTTTTTTATTATGCTTGCTCTGGAAGATGGTTTCATAGAGCATTGCAGAAGACATGCATCCATACAAAATGTAGTTACAGATCATGTGTAATGAGCTGCACACAAGAAAAACAATAGCTATTTTTTTCTTATTTATGAAGTAATGCTCTAATAATATAATAATAGTGATACTTACATGTTAATGCCATTACCATATATCTATATTTTTACTTGTTTTTAAGCCAAAATACCTGCATATGTACAATCATAAAATCATAGAATCATCTAGGTTGGAACAGACCTTCAAAATCATCAAGCCCTACCACCAACCTAACCAAGTGAGCCCCATCACTAAACCACATCCTTAGTGCCACATCGACACAGCTCTTACATACCTCCAGAATTCCTACCTACAGGCCAACGAGCTTAGCGCAGTGACACAGTTCACTGCATCTTAAGCCTGAATTAGATTTTTTCCTTATTCAGGTGGAATACAAAAACAAGTACACGTTGCTATTTTCACTGTAGAAGTAATTTGCTTATCAATGTCATTTTCTGTGACTGTTCCATTGCTGTTGTTTTTTTTTCCTCTGTGTGTGTGGTTTTATTTTTAAATAAGCACATGAAGGTATGCCTTAAATAAGCTGACACACAACTATCATGCTATTGTGTCATTCCATTACAAAGGAACCAGTTTATCACAAAAGAAAAGACAACCAACCTTTAAGTCAGACCAGGACATGTTGTATCATCTGTGTCAGAGAAAATACACATTATGATAGATTCAGCCAAGTGCCAAAAAATACTCTGAGTGCAAATCAGCACTCCGCAGAATATCCCAATGGTGGATCTGGCTGTAATAGTAAGTCTGGCTGTATGCTGAAGCCACGTCCCCGTCACAGCATGTGAATGTTTCCCACCAACATCACTGCTAATCAAAGCACTGAGTTCACAGTCCTTGTACTGACCACTAACTCAGAAATCTAGGTAAGAAGAGGAGAATAGCTTTGAAGGACCAAAACATGGCTCTTTATCTACCAGCCAAACTATCTTTAAAATTGTCTAAGCGTGTAAGAATCTGCCAAGCCAGTCACCCTGAAGATGTAGAAGGAGAACTTCCAGATGTCAGTCACACAGTGAAAGACAGAAATACAGAGATACACAGACAGCTCAATTATACCTGGCCGCCCACCCCAACAGTTAAAAATCTCAAGGGAATAACTATTCCCTTACAACATGAAAAAGCTGCTCTGTGGTTGGATTCACAAATCTGCAGATGCAGCTTTTCTGCCTTCCCACACCGACAGTCGAACAGCAGAAGGATTTGGGCAGAATTTAAGTTCGGCCTTGCTTCAGTCAGAGGGGTGAAACAATCCCAGTGAGTGCCTAAGCATTTTTTTACATGGAAATGTTTCATTATGAGTGTTCAAGGGATCTCCACTTTCAAGGAACTGACAACACTGTAACTGGAAGTGCACGTTAAATTATAGGAGCTAAAAGAAATCGGTCAAAGGATGCATTCAGTTCTCAGCTCAGTGCCCAAGCCACTAAGCACTAAAGTGCTCTGCTGAAGAAAGTCTTCTGAAAGGCTCCTGTTGAAACAGCTTCACTTAATACAAAGAATTTAGATAGCTCTTGCAAGACTCCTTCTTTTGCCTCATAGTTACCATTCACATATTGGAGTAGTGAAGGCCTAATTAGCTGCAATGAAACAGCAGCAAAACAAAAGGCTGAGAACTCTCCCCCATACAACCCACTGTGTGGCAGGGCAGTGCTCTCTCATGGGAAGCAGAAAATGTGGATTCAAAGCCCCTAAGGCACAGGACGGAGTGAAGCCTTGCTCCCCTGTACTCATGAAAGAAGCTACTGTGCTCTTCAAGCCCTGTGCAAGAGTACATCTTGAATGACGTGATTTCTTTACTTTTCAACAAAGCACAAATAATTGTGAATTCATTTTTTTTCTCTTCCTAGTTAACCCCGCCAAAAAGTCAATTATCTCTTCTGCTCCTGAAAGATCTCACATCCAAAGAGCCAAGCACCTATATTTTCTACTTAAAAGAAAGTTAATTGAAAGGTTGTGTGAGGTCACTTACGGTAGATCTGCGCTCACAACATTAATAAACAGAATCAGCTCTCCCACAGCCATACTGCCCCTGAAAGATGATTACATCCAAGGACCTCTGCAGCTTGTCTGTAATTGGTGCTTAAAACTCCAGGCTGCGCACTGCTCTCAGAACCAGGAAAGAAAAATCAGAAATCTTAATGCCCACATTGTATTAAAATCTTACAAGCCATCATGACATGTCTTTTTCCAGGGATTGGTTCAAAAATGTAATTACAGATTGCTCATGTATTTCAGTTCAAATAGTAGAGGCTGGTGCAACAGAGGTGAAGTTCTGCAATTCAAATTGCTTATGTGGGGAAAAATATTTTGGAGTTACTCCTGGAATTGGGAACTAACCCAATACAATAAACAAACAAACATAACCCTACATCCCACCCAGTCCCAGTGAAACAGAATTAAAAGCACTGTATATGAGCAAATACCAGTAGGTTTTAATTGCTGCCCACCTACACTCATATCCACAATTTCTGGTTACTTCAGCTGAAATTACTGCACATCTTTGTATTTTTACATGAAAAAATAAGACGTATGTATTTTTCTGGACTGCATATCTATAATTACATTTCCCTTAAGGTCTTATAAACAAATAAATAAAGCAGTGAGTTGTATTAAATGTAATTTACAAAACAGAAACTTTCTTAATGTGTACATACAGTTGATACATTTGTGTTAAATTATTAAACATGGAAGCCATCTACAAGTAACTTTATAGCATATGGGACTGTGTTTGTTATAGGTTGAAGCGCTTCAAAAATTACACATAAGCGCTTATGAACCAAATGCACAATTAAAATTACATTAGAATTTCTCCCTTGGATAATTTTCTAGAGCTTCCAAAGAAGACACACAATACCTTCTTCCCACTATACAATGCAGTGCAATTGTTATTAGTGCAATAATGTCTAAATTCAATAACTTAATTGTAACAGTATAGTTCATGTTTAAAGGATTATAGATAAGCAGATAGTTTTGATGCACTGCTTTGTAACTTACCAAGCAATTTGCTAATGTATATGCAGCACATGCGCACACAAGTGTGTTGGCTGACGGCACTGCTCCACAGCACACCTCAGGTGCGGGAGACAGAAGCTCAGGTCAGGGCCGTCCCTAAGAACAGGTTGGCAGTCCCAGATCACACTGACATGTGAGTCCTTCCTCTTAATTTTGTCACAGGCATTTGGGACAGCTAAAGAGACAGACCTTAAGACCTTTATTTTCTGTATTTAATGAATATAGAGATGAAGCAGAAAGCAGGGCTGTGCAGTGCCAAGCTCCCTGCTCCGGTGATGCAGCGCAGCTCTCTGCTGCTACCGCAGCGGAGGAAGGGGAGCAGGTGGTCTGCAGAACAAGGCATTGCAGGCAGTGCCGAACAACGCAGCAGGCCATGGGTCTGTGGAATGCTTCCTGGGTACCTCTGAACCCTGGAGAGCTGCATGTGTTTGCCATCCCGCCCCATTCGTACGCTCTTCACTCCTGCTCCCAGCACCAGCAAGGGCAAGACTGCGCTGCACGCTCCCTGTCGTGGTCAGGTGTCCCTCTAAAGGCCCAGACTTCCACGCCACCACACGTGCTGTATTTCAGCAGAGAGAGGCTGGCCAGGAAGGAACTCTGCTATCCACCTGCGCCCATTTACCTGCGTGTCATGGAAAGAAACCTGGAGCTCGTAGTTCCTCAGAATCCAGGAATGCTTGCGCAAGTGCTGCAGGGCTAAGCGAACAGCAGGCAGGACGCTCGCTGTCAGGTTCCTGCCATCAGTCAGGTAGCTGGTGGGAGACAGCCCAAGCAGAGAGAGGCGAGTGCGATTCAGTTCTTTGGAGCCCCTGGCTGCCAATAACACAAGCAGCACCAGAAAGTCCAGCTTCCAGTTCGAGAGACCCATCTTGCTCAGTGTTTTTCTCTTTTTCTTCCTTCCCCTGCAGTCCCTTCCTTCCCTTCCGCATCCCGGAGGTGCAGGCCTCAGATCCTCTGGTCACCTGACATTTTGCAGCTTTCCTCTGCTTCAGTCAGCTGTGGCCCTCTAAGAAAGGAGCTAATTGTTATTAAAGGATAAAGACTTCTCTACGGCTGGCTTTTCCAATTTGGACAGTAATCCAGCTCACAGCAGTGCTGTGAATCAATACTTCACAAGAATAATCTCTAGGCAAATTACTCTGCCAAGTCCAATTTTAAACATGTGTCATTTTAAACATTTCTGTAGCAGAAATACTCACCCATAGGTGACAAATCAGTAAACAAACTAGCATGATTCCTTTGAAAATGGGTATTTGAGAGATTGATCAGTGTGGCTGCACACTGAACTGTGCTCAGCATTCTGTACACAGCTGGCTAGGAAGATTGCTTCGGTTTGTTTCATCTTGCACATATCACATTTTCAATCAGCTTCGTATGGACCAAACAGAATACACAGTGCTGTGTATTGATGATGCCTTATACACCTCTAGCGAAATAGTTGCATTAGCTCAAAGCTCTATATCCTGTGCCTGATTCCGCTTTTCTCAGAAACCTCTTTTTTTCCATTAAAATCAGAGCAAGTTTTGAGCACATACAGAATTCAGTCTGTCTCTCCCATGTAGTGTCACCTGTCTTTGGACAGGTACTTTCATCATACTGCTTGCAGCTTTCCAGGTAATAATCCAGACCATGGAATGAAGCACGTGCTGTGCATACAGAAATACAAAGAAAATACTGCTGCCAAAGAAATTCTTTGCTGCAGGATAAACTAACCTTACCAGGGGAGAAGGGAACAGATCTGAGACCACTGCACCACAGGAAAACCTGCACCTCTGCTCTTCAGCACTCACAGAGAGCAGCCACATCTCCCTACCCCACCTGTGCTCAGAGAGGCCCCAACACCTACCGGGATGCTGGCACAGGCAAGGGGGAAATGCAAGCACCAAGCCCACGAATGGGGAGGGGAGGAACATCTGGCCCAGGAGATGCTTGTTTATCCAAGGAGAAATAAGCTCTGGCTTTCTGGGCGGTCTCATTATACACACAGCTGAATAGCAAATTGTTTTGCCATCTTGTGGAACTGCAAGATTTCAAAAGAAATGCCCTGTGCCAAGCTGGGATGGAAACCCAAAACCTCAAAGGTTTTCATGACTCAATAATCTGAAAGAAAAACAAATGGAAGGGTTCACAGGCAGAACTTTGATTTGATACAAGTCAAATTCAAAATAATATGTTCAGAGCCTGGCAATTTATTTTGTGAATAGTTAACATTTCAAAACAAAGTATTAGTTTGATGCAGAAAGTAAGGTTTTTTTAATTTTAAATTTTCAAAACACAGTGTTCCAAAACATTTTCAGGTCAATAAATTCTATTGAAACTGACATACAACTAAAAAGCTTCAAGAGAAAAACTCCCAATGAAGTCTAATTATAAGCATTCTAATTTATAATTACATCTATAAACTATGTGACATAAGGGCTTGGAAATAAACAGATAAGTAAAAGTAAAGAGAGCAAAATAATACTGAATAAAGAAGCAATGAATAAAGAAGCCTTAGGCCCAGGGACCAGCCCCAAGCAGAAGATATGCTCGATTTACGGCTAACTGTCCACAGTAATTCTTCTGCCAGCTCACTTGTGCAAATGGGCGGGCAAGAAAAGAGCCCAACCAACTATTATTGCTCTCCATGCATTCTCAGGTACAAAAACAGGGTGAAACAGGAATATCTGATATACATCCCTTACTTGTCTTCATCACCATTACCTGTAGCCACAAGGCTGCACTGCGCCCTTCATGTGGGGAAGGAAACATTGCTTTTCTTCCTGTACAAGGCAATGCCCAAACCAAACACAGCAGGGTCAGAAATCATTAGGGGAATCCCCCAAACTGAGAAATTTAGCACATCACAAGACTAAGTAGGAAGAACACTCCAGTAGCACAGTCCCGCATAGCAACAATTTAACATCATGGCTTAATAGGCACTTTCTGTTCCTATTTTTTTTTTTTTTTTGCGATTTTATAATGTGATTATTGAAAATATATCTTTTAAACATTTTTTAAACTCAGGATGAAATTCTCCCCTGAGCAGGGGGCCAATGTAGGCCAAGATGTTGCTTAAATCCCATTTAATACCTTTCTTAGAGGCTTAAATGGGATTTTGTTGGTGAACAGTCCTCGGACCAGCCTTCCCTACCAGCATAATTTCAATATTGACTAGACTAAAGGAGAGGAGGGAAGGAGAGCAGAGGGCACTCATGCTGCCCAGCCTCAGCAGTTAAGGTGATGTGACGTGCCGCTATCCTACGCCTAAAGCTTTTCACCAACTCAGCTGGGGACATGGGGCTGCCTGAGTCATAGCTTTGGCTCATATTTAGGCACCAAAAATGTGATTTGAATATCCTTGTTAGTGTTTAAAACGTGACACTGCTGTCACACCTCTTTCAGCCCCTGCTGCCCCAGCCAATGAGTTTAAATTTATGGGAGAAATTATGTATCAAAGGCTATGAAATCAATTTCAGCACTATATGGATGGGCATAAATTTTAAGGGCACACCTTTTAGGGAGCATCGCCTCACTCTATAGTGGCTTCAATCTACGTGAGTGTTTTTTTTCCCCTTGTGCTACTTCTGGGTCTCCTCCGTAATGCTGCTTAACCCATAGCTGGCAGAGGAACCTACATGATAATGGACTAGTGCAGCGTCATGTTACTTGCTTCCTTATAATTTGCTTCCTGAGAGAAGCAATTAGCTCTCTAACCAGATGATTGTTTCTTATATAGTATTTGTACTGCTAATTAATCCTGTAATACGTGCCAAAGCATGTCCATATGTTTTCATTTTGATTAAAAACTAACCATATTTGCTATATATATGATTGATTGTACAGGTATAATCTTCATTCTTAGAATAACATTTCCTGAGGTTTAATACCTAAAAAAGCACATTTTTATGCTCTTGTCAGACATTCAAGAAAATTCAGTTGAGAAATTCTACCTTCAGCACCTTTGGAAGTTGCTGCCCAACATAACAATTGTGAAATGCTGATCTGCTGAATCAGTTAGCTGTATCTTGCATGCAGTTTTCAAATCCAAAGGCGAATTTCCACAATTATTTGAAATAGAAATAACTTTGAAATATCATTCCAGTGTCAGAACATGAAGGCCATCTCATTTTAAACCCCGCCTTCTCCACTATTTTGGGAGATTTTACCAAAGGTAGATACTTGTTTTTCAGCACAGTAAGGATCACAATAGTTTTTGCAAGAGCTGGGTTAAAGCCCTCGGACACAACTGGTGACCAGATGACTCACTATTGGCATCTCCGTTGTGACATCTACACAGACAAGCTGAGTAATTTTCAGAGAGGGAAACTGTAGGAGGAAACCATGCTCCTTTGTAGGAGCACAGTCCCTGAGAACTTAAGGGAAAACAAAACAAAACTAAACTAAACAAAAAACACTAGCATAAATGTCTTGCCGATAGCCAATGTATTCCAAATGCGAGAGGAGAAATCTTGTTTTGTGTGTTGTCTTCTTTACTGCATTATCCTCTGTCTTTATCACATTTTTCTGAACCATAAATCCCTTTAAGAGTTAGCAGTTCATGTAAAAGGTTGACTATAGTCTGTGATAACTGCATTAAAGTCTGGCTATATATTCGAGCTATATGTCACCTCATCCCTCCCACACAGAACTTTGTCCCCCTTGAGGAACACCCATTAACATTTAAAGGATATTCTAATCCCAGCATCAAATGTTAGTTTTTTCAAAGTAGGTTATCATTCACCCCTCTTGTCCCACATGTCTCTGATCTGGCTGCTTAATCGCTCAGTGTAATTAGAGTACAGAGCACTCGCATCGCCTAAGAAGCTTCGGTAATGCACTGGAACCCATTATGATTTATTTGGATGGCAATCCCTGCTCTTACATCAAGACCAAGCTTCCGTCTACACCAAGAGCAGCTCCAATAGTGAGACACTATTACTGCCCTAACGCATCTCAGCTTTTCAAGTAGCTGGCTATTCAGCTAAAACTATTTACCTCCCATAGCATTACCCAAACAACCCAGGGCAGCTACTCCCCACTGCCCAGCCAGGCCTGACCAGATTTGCTTGTAGCTAGCCAGATTCATCTGAAGAAGGCAAATGAAAACTGTTTGTGTTGCAAATCATCGCATTTGAGTATTCTGAAAATCTCAGCTCAGCTCCTTTCCCCCTTCCTCAGATCAGATTCATTTCCTTCGCTCTGAACAGCAGGCTTGAAGAAAAGAGATGATATTACTAGCATATACAGCATTGGTGAGATTATTCCTGGAGTAATCCATCAAATTCTAGTGGTAGCACTTTGAGAATGAAGATGACAAACTGTAAAAGATTCAGAAGAAAGCCATACGAGTGCACAAAATGCTGAAAAAACAAGGCAGCTCAGTCTGCCTAGTTCAGTGCCTTAATTTGGGTGCCTTACTCTGTAACTTGCTCTACAATAATCTAGAATTAATAAATGATTTGTAGTAATACCAAACTTTTGAACTCACTGGTCAAGGAAAATATTTTTTCTTCCCTTCAGTTAACTACCCATTTAAATGAAATAACCTCTATTAGAAGAATTAAAAGCAGAGTTTGTAGTCCAGGCCTGATGGGTCAGTAGGGCTTCGAGCTACTACAGCAAAAGAAAATGACAGGTACCGAGGCACCACTGTTGTTGTTGCTGTGACTGCACCAAGGGCTTCTGCTGGCATTGGGGCATCTCCTCCCAACTGCGCCAGGGACAGAACTGGGCCAGCTCCCCAGACCGGCCTGGAGGAGCAAGACCCTGGGGACAGGGGCTCCCCTCAGCCCCACCTCCTTGTGTACATCCTGCACGCTGCTGCTTTTGCCAAGGTCAAGTGTGCCATTTCCACAGGCAGTAAGTATTTGGCGGATATGTGTTAATTACAAAAATGGCTGTTTTTTAAAATGCTGATTTTAAAAGTACTTGTAGTATGCATCTTCTACTAGAACACTGAGATTGCAATAATCTCAACAATCTAATCCTAAAGGATACTTAATTCTACTAGTATCAACATCAATCCTGAAAGGATCTGTATCGCAAACACTGAACAAAACTAACATTTTATTCCACCATGTATTTTGAAAGTTTAAAGCAAGTAACTATGAATGCCTTTATACTTAATTAAAAGTGGCAAATCCAGCTCTCTTTCTCATAGAACCACATTGCATTTTCATAGGTAGGCTGCCTTGCTAAAGTGCTGAGCATCCCACTGATGTTGACAGAAACTGCAAATTACTCAGTACTTCTGGAAAACAAATCTTATGTTTAGGGATCTAACTTGAAACTTTAGGAAAAAAAAAAAAAAAAAAAGTGATCTGGAGCTGATACCATTAACATTCTTCACAGCAAGAAATGATGAGAGGCGGAAGTTTAAAGATCTGGCATGTAAAACATCTCTGCATTGCTTTCTCTGTGTAGTGGTCGCTACTATTATATCATTCATTTTACTATATGGCATGAAGTCTTCCTGTCACTAGCACATCCCTTCAGACTAAATTCCCACCGACAACATGGAATCAGTCCTGCTTACAATTTTTAGAAAGGGAGAAAGTGGAAGGGAAAAAAATGAGGAAGGGGGCTCACTCTCTCTCAGTCTGCCTCCTGTAAATTACTGACACTCAGAGCGCTCTGAGGGGAAGTCAAAACTCAAGGTGTTTTTACAGAATTTGGAAGTGGAAGGCAGAGTTTAGTATTTTTGTACTATACATGTATATGGAAGTATTTCTATATGACAATGTTAAGTTACACTGGAGTGAATGAATGTCTGAAAACAACAATGCTCGAAAAATATTACGATTGAAAAATATTATGTACCATTCTAAGTGTTAATCTGACACTTTATATAAAGTAAAAATTGTAAACAAACATATGTCTTTGCTAGAAAAACATTAAATTCCAGGTGAAAGCAGAAGGAGTAAACAGTGGAAAGGAAGTTAGTTAATAATCCAAAAGGGGCCTCTTACTACTTTTCCCTGGAGGTTTTGGATGTAAAGTGGTTACTTGGACACCTATTGTGTTCACGTATCTTCATGTACTTCTGGAGGCCAGTGAAGCTGCAGCAGAAGCTGAGGCCTGCCTTAGGTAAGAGGTATCAAAATCAGGATCTTCAGCTACCTGAAGGAAACAGAAGATTGACAAATATCTTCTTTTAAAGGTAACTAGCAGTGATTCTTTAATCAAAAGAAAGAAAATATATGTTCTGAAAATAACCTAGACAACAGGATGAGCTCTTCCAATGGAAATTGTGCCAAAATGGTCTTTATGTCCACAGAAAGAAAGAGCTGCCATAGGATCAACAAAGCATAAACTGGAAACAACAATACACCTTTATAGGGATTTCATGCAAAGCACAGAGAAAAGTTTTCCAGAGGATATCAAGATTTTGGAGGGTCCTGAAGACAAGATGGCCTTGCTCAAGCACTCATTCTAGTCCACAGTGGAACAGGCAGAAAGCCCCAAGTGAAATATATGGCCTGTATTGTAAATGCTGGATAATCCTAACGGTCCTCTGATCTTAGAACATGTTAATTATTTAGGCGAAGTACGATAGCCATAGCAGGAAACATAAGTTTTCTAATCCTATCCCTCAACCTCATGCTGTTCGCTTTCAGGCAATTAGTCCATTATCTGGGCCTTCATCTCTCAGGGGCCCCAGTAAAACAATTTGGATAGCCCTCCTGAATTAGCCCTTATGTTCTCAGATCTTTGTGACTATTACTTTCAGAGAGGAGGTGGATATTTACCTTTAATCTCTTACCTTTCATTTTCACATTTGGAAATACTTATTTGGAAAATACTATGGATAAAATCATCAGTACTAAAGTCTTACGATAATGAAAAGCTAACGGCACAGAAATTGGACATCAATCACTGACTTGGCAATGAAATTACATGGTTATTCCAACACAAGGAAAAATATCTGAAAGAACAGTGTTTGGCGGTCAGTGTTTGCTGTTTCCACTCAGCAGGCAGCATAAAACAGCCCCAAATCCAGCAGCTGTTACCCACAGCAAAATCCTCCGCAAAGAGAGGCACCCGTGGCTAGCAAAGAAGGCTCTGTCATCCCTCGAGCACCAGTGGCATGGCAAGGGGAAACACCATATGACTGAAGATACGTTTCAGCTGTTCTCAGGGGCACTTTGTTTAAGTCAGAGTGATGCTGAGGCTGAACCATTTTGCTTCAGGAGCCAGGCTACTGGTATATAAATGCCAGAGCTAGGGGACAAGTAAAGAACTGAAAATATTATTTCTAGCTCCGCTAGACCCACAGATCAGACAACAGTGTGACTGACTCCTAAAAGGCTTCAGGCTCTGTTACTGATTTAGTTCTAGGTTTCCTAGCACAAAAATAAGTTAAAAAGGAAAAAAAAAAAGTGATGTAAGTGATGTATCCGTGCCCTCTCAGTTTGAAATCCCACAGTTTGAATAAGACCTCCAGCAAGGTACAGGGCCACCACGTACCCACACACGTCTCCACAGCACTGAGTCACACCAGTGCTGACTGACCTCAGCGTGCTCCTTTGCTTGCCCTAGCTGCTCCTGAAGTTAGCTGAGCCACAGTAGATCATGGTGGCTTTCCCTTCTTAACTTCCACTTGATTACCTGAGTCAAAACTCCATGTTCAAAGGTTCAAAACTTCCTAAGAAAAAGTATCTGTTTTCCTGTGGTGGCAATGGCCTCCACTTGAGTTTCATGAGAGAACTGCTTGGTGCCCAGCTTCTGCAGCTTCCTCAAATGCATTGCTATTCCACCACATGCCATGAAAATTTCCATAAAGCGATGAAATTTAAAGTGGAGAACAAAGCTTGAGACACAAATGCATCACAGTGCTGACATCACTAATGTGAGATGTTGACCTGTAGCCTTGAGATGTGACACTACTTGTTGTCATCTCAAATATTTGCATGTACTCGATTAAAACAATATAAATATTGCACTGACAACTTTTTGTGTGAATGCCATCATTAAATGTCTCTCCTCGAGCTCCTTCCTCTCCCTTTTCCTATCACAAATATTTTCTTCACAGTTATCACCAGAATATTACACTCTTTTCCACAAACCTGAGTAATTTATGGTAGTTGGTAACCATTTCAGAGGACAGGGCCTTCCCCCTCCCTCTGCAAATGCAAATGAAAACTCCTTCTTGGATTTACTCAAAAAATAACTTTTTTGTGCTGACAGAGTGTGTTTGGCATTTGAATCAAAAGATTCCATAACAGTGTGTTTTGCAATATGCACAGGATAAGATATACATGAAATTGCAAGACATATGCCAGAAAAATGATACATTGGCTTTAATTTCTCTGCAGAGATATTTAGAGGATATACATTCTGCAGGTCTGAGATCCACACCCAGAGGAGTGGGTGCCGTGAATACATGATTTCTCTCCTCTCCCCACCTACATCTTAGCATCAGTGGAAAAACCTGCATAGAATTAACATAAACACTTAACTTGTAGATGATCCCCTCCAAGTTTACAGAACTCAAAAGCAAGAAGAGGTGATATGCCTCAAGTGGAGCCATATTGCACAAAAGTCAAAGGGGACACTGACTGCTTTAAAAAATACATCCATTCTAGGCAGAATGCTGCCAGCAGAGTAGCCTGTGATCATCACCCATACAACGTGACAACACAAGTGTATCGTCAGTTTAATGTCTAATCTATTTGCATATATCAGAAAGCATTAAGCACTTGGTGATATTTAAAGGTAAGAAATTACCCATCTACTTCAACATATGCCAGACACCAGCTCATGATGATACAAGAACAAGTGTCTGTCAGTTCAGCCTAACTTTCAGCCTTAATCTCCTCTGCATTCAGCTGGCTGCTAACCTTAGAAGCAGATGACCAGGACGATGCCTCACCTGTCTCACTTACGGTTCTACCTGAAAAAAATGAAAATAAGGCTCCAGGAAATTTAGCAATCAGAGCACTCACAAACAACGTGGGGGAGCCAGGCTGTGTGTATGCCATTACCTCAAAGCAGCACATAACTGCTGCTGATGCACCTGGGTGCAGGACCAGGTCCCAGTGGGAGACTGAAGCACCACTGCACAACGTGGGTGTGGGGCTCCATTGATGCCCTCCCAGCAGGGGTGCTGAGGAACTACATGCCCTGGATGCAGACTGGAGGGTTGGCTGACCCCAGAGGTGGTAAAGGTTTCTGAGGAGCTCAAGCTTCATCTCAGGGTGCACCCCATGCACAGAGCAAGTGTGTCAGTGTCACCCCCAGAGCCCTGGCTCTGATGTACCATGCTTCCCCGTGCAAACCCAGCTGCTGTCAGAGTGACTCCTGAGACGAACAGCCTCACCAGCACACCATGTGCATTCCTGTCAGGGGATTGCTCTAGCTTGATCCTGTTAGGGAAGAGCTGCTCAGATGGCAACCAGAAGCTGCTTGTCCTCTGAGGACCAGCCACCGAACACAGTGCTCCACACTCCTTGGTGGATTCCTTTAAAGGTTTCGCAGAGTCCTGCGTACATTTCATAGCCCACCCTTCTATGCCATCTTGCTCTCTAAAGGTATTAGAGTGTATTATTATGTAAGGATGAGATTACATCAGGATTACTACAATTTATTTGCAGTTATTAGAGAAAATTAAATAATATCACCACCATAGTATGGATTTTCTTCTCTCCTTGTGATACACCCCACTTTGTTCTGGAAGACCTTTTTTCAGCTTGTCAAGATTCCCTTCGATCTCCAAAAACAAGCGACAGAATCCCAACCTGCACACATGACCTTCTTGACTATATGTGTTTAGATTCAAAACAAATTCAGCCTCTTTGTACAACATTTGCAGCACTGATCCTGCAAGAAATCAGAAAATATATTCCATATTCAAGGGAAGATGTCCAGATGCAGATGCACAAGGGCAGATATCCAACTTCCATTAAAGCCCTTGTCTTCTCCCACTGTGCCTCTTCCTCTAGTTTCTGCATGGTCAGTTTTTGCTTGATGCAAATTAAATACTGTTGAAATTCATAACATTCGCTATTGGAATGCTTAGCTCCTTAATTCAGGATTATTCTGCCTTTTTTTCCCTTCAACAGATGTGTGGCAGGGTGTTTAAGTAGATATCATCTTTCCTGATTTACATGCAGTTGAGAACTGCGCCTAGCTTGTATAGAGCTTATTTCACTATTCTACAAGAGATTTATTTGTGTTTTCAGCAAACTGTAGTTACAGTCACAGGGACTGGAAAAAGAAGAAATATTATATCACGGTTATTGATCCAAAGCCATAAACTATCAAACTCCCTTAACTTCCAGGACCTGGTCCAAGGGCTGTTGGAATGAGTGAATTACTGCCACTAATTTCAATGGGCTTGGATAAGAATCCTTACAGATAATCACTCTTGTTTCTAAAATAATCTAATTATGTTACTTATTCTAAGAATCTCATCTAGAGTTTGCTCCCGCTGTCTTTAAAATGAGCTGGACTACCTTACGCCACTATAACTCAGACCAGAGTTCTGCAAACATATACACCTGAGCTGTATTCGTTCACTGAATCCAGGCAGGAACGTCCAAACAAATGAAGACATGCCCACAGGCCAGCAAAACAGGGTTCACTGAACTGCAGCAGGGTCACGCTCCAGACACATTCAACCATCAACAGTCCTCAAGTCAGAAGCCTCTGCATTTGCGTGTACTTGCTGTAACCTGTGGTCTCATTTGGCATCAAAGGTATTATTCACAGAATCACAGCTGCTTGAGACATGGATTGAGGACTGTAGCGAACTATCAGCTTAATTCACCGTAAATGTGTTGATAAACACTGGGGCTCAAGTGCTTAAAGGTTAGTGAGTTCACACATCAACACAGCCTAACTTAGGAAGCCCACTGCAATTCCTCCCATGGCTGGTCAGAAAGTAGGGGCATTCACATGCTTCGTTGCATAAATCAGAAACGTCAAGCAAACAATATTCAGTTCAGCTTTGCCAGGAAGCTACCTAAATAATAAAAAATATTCAAACTGTTTCATGATTACTTTCCATAAGCTTTCTATTAAAGTGTTACATAAAAATGCAACACAAACATCAGTTCGTAACAGAGGGTGATTTTGGAACTCGTGAGGGAGTTTCTGTACCACTGCCACACATTTCCTAAACCACTGCTATACATTTCCTAGGCATGACAGACATACGACAAATATTTCTCAAGCTGTTCAAAATCCCACGTGCTCAGGGTCCCACATTCTCTTTCCATTCGCTGACGTTATCTCAAGCACCTGTGAGGTCCTGGAGGGGAGAACAGCTCCTGGTCTGTGGTTATGTAAGGACGAGAATCCGGGCCCTCCAGGCATATCTGCATATCGGCAGCCTCGGAAACAGGCTGAGCACCAAGCGGGCACAAGGAGGGAGCTACCCTTCTGCTTACCGTAAGAGATAAGGTAATGTCTGAACAGAGTGAAAAAGTTTGCACTGCCATTACATATTTAATGGCTGTTTCAGCCATTAGGCTGCTCCGTTTCGGTGCAGTCAATCCAGCTCTCTTTATGAACGCTAAGTTATTTACTTGTCACAATTAAGCATGCAATAATGACCCACCTGCTCTCTAAACATATACATTCGCCTGACTTAGCATTCCAAAACCATCCATTTATTAATTGCTTAAAAGCATTCAAAGCTACACAGCAAGCTGGCAACATGATCCTGATCCCTTATGTCCCTCGAGTACAAAACAGTAAAACTGCAATTTTTAAGAAACTGGTACTCATTCCAGAACAAAGAAGGCATTTTTTTTTTTCTGAGTATTTTAACGCTAACTACCTTGTTCAGAACCCAAAATCTGTATTACTAACTTCAAAATATTTTGACTGCAATAAAGTGCAGCACCTTATTGATTAGGATGTTTCTGTACGAAGAAGGAAGATTCCTGCTTCTCTACTTCCTGTGCACGCGTTGTTTTTGTAACAATCCCATCCAAGGGGTGGATTTAAATAGAATAATGTAATGAAAACAGGATTAGGAGAACTGTGATTCTTTCCTCCTCAGTACCTCACTTTGTGAAACAGGTAATGCCATTCAGAAAATCCCCCATAATTCTTTTCATTATGATTGCAGAGTTCCCCGGGCTTCATTTTTAAGGAAACAAACGACGACTCGGGGCTGCTCGTGCCCGCATCCCCTGCCAGTGTCTCAGTCTCGTTCACCCAACACCAACACGCGACGGCGGCACGCTTCCTCCTAAATGACACCCACGGCAACGCCGCCGGCCGCGCATTTCTGCCCAAAACGCTAGGAAACACCACCACGACAAACGCGAGTCAGTGAAGGGCAGCCACCCCAGGAGGAGGCATTTTCGGGATAAATCTGGGGATGGAAACCCTATCGCGATGCAGCACGCTCCGCTATCGCTGCTCCCGAGCCGGAGAGGGGCAGACGGGGGCTTCCTTAAGCGCAGCCGGGAGGATTCGCAGCAGCCCCTCGCCTCACCGGGGGCTGTCGTGGGAACGAGCGCCGGGCACAGCGTTCCACGCGGGACGGCTGCCACCTTGAGGGCGGGCTCCGCATCGAGCCGGCATCTCACCTCCGCAAGCGCACGTTTATTGAAGTTGTGACCCAAACCAAACCCGTCTGGGCGGTGGGAACCAACTTCCCCGAGCCCCTGCCTCCCGCCGGCTCACCCGCAGCCCTTCCGCACCCTGGCCCCGCACAGGGCTCGGGGCCGGGCCGGGCAGCTCTCGGGGCCGGGCCGCTCTCAGGCATCCCGCGGACAGCGGCACCGCAGATTTACCTCTTTCCGCGGAGCTCCTCCGCTCCCCAGCCCCGGTAGGCTGCGGGCCGCCCCGCCGGAGCCTACATCCTGCCCGAGCAAGGGGAGGAATCCGAATGCAAACGGCGCGGCCAG
>VXAV01009756.1:119894-134331 GCA_013399715.1 Alectura lathami
CAGCCCCCCGCCCCCGCTGCCGCGCGGCACGCAGACACGCGCCCACGCCGGCTCGGCACCTCCGCCACCGCACACGCACACGCATGCACACACGCACAGACAGAGCCTGGGCCATGGCAACTCCGCAGCGCGCACGGGAGCGGGGCGTTTTGCAAAATCAGGTTATTTCTGTGTTATTGTTTTCTTCTCCCCGCAGCCTGGCACCGCTCGCTCGCCCGCGTATTGACCGGGTTCTGCCCTGCTCCCAGCACTGCCCCCCCCCCTCCCCCCCGCCGGCGACACCACCTCGTGCTCTCCAGCCCTGCCCGGGCTCCCTGCCAGGAGCCCCAGGGAGCCGCGCAGCTCTCGGTGTGTGTCCCGCTGGAGGTGTTACTGGGGGGAAGGCAAAGCCCTGCCAAACCCAGCCGGGGGCACTCTGCCTTTTCTACACACTCACTCTTTTCCCGAAATCACTCACGGCAAACCTCTGAAGGCCAACCTAATACATCCCATTTATATCCCGTACGCAATGGTAGCATCTGTGCCATAAATTGGGAAGAATCTTTATAGATTAATAAATTCTAAGATCGTAATGATCTGACCTTGGGCCAGAAGCCCTTCACCAGTCATCCCATAACTCTCGTTTCTTTGTGGCACTTGCCTTGGAATGACATCCAACAGTGCTGACCTAAAGACACCAGTAAGGAAGGAGCCGTTGCCTCTCTTGATAAATTAACTGTCATTAACCAGTTTGCTAAGATGTGCATCAGATTCAGTAACACTTTGTCTCATTGCAGGTTGCAAGCCTTGTGTGAAGCCCTGACACAGGCTGCCCAGAGAAGCTGTGGGTGCCCCATCCCTGGAGGTGCCCAAGGCCAGGCTGGATGGGCCCTGGGCAGCCTGATCCAGTGGGTGGCAGCCAGCCCATGGCAGGGGGTGGGACTGGGTGAGCTTTAAGGTGCCTTCCAACCCAAATCATTTGGGGATTTCATGATTCTATGATTCTTACCATGCCTGCATCAAATTAAGGGCTCCTGGTATTGCTGATCTTCCCTCATACTCATATGCTAACGTGTACAGGTTGCAGTAGCAAACCCCTGGAGGCGAAGCAGCCAGGAGGATGTCCCTGGAGGCTGCCTCCCTGTGGAACAATCTGCATTAGGTCTTGAAACCATACTACCTGAAAGTGCCAGCTACTGTTTTGCTTCTGTGCGCCGGATCGTGCATTGTGATAAATCACAATGTGCACTCTCCATGCCTGCCCTGCAGATTGTCACCTGCAAGCTTATAGCAAGTTATTTTCTTCTAGAAAATTGGTTATTGTTACGCCACAAACTGGTCTTCTTAGGATACCAACGGAAGCAGAGGGCACGTTGATTTTGCATAATATCATTTTTAATGAGAATTTCAATCCAAAATGACATTTCATCATTCTCAACCGGATCTGCAAAAGATACCAAGCCTGTTCGTCAAAATCCATTGCACATAAAATCACTCCTCGCTGCTTGCATCCCGCCCCATTCAGTATTTTCTACAGGACTTGGCTGCCAGGGCTCCCTGGATCGCTTTGGTTATCACTCGATGATATTGGCACTATGCTAACACATGTGCTTGCACCATCTCTGGAACACCATCAACTTTCTGAGTTTTATTTTAAAATCAGTCTCTTCACTATGGAGAACTCAGCCTTTTGGTAAGAATGCTTGAGCTCAGGTTATGGACTGTGTAATTCTGTGCCTCACCCTGCACACAGGGAGCCCTGGCTGGCAGTTCACCTGAATGCACATTTCTGTTTTGGTCAGGTGTGTCCCAGCTGCCGTGCCTAGACCGCAGAGGTCTGGAGCATTGCTGGCTTTGTTTAAACCAACCAAAGCTGTGCTTCAAACTGGGATATTGAATAATGCTGTAGTTCTGACATTAATGCCTTTGTAGCCATCTTCTCTGTCAGGCAAACGGGGATGCTCTTGCTTCTTGGTGTGAAGATGGAGTAATAAAGGTTTGGGAAGTACTAAGACACTGAAATATTCAAGTTTCATGTTAAAAAAAGGACAAGAAAATAACCTTTATTTTTCAGGCTGAGAACTAATGTGGGGAAAGAAATAAAGCCATATATTGAACAATGAGGATTAAGGCAAATAAGCCTCTCTAAATCCTTCTTGTGTACTCAGCAAGGCATAGAAAAGAATTTCAACTCTTTTGTAAAAAGAAAAAAAAAAAAAGGAAATCTAATACAAGAAAAAGTTTATGATCAAGTAATTATAGACAACACTACAGTCTAGGTGCACTAAGTTTAGCTTTAACAAAAAACTTTTTTGCTGACACTTTAAAGACTTCCTTTGCAATCCTATCCAAGTTTTTCATCTAGTACAGATACAAGGTTTCACTAAGATACATACATAGGGTTATCCTTTGCAAACCCTCTTCTTTCCTGCTATCAGCCCTCAGAAATTTCTTTGTGCATAACAGACATCAGCTAGTGCCTCATTTTTTAAGTATGAGCCTTAAGAAAGAATCACACCAGACCTATTTTTAGAAATTATCAGACACAGTCTCCTGCCCAGCCATCACTCTGCTGTTTTTTTTTCTTTTTTTTCCTTCAAACGCCGAGAATGTTTTGCTACCACAAAATCAGTAACGTGCATCTCCTAGGATTAAATCCTCTAACGCAGCACACATCCTTTATCTGCAATGCAAAAATGCTTTCTGTTCTTACCTGGTGGTCAGCACCAGGCACCCTCTGTGTATGTTCATTCCTTGCTGCCTAAAATACCAGTTCACAAGCCTGGCAAGCCCTGCTCTCTTTGCTTGAAATGGTGCTTTCTTCCTTCGCATGTTACCTGCTCACTTCAGCATTTCAGTCTTGTGAGCTCTTCAACCGTATTTCAGTGAAGTTCTGTCAAATTTCTTCCTGTTAACGGTAATTCCCAGTTTCTTCCAGTCCTTACCAAGTCTTCTCACAGTGTATGCAGAGTTAACACAACTTCTCCTTTATATATTCCTTCAAAGATTTGCTCATCACACAGCATCTGATTCACAAATTTCAAGTCCAAATATCTGCACTGCTATCACTCCCTTGATCCCTTTCTCTTCAGCAGCAAGTTAAATACCTTCAGAGGATGCACCAGTTCAAGAGACCCAGAGGACTACTTTTCCCTTCCCACCAAGAACTCTGCTGCCAGTCCCTTCCCACTCTGGGAGCTGGCCTGATGCCGCACCGAGCATGCTATGCTGCCCATCAGACAGCACCTCCATCTCCTTTCCACTTGCTTTTGGAGTTAGGAAGAACTGCAGATGCATACCTAACGGTTTTCCCCTGTAAATGGCAGTGCTTCAGTGCTCTAATCCAAACCCAGCCAGCCACCAGCAAGCTGGCAGAATAGGGGAGCTGTGCAGTCCCCCTCTTCCTCCTCCCAAGGACTTTCCCACCTACATTGGCTAACTTGCCAGCACAGCCATGATTTTGCCTTCGTCATGAGCTTATACAATGCTCTCAAGCGCTGCCAAAAAATCCTACAGTGTTAACTGTATACACACAGCTGTGTGATCCCAACCCTACTGTCTCTCTAGACATCTTGATTGCTGTCTTTTTGTCAAGGTATCAGAACAAAACTCAACTTCAAATTAATCTGCCAAGGCAGACAAACGGAATTACAAGAACATCAGATTTCCAATTACCAGCCCAGCTGTATCACTGATTGCGACTGCCAGCGTATCCATACATAGGATACAGGAACACAATCCCATCAGTTCCAGGGTTACCAACAGGAAATTCTCCTTGCCGTAGATCTTATCACTTCCTATGAACATAGCAAAAATTGAACGCGGTTTTAAGTCTTTGTTTCAGCAGAGCTAGCAGGAAATACTGCTTCCAATCCGGGCTGACCTGCATGTATATGGAACTGTTGTGCCAGAGTGGTTGTGCAGGCTGCAACAATCCTCCAGCATAAAGGCTCAGCCAAGACTGCACATACAGAGGTTGTAGTGGTTTATTTATTTGTTAGAAAAAAGGTTTATATTTTGCCTTTTCTTGAAGGAAAAATCCAGTAAGTTCTAGCCCATGCTGAAGATGCACAATGTGTAAATGAAAGGAGAACTGTACAACAGTAAAAGAAATAAAACTGCAAAATGTTTACCCAAAGAGTTGAAAGAAATATAATAAAGAATTGGGCACTGGAGTGCAATTGTAATCTTTTCATTTTTTTATTTTCTTTTTTTTTTGATAAGACACAACTTTTTTTTTTTTTTTAAATACAATAATTAAATTTTTTAAAAAAACACAGCCAGTCCAATAAGCAGTTACTACTCCAAATTCTCATCTTGAGGATAATAATGCCAAGAATTACCAGAAAAGAAGGAAGGGTAGGAGCCTGGGAGAACACAAAATCAAGCTGATCCTGGATGTCTGAAAAAGAGCATTAAACACCACAGAGGTTGTATTTCCCACTAGACAATGAAGTAGGCATTAAAGTCCATTTGGAGGACAGATTTCTACATCTCAGTCCTCACACTGCATATGGCCTGCTGTGTGGTGGGACAATTTGGTTACCCATCTCTACTCTATGTTTGAAAAATGTCCTTTCTTGTTTTGAACAACCTGATAGTCCAAAATGGAAGAAGGACCCCTGAGATCTCCCTGTCTGCAGTGCCAGCATCCCATTATTTCAATACGAGGTTATCCACAAGTTGAATTGCAAGTTTGGGGTTTATGGGCGCTTCACGTGGTTAGTGGCAGAGGGGGAAAAAGCGTGGCTCTAAACATACAAGACGAGTACTAAGAAATGAGGGTTGTTGTTTTGGACCATGCGGACACTTTTCCTCCCTTCTTTTCATAAAGAGGAGGCCAAAACCAGATGGAGTATTAATTTGTGACTTAGCCCTCTAATTTTTCCAGTCCTCTGTGGCATCCAGCCCCTCCTTTGCTGAAGCCCAAAGTCTACGGCCCATTCCTCAGCAGGCAGCCCCGACCTCCTGCACAAGGAAGGCTGAAAATGTGCATTGCGAATGAGACACTCGATCAGCTCCTTCATCATCCAGACCTGAAGACTGACACTTCCACAATTCCAGTGAGTGGAGAAGAAGGAAAGGACCAAGGAGAAAAATGGGAATTAGGTGGGCTAAATGGCCGACAACATATACAGAGCAAGCTGGTGCTGCTGCTACATTCAGTGACCACTTCTGAACTGAAGCTGTTTGTCCAGCAAATGTGCGACCCAGGCTAGCAGGTTTGCTGGTACAGGAGAAAACAGGTCTGTTGCATATAACTAGAAACTCAGAACATCAATACTTCCCTCCAAACAAATGCTGAGTGGCAAGATGTACAGAAAATGATTTCCAATTACAAAATTTCATTTGCATACGAACACCTGCTGATAAAATCTGGAAGTCTCAAGACTAAGAAAACCTCCTTGACCTTAAAGGTCAATGAGCATTTTGTCTACAAGTGTAATTGCTCAGCTTTCATTAACTTATTAATGTAATGCAATCAACAGTCATGAAGGCAAAACAAAAATGAACAGAAAAACCTTGCTGTGCTGGTGGACTTCTAACAGCACTCTCATGCAGACACCCAGCTTTGATTTGTGGCTTCACAAACTGAACACAGTTGCTGCTAGCAGGTGAACGAAAGCATTAATGAGTTCAGTAACGGGAACTTGAGAGAGTATAAAATAAAGCTGTCTTCTCCCACGCGCTGCAGGGATCAGAGCCCAAGAGATCAGAGACATGGTTAAAAGCAAATCACTGACCATAACAAAAAACTTCCATAGTTGCCACTCTACCGAGCCACAAAAGATTTTATTAGTTCTAACATTGATTTCATCAATCCAACCCACAGTGACAGAGGTTTACAAGTCTGCACAAAAATATTCCATCTACAGGGTTTTAGATGGATCTTGGTAGAACCACCATGTACATCCTCTACAGGAAGAAAGCCTCCCCCCACACCCTAATCATATAAATAGATACACTGAAATGACATGAGCTGACGAGGATTCAAAGAAAGGTCTGTACATTTTACATAGAAAACAAGAACAAAGACAAAATGGAAGAAATGGAAGAAATCCCAAACTAACCAGAACAGACGCCAAGTCTTTTTGGGGGTCAAAAAGGTTGAAATCTTCATGCATCTATGCATAACACATCTCCAGCTGAGATAAGGAAGCCTTCCTTATGAGCTGAAACTCTTGTAATCGCACTTCAGTGATGGCAGTCGGTGACCAAATACACTGCCGTACCCACCACTTGTCTGACTGGGTAAACAGACCCCACACACCAGAGCTGAAAGCATCCTGTACTGGCACAGATTAAACCCAGTGCTTTCGACAGGACTGTATGTGCTGCCATGAACGACTTGTCAGAAAAGGAGTTCCCAGACAAAATGCAAGCTCTATCTGAGAGACTTTTTTTTGAATTAATAGCAGCTGCATATCATATCAATTAGTTGTAAAACCATTTTGTTTATCCATTCATTTTTAAGTGACATTTAAACATTTACAATTCAATGGCAGATAATTTCTTAGATTCATTTTCTCTGTCTGTGATTTTGAAACAAACCTCTCATGTCAGAAGAATTACTGCAAGGTCTGCTCTTGGAAGCTGTACGCGTGCTGAAAATCCACACGACGTTACAGTGAGCTATGCAGTCTGGGACACAGCTGGACAGTTAGATCCACGTGAGCCTAAGCAGCTTTTCCCAGAGCATCACCTTTAAATGTTGCTGCCTTATTTCTTTAAGAAAGATGAGGAAATCCCCACTCTACTCCCAAAACCAGACTTAAGCATGATTAGAAACTCATCAAGTGCCACGAGCAACTAAAATTGTCACGACGTTTAACGTATAGTATTGTCAAGCATGTGCAATCTGTATGCATCTAGACCGTTGTTTGTGCAAAAATATGCAGACCTTTTCTGCCTTCATGTGCAAATCCACACTGCCTTCAGTGAGGGGTCTGTTGTAGCCAGCTAGGGGCAGACCTGGCCTACATTTACCCTCTTGGTATTTAAAAGACAAGGAGAATTATTAACCAGCATCTGTTAAAAGGCACAACCACAAAATGTTTTAGTAGAAAAATAAACATTTTAAGTTATTGGCAGATAACATTAGTGCAATTATTTTGACTGCCTTACTTTCTTTCACACAGTAGATTAAAAAATATATTGTCACTTGTGAAAAGAACCTAAGACATTTCAGAAACAGTTATGTAGCTGCCAAATAAAGGGAACTGAAGAGGAGCAGATTCTGTGGCATGATACAACCACAGTACTTACTTCGCGTAGCTCTCAATGCTTAGTGCCTTTTAATGCTCCAGAAACACAAAATTCAATGCTTGTAAACTAATTACAGTCCTTTTCATACAAAAATATATCACTTATGCAATTTTCAAAAGACCAACTATCTGCTGACGAGAAAGAGAACATTTTTATATTCAGCTATATACTGAGCGACATCTGGATCAACTTCTTTCTTTGAAGAACCACTTTTGGTATTCTGAATCGGTGCACGGTCGTAATACTGGTGCTGGATTACCATTGTAAGAGTTTGGCTCTGCTTGTAAGCACTTCTGGGTTTGTACATGAAACAAGGTGCCATCCTACAAAGAGAGAAATCAATTTTGCTTTTCAGGTCTTAAAAATGACAAACATATCACCATATTTTAAAAGTAACAGAAAACATCCATAGTAAAATAACACACATATCCTCCTCAAATGTTTAACTTGAGAATCTGAAACTTTATCAAAGACTGCACTTTTGAACTTAATTTGTGTCCTGACACCTAAGTTTGTAAAGGATATGCTTTCTCAGCTCACTGTAATTCCCTTTTCTGACTGCATCAGACTACAGGTGGAGAAAACTAAAGCCAAACACACACTTTAACTAAAGTCACCAACTTACTGCGCACCCTGCAAGTAAAATTTAGACATTGCTAGTTAGTTGCATATTCTGGATATAGTTTTAGCAAAAAATTGCCATTTGTTTACAGGGAATATTTGTAGTGGAAAAGGCAAAAGTCCTGTGTACCTCTTGCCTTCAAATCTCTGTGCAGTCAGCTCGCTTTGCTTGAGGGTAGCACAGCTGCCTAACAGGTGCAAGCCCTGACCGGCCTCTGCAGTCAGGTTCCCCAAAGAACATTATTTGAGGCCTCGGGCCCTCCGGTTACAGAAGTCTCCAAACCCACTTCATCTCCTGATCACGTAGCTCGCTCCAATCTGGGAGCACTGTCCGCCAAGGCAACGAGTTGCAGTAAGGCGGCGTGTCCAGCTGTGGAGAACAGCTGTGCTCTGCGAGCCTTTCTTTGGGCCAGGTGACATCTGCACACCTGACTATCTCCAAAGCCCCCAACGGCTTCGAAAGAAAAATGCCAACACCATGCTTCTGAGTGTAAGCCTGAGCCCTCTGAAAGTCTGCTCTTCAATATTGCACTAACGGCACCTTGCACCACAGCCTCTGAGGTCCAGTGGTGTGCCCTTGCTCAGGGTTTGCTCACAGGCTTGGCTGCTGAATGGCTTTCCTTTTCCATCTGTGATAATTCAAATTTTGGAGCAGGCTAATCAATATCTGCCTCACTTGCTTTTGACTCGGGGCCAGGAAGAACTTACTTCTGGCCAGGCAGCTGGGAAGGCTGTTCAAATCTTTGATGATGCTACACCTCTGCTGCTTCTGTCAGCACAGCTTTCTACTGCCTGACACTTCTCCACGCAAATGTTAATGGTTAGGAATGCAGTGGAACAAGACGTATTCCAAAACTGTGTTTTCTCATTTTTTTTTTTTTTTTTCTGAGTCATAGAATCATAGAATGGCTTGGGTTGGAAGGGACCTCAAAGATCATCTAGTTCCAACACCAAGTGAAGTGACCGAAGTTCATTTAGAATTTGTCATCTTAGGGATTAATACATATGAAAAATACATTGAAAAACTTTATGAAGTCAGTGTTAAACAGGAAATATCGTTTATAAAGCCAGACTTAGTTTGTTTTACTCGGTAATATCACTGTGAGCTTCAGTCTGGTCTAGATTCAGTAAGCAGACAGTAGTTTTCATATTTTTCTCTGGAATTTACTCTGTCACCTATCACTGGTGGAAATATCATGGTATGCATTTGTCAGCTGTGGAGCCTGTAGAATTTAGCTGCATTATGTAGATACATTATGTAAATACACCATTTTGGTATATTATGTGACCTTTTCCCTTAGCTGAATAATAACACCCCAGAAGCTGACCAAGGCCATCATTTTTCATGCAATTTATTTTCTCTGAGGCATTCAGGAACTCCTTCAGAGATTAAAACCTACTGAACACAAGGTTTTCTAAGATCACATGTTATGTTTATTAATATACTCCATACTTCTCAGCATTTTGTCTCTTTGGGTATAGGCATTAAGGTTGAAAGGGAGAGACAGATTTGCTGAGTCCCCACGCCAGTAAGACGTGTCCTGTGGAGGGGTGGGAGTAGGGCAGAAGGCATGTTTTAATGGGGCATCAAATTAAACTAATGTGCAACACATTGCAGAAAACCTCAGAGAGAACTTCTGATGCTCATGAGGAGGGTCAAGGGAGATTGCGGAGGAGAAGCAGCAGTTTCTCAAAAACAAGGAAGAGTTTAAAGCGATGGTGATAATGTGAAGTGTCAGGGACACACGGTGGTAAAAATGCTGGGAAATAAAAGTCACTGAAAGGAGAGCAAAAGTTGGCCATCCGTAAGACTGCCTGGAAAAGGGGACTGGAAGCACCCTGGTTCTCTGTAGAGGACAGAAGCAGCGGGATGTAAGAAGGAACTGAGCAGCCCACTGAAGGCACAAGATGTGGACATGGTGAACAGAGAGATGTGCCAGCTTTCTTAGCTCCTCTGAGGTTAAGGATGGGTGCTTTCCTTCCTCGTCTTTCTGTTCTTTCTGACTGAGATATTCTTCACATTGCAGCTACCCTCTTCTAGGTTTAGATATTAAAAGCCAAGAGGCTTATGCCTACCTAAATACAGTCCCACTGCAAATTCAGAAGTACTTGTGGCCTGCATAATGTGTAGGCAGTAAGACAAAAAGAAAAGAGAACAATTCCCTTTCCACCCTATCCCCTCCCAAAAAAAACCTCAACAATTTTCCTCCCACCTCCTTCCCATAAACACCAAAACTAAAACCAAACAGGCACACTTACCTCTCTGAAAGCAAACTTCTGGTTTTCAGGAATGCGGTGAATATTTTCTTGACACAAGTTCATTGTCAAATAGTCAGTCCCTGCATTAACTGCTGCACAGGCTTCTGGCTGTCGAGTGTTGTAGCGTATTTCATTATGGGATGTGTACTCAAAAAACTACAAATGCAAGAGAAGAAACAGAGGACAGCAGCAATTTTGTATGCACACAAGGAAGTATTTACAGGGAGGATATAGTAAGATACTATAATTAAGTTCATACATTAAAGTTGGTATTGTGGAGAGAAATTCTGCCAAAAATATTCAAGGAGCCTTAACTGCTGCTACTTGCATACTATTTTACAGAAAATCAATCTCAGCACAGCACTGATTTACTCTGGTAGCACTTAAAATGTATTAAAAGGCTGAATAAATGCACGGGAAAACAGACATTCCAACATTAAAGAACTTCGTAATATTCTACTTTCACATTTTAGACCACCTTTAAAAAGAAGACAGAAACCAGTTTATAGCTTGATATTATAACTTCTTAATTCAGCAGTCACAAAACAATGTTTCTTTTAATTAAGGAGCTGCTCAATGAATAGTTCAAATGCAGTTTGGTGAGGGTTCATTTCCAGTTACAAAACAACTCAGGATGCACGGTGACGAGCATTTTATTACACAACATTTTAAGACATTATTCAGAGCAAATCAGCTACAGCTGCTTTTAAACATCAGCAGAACTCTATTAAAGACAATTTACGAGCTTTGCTTGTTGTACAATATTCTATGGAGATGTTCTGAGCATGCTCTAAAAGAGTCTTCTGCAGCAATTATGGTTGAAGCCTTCCTTAAAATTTTATCATGGACGTTTGCCAAATTTTGGACTTCATTAAAGGGAATGGCAGAGCATGAGAGTTGTTTGCATTTAGCGTGCTTATAAATAATTTAGACGACTATAGTGCACGGATGTGTGTTTAGAACTGATTTAGATTATACTCAGTAGGGTAGGCAAGAGTTTTATGCGCATCAGAAAATTGCTTGTTACCAATAGTATAGCTGCATTAGTGGAAAGCACTAAGAGGATGACGGAGAGAAGGAATCCTCTTCCGTTGTTTTTCACCCCTGGAGAAGGAGATTTTAAGGCGGTGTGAGGGGGGCTATATCAATTCAGAAACATTGTATGTACTGCAGTTTACCAGGGGACCACCCCTAACAACCACGGGCTAATTAGCCTTGAAAGAGAAACTGGAAACAGACTTTTAATGTAAATAGGACTGCATGATTACCAAGTCTGCAAGCATACAGTTCCAGGTATCAGCTCTGACCTAGACTAAACTGGTGGTAGCTGTTTCACGAAACCTCTGCAGGAATTTCTCTGCCAGGGTGGCAGTTGCAGCTGTACACAGGCAAATGCTGCCCACTGCTTGCAGAGTTCCATGGCTGTTTTAGAGAGCAGCGATGTGAGCGATCCCCCTGAACTAACATTTTAACTATCATTCTTTTGTAGTAAGTAGCAAGTGAAAGCGTTTTGAGAAAGCAGTTTCAATCTTGAAATCTACCTCTTGACATGGCATCCAGAAGACTTTGATTTCCCCTGGAAACATGGCTAGGACCTACTCCTATGGTGTAAGCTGCTTTACATCATTTGCTCATTATCAACAAAAGTCAAATGTGGTAACACTGACCCAATGTTTTACTTTCTACCGCAACAAGCAGGGTTGCTCCCTATCCTTTCGGTGTTAGTTCACAAGTTTGGACACTGACTAGCACATGAACCATAATGAGCTCTGGGGCACTTATTTTAAACCTACAACCTGTAGCCGTTTATTGTGTCTGGATGGACACTGCCTCTCAACACATTTTCTGCTGCTGCTTTTACAAGGCCACATTCAGAGCCTTCTTCAGTACTGGATGTATAAGATATAACGACATGTAGTAGCAATTTGGACTGAACGTCAGTGAAAGCCTGCAAGCTGTTCATCACACGAGGTGCATCAGGAGCGGACAGAGCAGCTACTAGGTCAAAGGACTTCTTACTACTGAGATCTTTTCTCAGCAGCCTCTCAAGGTCTTCCATCAGATTTTGGTGGAGAAGAGCTAATAAAATGGTTAATTTCTGGATAACATTAAGGATTGAGGTTATATTATTAATAGCCAAGCACTTGTGTCTCCCTGATCACCGATCATACAGTCCCAGTGCCTCACCACCTTCACAGTGAAGAATTTCTTCCTTATATCTGAACTAAACCTACCTTCTTAGTTTAAAACTGTTACCTCTTGTCCTGAGGTCTTACTCGATGAGGCCTTTTACCCAGTGCCTGCCATTTCTGGGAAATCTACAGGACATGCCCCATCTGCACCAGGGCATGGAGGCATGAGGACGATGGCTGCCTCACCAGATCCAGAAACATGCTTTCAGCCCTCTCTCTGGCTGCCTACTGCTCGTCTGTGCACTGGCAGATGTTTGCACTTGGCAGGCACTTTCTGGGCAAAAGAACCAGCAGTGACATTACAAGACCTGACCTCTCCCTTCCCAGAAACCCAGGGGCTTCACTAGGCTCTTGGTCTGCCTCTCCCTATTTGCCTCAAATGGAACAGCAGTGGGCGCACTGTCAGGCACAGCAGGCTGCTCAACGGTTACCAACCCTCTCACCATGTCAGGAAGGCTTCCTACGGTATGCACTGGTCCCTCTGTCCTGCTTCCCAGCCATACCAAGAAGAGCAATGGGCTTTACCGTCTTGAATTCTGAAGCTATTCACTCTCATCTACATCAGCATCCTGGGGCGCAAGCACTCAGTAGTCAGCGTCTTCTGCATTTTCTGCCTCTGTTCCACATGCATTCAGTTCCTATCACCACAGTCACATCCTCGCTTTCTTGCTATAACGAACACACTAATTTTAAACCACTCACAGTTAGCTTTCTTACTGAAAGCAATTCAAAAGGACTAGAGGGAACCCTATCCCTTGGACTATAGTATCGTACAATTGAATTCCAGGAAAAACAGCAATAAATTACCATGGATTTCAGTTTTCTGAGAGTGATTTTACTTACTGAGAGACAGAATGGGAGCAGGAACTGGACTTAAAAAACTGGACTCTTCATAAATAATGAAGAGTAGAGACCTCTCTCCTCTCTCCACAGTGCACACTGATATTCAGAGGTCACCTCAAGTGGAGAACTGCTTCCAGTGAAAAGAGCTTTTGTAGTTGTTCCCTACATAAGCCACATGACACTAGCACATCATGCCAGAGGATGGGTGCACTGGAGTGTTAGATACATACGGCTGGCCAAGTGAACATTCACTAGTGTTGAACCGTACTAAGACGTCCTTGGAGAATAACTTTCTTGAGCTGTACTCTGAAGAATAAACTTCACCCCCAAGTACCATGAGATAGTGTGAATGTGCAGCAGTGAATACTCTCTGAGGAAGAAAGTGGCAGATCGTGGAACAAACACTGCAATTGGAGGAAGGGATAAGAAAACTAGAGTAGAAAAAATGGGATCTAGGTGGGAAAAGGAAAGATGTGACAATGAGCAAAACATGACTAGTGTGGGGACTAACTGGTGGGAGAAATAACTGAGGGGAGAGACAGAGCAAGGAGGTCTGGGAGCCAGCCAGTGCATAGCAGAAAGAGGCAAAGCTCTGACTTGGAGAAACTGGAGCTGAGACATAGGGTATACAGGAAGGGACTGAAGTGAAGCTTTCTTACGAGGGTTTGCTGCTAAAACTGCACAGGGTAAAGACTGGAGTGACAAGAGCAGACTGAAGGAGAGCAAGCAGAAGAGCTTGTGATTGTGACGGCAGATCCCCCTCCAAGGATGAGACAGAAGTGATGGGCCACCTGATGTCAGTGCATATCTGCAGAACTCTGTCCATGCCTTTTTCCCTGTTTCATTAGTACTGTTTTGCCCATTGCTTTAGCCTTCCCTCCACAGGCTTTCCAATTCTCTTGTGTCATCTCCTACTTTGGTGGGTTTACGCTGCAGTCAGGTACCTTCTCCACTCCTCCTTTCTCCTGCTGCCCAGATGCCAGCAGAGGGAGCAGCAACAGCACAACTCAGAGAGCATCGCTGCTTTCAGTCTGCTGCCTGCTGTCACAGCTACCTGGATGTATCGTACCAGTGCGTCAGCAGAGATGTGAGAGCATCAAAATCCAGTGATGTGGTATCTTTACAGTGAATGCACAGTTGATCTTTTAGTGCTTGATAAGCAAAGTATAACTAAAAATGTCATCTCATAGGAACTCTTTTCTTATGAATTGCACTTCTTTTTTTGCTTTCACCTTCTACTGTGTCATTCTTTTTTCTTTTTTTTTTTTTTTTTTTTT
>VXAV01009756.1:134339-169992 GCA_013399715.1 Alectura lathami
GGGGGGGGGAAGGGGAGATGTAAAAGGGGTGAAATTTAAATCAACCTTTTTTTTTTGAAGAAATACAAAAAGACTAAACCCCTCCCTTTTCTGTAATCCTCAATATAAGAAAAAAGAAATCTATAAATGACTCTGCGTGTGAGTAGGGGAATCTCATAAATAAGACACCTCTCAGTCTACAAAAGCAATCAACCCTTCCTGATAAGGAAGTGGCTTAACTAGGTTATCTGACTATTAAATCATCTTCTGTGTAGGTGTGGAGACATATGCTCAACTTGGGCAGACAGCTGAACTGGGGGAATAGAATAGGTTGGTGTGGTACGGCTTCCTGTGCCTGACCTACATCTGTCATTATTGATACACTTTGGTTTTTATAATGCATTATTCTCTTCCTGCCCTTCTCTTCATCTTTACATCCAGGACAGAAACTTTAGGAAAGCTAAGAAAGCTACACAAACTAATACACAATACTAAATAATAGGGCATTAAACTTACTGTAAAAAACAAATCTACTTCCGTTAAGATCTGAAACGGAGCACTCTGTTGTTTGTTTTTATTTCCTAACTTAAAATGCAATTCATATGAGAAGCTTCCTCCTCAATATACACTTGTTTTTTGCTACTTGGGCTTTTTCATTTTTTAAAGCTGAGTTCATGAGTACAGCTGATAAACTGTGCAAGATATCTCTGGTCCTTTTCCAAACCTATCTTTTCCTTTCTGAAACAAATGTTTGGATTACTTTTTTAAAAACACAGTGAAGCCACTCAAAGTATCACACAGTTACATAGGGTCTTGTTGAAAGTAAGTGCATATATCTCCACCCCTCCGATCAGGGGCATTCCAGATAGCCTAATTTGGGTTTTAAGCAAAAAAAAACCAACCCACAAGTATATGCCATATGCCACACATCAAACACCAAACCCCAATTTTAGAAAGTGGCTACTCAAAGCCATGCAAAACAGTCATTGTAGATTGGCATTTGATGCCCCATGGCACTTCTACTGTGGCATTATATAGAAAGCTTTATGGGTATCTTAGCTAACCTCTGTTACACGGTTTCAATAGGCATGGAGAAAAATACTAGCAAGCAGTTTCAGCTTCATTACTTAAACACAAGCAAAAAATAAAGCATTAGGAAGGATCCGTGCTCTCAAGGATTCTACAGCCTTAGCCCAGGAGGATGTTTCTGTACTTCAGAGCACAGGAGACGATGCTGTTCTGAACCTCTTGTGCAGTTAGACAAGAACCAAGAAGAAATGGCACAATGACAGATGCAGGCAGAGTTAGGTGAGGTTTGCAGTGTCATTAAGGGACACTGACAGACTAAAGCTCACAGAAATGCTGGTTTCCCAAAGACCAGTTGCAGATGAGTGAACATTGGCCTGTACACCCAATAGCTTCACTGCTGCACTATTAACCCCTGCTAGTGAGCTCTGTGGAATGGTGGAATTAAGGTATTCATGAAGTCCCTGGTCAGGGCAGATGCATCTTTAGAACTATGAAAATCTCACCTCAGGATACATTGAAATTAACAGCATCCGGTGGGACAATCAAAATTAGATCTAAAACCATCTCACTGTAGCAATATATTCTCTCAACCCTATTGCAGTGCTTTTTACTGTACTTTTCACATTAAAACCACAGCATTAGTCAAAATGAACATTAAAAAAATGAATCTTACCTGATTTTGTCCCATGCCATGACATGGGTACAGTATGACTCTGTGTCCAGTTATTTCATGTTCATTTGAAGGGTTATAATCAAAGCAGAAGTTGACCATTCCTCTATTCTTCAGCTAAACAAAACAAAAGAATATATTGGAGTAAGGAAAATATACTGCTGTCACTTTACACCCACACTGCTAGGCTGTGGGATTTATATCTCAGAGCTGCTTCGAGTCAGATGGAATGGACCAAATGGATCCAGTGGCAACATCTCTTTCAGACTAAAGTGAAATAAAAGTGCTGGAACTGTCCTGAAGTCGGTCATTGAACCAGCCAGACACGATGGCTCCTCCTAGGAATGACACCATGTTCCAGGGTGCTTGGAAGTGAAGTGGGCAGGAGCCATCAAGACATACTGTCAAGACATGTTGAAACCTAACTCCCTACTTTCAAACTATGTTGAAATTGAGCAAGCCTGCAACTCATGCAGAACAGAAGTCTGCCATGTCTTTCATTTCCACTCCTGCAGGGTCCACCTCTCCAATTTCCTTATGAAAAGAAGACTACATACTTTTCTCAGTTTTTCAAACGACTGATTTCAGGCAGTCAGATTTCAAGACCAGAAATCATGAAAACAGGTTAAGGTTTATCTTTTGAAACAAACACTAGATATGACATTAAATGTTCTTTAATACTACAGCTGATCTTTAACATGATAGGCACATTTTTTTAGATTAAATGTTAAAATATTAAGCTATCTGATTTCAGAAAATCAGGCTAATTATCAAGGACTTGCATCTTAAGTATTCAGGAGTCAAAGGTAACTGAAATCAAGTAGAACAATGCCACAACAATTACTGAATTCTAGCATTATCCACTTAAACAAATTTAAAAACACATGGAGCAAAACAAGTTCTGTAAACACACATTCAACCTGATTGCCCCCATTACTGGCTGTAATTATATCACAGACAAAAAGAACAAGCAGAGTAAATCTCAGAAGAGTTACTCCAGCAGGGTGCAATTTCACTTCTCTCTACCAGTAGCCATAATTATATCCTCAGTTCTTAAAGTAGAGAAAAAGCAGACAGGAAGGAACTGAAAAGGCTAAAACCAACCAAACCCCAAAAGACTCAAACCCACCACAGAACAAACCACAGAAGTAAGAAAATTAAATACTTGTGCTCCACATGTATTTTACTTTCCCCAGCATCTCCTTTTATTACTACCTGATGTCTGCCTTCTACCGCTGTGTACCAGCTCCCACTGTCACGCAGCCAGCTCTCAGCATGCTGCGTGCTTTGGCTGTGAGCCCAAGGCAGGGGGACACACTGCGGGCTGGGGAGGACGACAGAGGTCTCATTCCCTGGAGGTGTTCAAGAAACGTGTAGATATGGCACTTAGGAACATGGTTTAGTGAGCATGGTGGTGGTGGGTTGATGGTTGGACCAGATGACCTCAGAGGTCTTTTCCAACCTTTATGACTCTACGATGCCACCATGGCCTGGGGTTCCTCACAGGGCCGTGCCTGTTGGAGCTGCTCCATCAAGCACAAAGGCCCACCACAACCTGGGCAGCACCCCGAAGGTGACACACACAAGTGGGAGAGAAGAGACATATTCTGCTGGGATCAGCATGGGACAGGGGTCCTAGGGAGATCAGCTCAACTCTTCTGCCTCCTCCCACCCCCTGTGGGAAGGAGGCCTACAAGGCCGACATATTATAGCAAGAGAGAAAAGAAAGCAGCAGCAGGATGTAGCAGGGCCAGGCAGCTCTGCACTGAACTGTCTTCATCTCCTTTCCCCCCTGCACGTCCTTCCACCTGTTTTGGCAAACCTATTAATGTGTAAATGTATAAATCTGTCAAATGCATGTATAAATGTAGGACTGCAGGCTTTGCTGTTTAATTTCTCTCTGAAGATGTTACCACTATGCATTTGGTGTAATTTTTCATTAAAGGATATACCAACAACCAAATTTGGCACATTTCAAAATTCATTCTTATTTTTAGCATCCAAGTGTACCAGAAGTGAAATAAATCCTCTGGCCATTCTTACCCCTCTTCTAAGCTGTCAAAAGAAGATAGTTTATTTACCTTCATAACACTAGGGAAGAACTACATTTACAAAAAAAAAAAAAACAACAACCACAACAACAATAACAAAAAAACAGGAAAGAAAAGACTTTTACAGATGAATTTTAACAAACACCATGCGATAAACAAAGCAATTAGCTTCTGATGTTTCTATATTCTAAGTAAAAAAAAAAAAAAAAAGCCAACTTAAAATCATACCCACTTAAAAGTGGTAATTGTATCTCTAAAAATATAAATCAGTTTCTGTTGTTGTCAGTGGCTGTCCTCAGGATCAGAGGGTTTCTCATTAGTATTTTTAGCAATGTATGACTTTGCTTGACAGTCTACTGACTCCGGGAGGAAGATGATCGTAGCAAAGGACTTGTCCTTGGTGCCCTTCCAGACAACCTGAAGCCTTCACTATCACTCCAAGCGCGTGCCCTTCACTGTCATTCCCTGGCACTTGCTCTAGCATGTGCCTTTTGTGGCTTGCAATTTAAAATAATCTATTTTAAAATGCCATGCACCACCAGAACTACTGCAACAGGGGCACAAGAACACTCTCCTATGCATGTTACACAATGCCCAACTACAGAAAACAAAACAAAAAAAATGTATAAAAGAATATTAACTCAAGCTCTGCTTCAGATGGTTTAAAACTCAGTCTGTATCCACATGATGCTACTACACATGCTCTCTCAGTTTCCCTTTTCAGGCATAAAAACTTGTGCAGTCATATTCCTAAACATACATGGTCCAAAATTCAACCTGGTTATTTGAGCTTGTTCTGTGAGACATGGGTAGACACCTTGTAGATCCCGTGGGCAGATTCTTTCACACCTACACTTTATCAGGAACCCTATTAGATGCTGAAGACCTAAGGGATAGTAAATAATAAGCAGATAAGTGTCCCAATCTGACATGACACAGGTTTGAAAGCAATTAGATCTTCCAATTTGATCACAGCACCATTTATGCCAAAAAATCAGTTGTCTGTTCCAAGGCAGAAAAAAGTCAGAGAACTTGTGAAAGTAGTATTTTTGTCTTCTTAAAGAGCACAGACAGTTTAAGCTCCTTTTACATACAACAGTTCTATCAAAATAATAATCATCCATTCTTTGCTGAAGCTATCTTTGTTCCAATGCCCACTGTAAACAAGTCATGCAATAAGAACAGAAGTTTCTCTATGACTTACCTTAATTCTTTTGCACAATGCTGCATTAGAGAAACAGAAGCAAAAGAAATGTTGATCACCTTGCCATTAAAACAGACAGTTCAGTTCTCACAGGTTCTGCTCATGCAGTACTACTGGCTGTGCCTTTCCTCCACCTCTGTCTCTTATAGAAACATTGCAGGTGCACTCTACAGCGCCAATTAGTTACCATTCCACTTTGGAGTCTGGGACAGGTAATAAACAGCAACTACTGAGATATTTAGCTCAGACCTTTACCTTTTACTGCTTAGAGAAATGTAATCTGTTGTTTCCTAATATCTGGATGCTTGCATATAACTACAGCAAGATGTTTGGCATTCTATAAATAAATAATGTATAAAATCCATTTCATATAATTGTAAGCACTGCATCAACAACAGATTTTTAATGTTAAAACTTCATAGTATTAGTTGATAAACACAGCCTGTGGAGCACAGCCAACCTTTCTTTTCATTCACAGAATAGAACAAAATCCTCTTTATTCCTCCCCTGTGACACTGGTGTCGATGCATTAGTGGTATGGGCAGGTAATATCCTGGGACACAGTAAGACATGAAATCATAGTAAGCCAACAACTTCATGGTACTGATCAAGCATAAGCTTTCACCTCAGAGGCAATCCCAGCAGTCACAGGCAACAATTATACTGAGTGCATGCTATTTTCATATCACCTTTTTTGAAAAGGGAAAAAAAAAAAAAATAATAATATCCTTAGATCTCTGTTAACTCTTTAACTGCAATGCTGAAAGGAGTATACAACATTGATGACTAAGATCCTTTGGACAAATCAATGGTATATGGCACTGTTCTCGCAATTCAGCTGCTCAGCCCAACAAGCCTAGAACTTTACTGTACCATTCCAGCACTGGAATGTGTATGGGAAAATCTGACTTGTTTAAAAAATAAAAAAAATCATGAACAAGATCACATGTAACACTGATAGTATCTCCTTTCAAAGTATGACTCCGTTCAGAGCAGTGAGTGAAATCAGCATTGTGATATTCCAGAATTATTTTTGCTACATGATTTTGGAATAAAGTGTACTAATTTTACTAGTAAGATAGATTTCCACATTTCTAGGCCTCAGGCATCTTATAAGAATGCAACCACAGCTCAAGCAGAAATATTCAAAAATCTGTATGTTTAAATAAAGCTCTCAGCAGCTAACATTTTTTGACAACCAATCATCATAGCAAAGACAGTAAATATTTATTTAGGAATCAAGAGAAAAATGCTAGCACTAGGATCTAATTGTCAGTGCATGGCACTGAGTTCCACCCAACAATTCTTGCATTCATTTCAATGCCTTGCGGCTGACCTATGGGTAATATTAGAAAGATTTTCAATTTCAGTGTAAATATTTTCAGGGGAGGGAGAAATCCCCACATCCCTTTGCAATCTCTTTTAACAATTAATAACTCACACTAAGCAGAGCTGTTAACAAAGTCAACACTTTCAAACACCGTATTTCTGTGAACCAAAAAAGCACTATGCAGCTAACACAGAAGTAAAGAACATGATCAATGATTCACTGAAGTTAGCAAATGGGGCTCAATATCCACAAATCAGTTGAATCAGTAGGTGTCATTTTTGCACTGTCACTTTCTCAGAGCATAGCTGTACTCTAATCACATTCTAAATTCTTCCTGCCAGAAAACGGTGTATTCTCATTATGCTCACAACTAGATGACAGCATTTAAGAATTTTTTTAGGGAACCACATAGAGCACACCTAAATTATACTGTTGATACCTCCAGCAGCTAGGCATTGTCAACCCCTTTCTTGAGGATGACACACGCAGTTAATCTTGAAAGAACCTGCACAAATCTCTTCCCAAGAACAGTGCAATGTTATCACCACCACGAGTCTGGGCTTTCTTTTGGCGGGTGAAGGATGAAGGCAGAGGGAAGGATAAGGCTATCAAAATGCTTCTGGAAGATAAGTTTTGCAAATACCTTATTGCTTCTACTGTCTTTGGCCTTGTCAGTTAACAGTCCAGCACAGAAGAACAAAACATGAACTCATGCTGTACCTATCTGAGGTGCTGCACAAGGCTGGATGCTACCCTTCACACCAGTGATCACGCAGAGACACCACGTCAAGTGCAACCTCGGAGACAAGCGGAGCAGGGTGGCTGCACTTTTTTAGGCTCCTCAGGGCTTTGCTGCGCTACCGCTGACTAATGCTCACCCCAGAGGGAAATGCAGTGTTTCCACATTAGGATCCTTTTTGTTTAACAAGTAACAAAGCCGTTAGGGAAGACTGTGGGGAGGTGTGGCTCCTGCATGTTTTGCATACCCACAATAATCTTTCTTTTTTTCCTCCTCCAAAGTAGACCCGGCAGAAACTGTGTAACTGAAGTGTGACAGCAAGTCAAGACTGTTGTGACACTGTCTGGATGCAACAAGTGGTGCTGGAATGCAGCTTAGCTAGAATTGCAGTGAGTGAGTATACAACAAAAGTATTTAGAAGACAACGTGGCATTTATAATCAGGAAGGTATTTTATATGTCTTTGCCAAGCAGAAAGGTGAAGCCTTGTCTTCCTGATATGACAGGCAGCAGGTATCTGCTGCTTTTTCAGAGGAAGCAGGTATTTGCTTCATCATTTCCAGCCTTATCCTTTCTAAACGGGATCAGGGTAACATTATATACACAGAGCTATAGTTTATATTTATTTGTAAGCTGCAAACAGCATAGAAAGTTGTCTCTTAAAAAAGAAAAGAAGATTCACACTGAGCCAATGAAAACTGCTGATGAACCAGTGCTGGTCAGAAGGGACCTCCAGATTAAAAAATTAGCGTGTTGGTTTTGACATACAGAATTCTGTATGATCTGAGAGCACATCGCATAAGCATTCTTTCCTGCCATCAGGGTATCAGTTTTGATCAGATAAAATGTACAAATACACATTTCAAAGTGTATTGTTTCTATTTTCCAGTTGAAAACTAAAAATCAAAAAACCTCAGAGCTCTCTTTTTTTTTTTTTTGTTCTCAAAATTTTAAGAAATTAAACAGTCATCCCTTGCTTGCTTTAACTCTCTCAAGATGTCATTTGGAAGATGCAGCTCTTGACAGCATTACGCGACCTCACACCCCATTGTAGAACTCCTTTATAAATAGTATCCCCTCATATAAAGATTTTGATAGAAATTACATTTTAAGTCTACCAATTCTAACTAAGTTCTACCAAAATCCCATATTGTTTTTGGCTTAAAAATACCTTTGCAGTGAGTTAACAGGAGAACTGCGAGGAGGCCCCTTCCCAGCCACCACATACCATGCCAAAGAAGCCTGGCCTGTCCTCGGGTACGTGAAGCTCTGGGTACACGTTCTCCAAGAACCATTTGAAGTCCCTGCATTTCAGCTTCTCTCGAAGGAGTCTCCTTTCCGTCACATCTCCATATGGCTCCTAAAAGGAAAGGAAAGGAAATAAACAAAAAGATTAAAAATGCAGAACAGATGCTCTCTTTTAAATTATCTGTATACATTATTAGGAACCGTATGCTGAAGTGATAAGTAGGACATTTAGTCAGGAAAAAAAATCCTCATGTTTGGGCGCTGGACTTGATTTCATTATCCTTACATTTTGTTAAATGCTGACAACAAAAAGAATTGGAATGGTGCACACAGAATTTTTAAATATTGCAGAAGACAGTCAGTCTGAGAAAACGCCAGAAAATCCACAAGTGGGGAAGTCCCTGAATACAGATTGCTGGGGACTGAGAAAATGTAGCAGAAAATCTACTTCTTTTAGCTGGATAATTGAAAATCTCAAAAGCAGTGAATGAATCTTGAAAATCCTGAATTATTCCACCATCCATTTGCAAATTACCTATAAACACATTTTTCCACTTAACTGATGAAATTTGTAAAATCTGCCAAGATTTCCTTTGAACTTCACAGTTTTAGGGGTGGGGAGTATGAAGTCTTAAATCTCCAGAGAAAAGCTTTCAATGCAGACTTTTTCCTGTCTACAGATGGGAGCACAGTTCACATCTTTTCATCTCTGCCTTCAAAATCTATCTTTATATTGACTAGGGACTTCAGACAGCCAGGCATGATGTACTGTTCACAGTCCCCAGACTCTTGCAGGTCACTTGACACACTCTTTCATCACAGCAAGAATATATTTGCTCTTCTCAAAACTGTGGAAATATCACTGAGAACACAAAGCAGATGTAAAACAGAGGCAGAGATGCCTGCTTGAATAAACAAACAGCATGACACATTAGCTCCAAGGTCTGAACATTAATCTTTACACAAAACTTCACGGAACCGGATTCCGCAGCCTTAGCATCAATCATCTTTCCATTATGCTGTGGAACTGAGTAGTTGGGTTAGATGAAGTAAAAGCTTCTGAACTCAGCGGCTGAAGCCAGTGCACAGAATTTACAGAAACTACAATGCATTGGGTGGCAGCTTCAATACACACAAAAAACTCAAGAGTCTCAGCTTACCTGCACAGTGTTACAGGCAAGCCAATATGCAAAGCTGATGTTACTAGCAAGCAAATAACCCTTAAAGTTCTGTCATTACAGGCACCCGCCACCCAGAACTTTACAAGAAAAACTGCCAGCATGTCTTGCTGTTTCCTCTTTGCATACGACACAAACAGAATCAGGCCAGCACTGCCTGTGAACTCACAATGTCTTTGAATACACAAAATCCATACGACTCTCAAAGTCAGACTCCAATGATAAAACCTGAATGGATTTTATGATGTTAAACAATTATTACTAATATATGGACTATAATAACCTAATTGCCCAGTTTAATCCAAAGGCACATGATGTAGAAATTAACTAAATTCAGTTTCCCCAGCCTCCTCCAGCACCTCTTTGAAAAATATAGTAATTTGAAGAGAATTTATTCCACAGACGTTTCTACTGGGATATGGGACACCTGCACACATTAGGAACTCGTCGCCTCATCTCTTGGATCTGGACATGTGTAGACAGAGGTGGGTGTCCAGCAGCCCGTGCTGCACGACATGTTACTGCCATCCAGCCTACAGCCCCTCCATACAGAGCCACAGAATCATAAAGGTTGGAAAAGACCTCCAGGATCACCTAGCCCTACCATCGACCCCCCACCACTATGCCCACTGAATGATGGCGAGCTGTTACCTAAATATAACCAAGCTACCAATTCGAACTCCGCTTTACTGTTCTGACTTACCCTAATTTCACAGTAGGTACCTTCTGAAATATTTTGCTAACAAATCATCTTATATTTACTTCCTCACTGAAAACAGAAATATTAACTTTTTTAAAAACAAAACAGAACTGACACTTCAAACGTTCTAATAGGAATATTTTTATCTGAGTGCCCAGAACTGATCTTAATCAATTTAATCTTTTGAATATATATTTTTTAAATTATTGTTGGTTTATTTATACTGACCATTGTGCAGCAGCAAACGAAACTTGGAAAAAACAGTTTTGCCTTACATCAATACAAAGTTTTACCCTTATCACAAGACAAGTGATCTTGCTAAAGGTTATTACCAAGCTGGTCACTCAAAGATCTACTCTCCATTCAACTGCATTGATTAACATGCATTAACTGCTTCTGTTCTGTAATTCTTTATTGACAGAGTACCACTTGTTGCATCAGAGCAAACATTTCAAGCTAAACAGTTCCTCCTCACTTGGGTCACTTAGCTTAACTTTATTCTTTCATTCATTCATTTATTTGTCTTTTATTATCACAAGTTTAGTCTTCCTCTCAACTTAGACAATTTCTGATTTCCCCAAGAAATTAAACATTTAACTCTCTACATATTTATTCTCTGTTTGGGAAAACTTTTCAGAAGAAATAAGAAAAAAAGCCCTTCACTTTAAACATCAGTTAAACGAGTGGTCAATTCACTGAGAACAAATTCACCTCTAGTTCCAAGAACAAGGGACTTTAACTCACCAGGCGAGCATGCGGGTTTCGATGGTAATAAAGTTCTTTGTATTCATCCATCCACACTTCAGCTGCACGCACGCTGTTTGCCAGAGCTTTAGACCGTGAGTAGGGAGCTTGTTTGGGGAAAACGTGGCCTACGTGTGAGCAAGGGTGGATCTCAAGACTTCCTCCACACTGCCATATCTGCACAAAGAATTTCCATTGCGCATCGTTAGTCTTTGCAAGCAGACGGATACAGGGACAACACGCCTTTGCAAGGATAACACTTTGCAAGGATATCCTTTGCAAGGATAACATCACTGCATATCATAAGCAACACATACAGTAATTTTGTGTCTCATCTGGTGGATAAAGTGGATTAAATTACTTCCTCCTGAACGCAGAGTAAATCACTGGGAGTAACAGGAAGATAACCCCATCTCTGGCTTTATCAGGTGTTCAATTATCCCTTTCTTAGCTTTACTTTTTCTGAAGTCACAGTAAGAAATGCTCCAAAATACTTCTGTAGCTCTAAATGTGGTCTAATGTGGTCATATAGGCATTATTAAGAAAATACTTCTAGGCCAAATTAATCATACGAGTAGCATCCTCAGAAAGAAACCTATGACAGTTACCGGAAACGGAACCTTGCTTTGCCTGCATTCTACCAGCAAGCTGCCTTGACAAAGCTTGTAAGCTTGTCATGTTGGAAAACCATTACTTGTGCTTCCACTTCTGTGTTTGCCATTTCAGAATAAAGGTATTGGTGCCTAGTCATACCACGTGGTTCTTTTTAATAGGAAATCTGGAAAAGGAACCCAAGATCCAACATGCAAAAAGAAAAAGTAAACAAAGAAATTGTGTAACTGACCTACGGTGTCCAACCAGTATCAGGGGGGAAAAGAAAACCCTATTCTATTTAAACCAGTATTTTTGCTTGCTGTTGAGGAAAGTGCTTGAGCCTGAATGTGGAGCTGGCAGGACTCCCTCTGCCCTCACCCTCAGGCCTCTGGCTGCCCAGGCCAGGATATGGATGTCTGCGGAGGAAAAGCCTCCATGTGAGCACCCAGCACGGAACAACTCTAAGTACTCTGTAATTTCTCTAATTATATTCCTTTTCCTTGAAAACCACAGCCACCATTGCTTAACAGACCTTTTGCAGCCCATCCCCATGGACTGCAATCCACCCAATCCCATTCTGATACGAAACTTGGTGTAAGGAAAGCAAAGTACAGTCTGGTGTTTGCCATTTGACACTGCGCATGAGCGTGGAGCCAGCCGTCCACTTTCATTTTGGGGTCTCCCTTAGGGAGATTTCTGTTAAAAAACAATACGTAAGTTATAGTTTCCACATCCAAGATCTTATTTTTTAAAGTTGAAATTGTCAGCAAATATTAAGGTCCATTACATTTACTAGAGAATATCAATTTCCATAGAAGCATTTTTCATTGATGATTAGTGTTTTGGTCAGTCTGCCTTTAACAAGAAAATACGAGCGATGGACCACAAAGACACTAAAGAAAAAATGTAGCACCTAGGATGCACATTCTCATACTCTTCCATGATAAAGTCTGATTTAAATGGAGTAAAACAGACTGACTCTATTTATTCAATCGCTGCCAAAAAGAGAATTCCACAATGTCTGAATTTTGAGTAACTAAAATTCTGAATTTCTCTAAGAAAATAACTGCAGTTTGCTAGGCAGTGCTCATTAATTTCTGCTTCCTCATTAAAAGGTTTTAAATTTCTCTTGTCTTCCCATTACAAAAATGAGATATTTTTCAGCTACCCATTTATTTATTTATTTTAAAAGAAAACATATTTTGACCTCTTTGTAAAATCAAGTACAAAAGAAAATCTGTAAAATAAAGCATGGAATTCAACAGAAACACCAAATTTGGTCACTAAATGTTAAATAAGTTTCTCCCCTGAAACTATTTCCACCTCCTGTAACAGAGAAGCACATAAGATTTCATTTCTATTTTGTCTGCTCATGTGCATGCAAATATGTTTCTTCACGAGGTCTGGCAGTTGGCAGCTCCCATTATAAAACAGCACCTTTTTTTTTTCTCCCTGCCAGAGGAAGAACACAAGGTGACATTGGTTTTACTTTCACTTTCATCTCAATGCACACAGGCTATAAATATATTTTCTTTTCTTTACAAGGATGAATGCTTGCATTAGGAAAGCTACAATAGCACCTTGGGATCCCTGTCCCTGCCAGGCTCTGGACAAGTGACCCAGCTGCAAGATACTATCCTCTGAAGAAAGACAAGGAGGCACACAGCTTGTCCCAACCAGGCTACTGCTGCTACAGGAGAAATTTCCCCATCAGGCCAGGAAGAAACAGGACAAAAAGATTAGAGACGAGCCCAGACTATCAGAGGTGTAGCAGCCAGGACTAGTGGAGAAGAAAATTTCACAGAAAAGAGAGGAATTAGCAGTAATTTTGCCTTTTTGAATACATTTTTCCCTCATGCTGTAATGGCAGGTTAAAGAACAGATTGCAGATGTACCAAGCAGCAGTCCCCAGAAGCTAACTTACATTGCAGTGCGACTAGCAGGACGAAGCTGCAAGCAGTTCGATGTACAGGAGACAGACGGCGAGAGGGCACTGCTTGGCATCCCTTAGGAAGAGGACTTTCAATGCCCATTATGCCCATGAAGTGAAATTTTATCTGGCCAAATAGCATTAAGCAATCCCAAATCAAGGCGCATCGACTCAGTTCTGCATTCAGCGTGCAGCCTCATTCTCTCTTAGTCATAATGCTTTCAGCCAAAGCTTTGTCCTTCTTACACCTCTCAAAACCACAGAGAATTTCTTCAGTTTAGAATAAACAAAGTAGGAGACAGAGGAGGCTTGAGAACAGGGATGGGGCGGTGTTTTCAGAGACAAGAAGAATGAACTAATTTACAGTGAGCTGCAGTATCCCTGCTCCTAATTTTTAGGTCTGGCAGGTCCAGAAACCACAGAAATGAGAATTGGCACTGATTTATCCCTCTTGATCTCCTTCAGCACTGTGGGGACCAAGAAGAACACACTGGAACACATTCCCAGCGTTCTGCTCCCTTCCACAAAATGCCTCACTGCAGGAGGCACACACTCAGAGGACAAACACACTGCCTGCGGTTTTGCTCCAAATGCCCAGATCTCTCTGGCAATCTGCACTGGAGAAGCCTCAGAAGAGCAGAGGTGAAGCACTGCATGCAGAGGGACATCTTCCGGGCTTTCTGCAAGGAGCTGGTTCCAGCCCCATAGCCCCACAAGCCACCTGAGAGACATAAGTCCCTGCTATCTGGGGCAGTGCTGCTCCTAACTCCTACTGGTCAGTGGGCAACCTAACCGCTGTGACTGAGTGGTTACCCCAAAGAAAAGAAGTCTCTTCCCATGGAAAGAGAAGACCACTGTCATGTACACATCAAAGGAGACTGCACCAGAACTGGGGCCAGCTGGAAGATTTCTGCTTCAGATGCTCACAGACCTCACAGAGGCAGGTAAGCTGCTCTGAGCCCCAGGCTCGAGCCCCCTGAATTTGCTGAGACAAGAGAGTGGCATGTTTGGACTTAGGTGCCAGAAAAAGTGATCTCCATGTGAGAAGGGAGGCAGTCGGGACTTCAGATCAAAAAGCGATCCCAGATGAGAATTCCCCCTCCATGAAGAAACCATGTCACTCCTGGGTCAATGCTTATTACCCTCCCTAGCCTTTTTCTTCCCTTATTGTTGTGCTCTCTTCACTTGGATTTCTGCACTGTGGGCCACAGGAGACAGGCACAGCAGCCATGAAGACTGCATGCTTCTTCTGTTAACAGGCAGACATCTACGGCAAGGCACTCTGCTCATGCTTCCTTCCTCATGAGAAGGTTTTGTAAAATTAAAATACTATTTTTCCCTGAAAACTACTCTCGGTAAAAACAAACAAACAAACAAACAAATAACAATACCAACCTCTCTGACACATAAAAATGCAAATAAGACCACAAAATGAATATAATGAGGAACAGAAAAAAAAAAAAAAAAAAAAAAAAACAGAAAGGGAAGGTATGGACGGTAAGTTGTGAACTCCCTGCGAGTCAAAAACAGCACTGTGGGGTACCTTCCAAACCAACACTGGATTGCTTTAGCAAGCTTGTGATGACATGGGACAAACTACAATCAGGCAGCTGGAATCAGCAGCAGTACATGTAAACAGCAGACGTGAGGAGGGTACGACCACTTTACTCATCAGCCTGAGCTGTCTTGGATCTTCTCTCTCTTCCTCTGCTGTAAATCCTTTCCATTCCAGCATAGCTAGCTATGTCTCATGCCTGAGCCCAGGTCCACCCTCTGGTGGGGTACTGCTGCACAGTTCCTGAAGATTTTCTCGTTGCCTTTCATAACCTTTATGTGAACCTCTCCTGACATGAAACAGAACAAAGCCTTAAAGCAGCTCTGCTGGCTCACCCTGTCCCACTGGTAACTTCCATCAGCTGCTGCCTGTTGACTCTGCCAACTGCAATAGAGCACTCCAGAGTTGTAAGCAGGAACTACAAACCTGTCTTTCCAACTATCTGCTTCAATCCACAGAACGTAAACTTCATCCTCCAACGTCACACTGCTGCTGACGTTCAAAATAAGACATATTTTTAAGAAGTTGCTTTAAAACGGTTGTTCTGAAGGAAAACATAACTACAGTGAAATGAGAGAACAATGCAAAGAGATTNCGAAATATTCTCTTCTTTACATTTGCTTACATTACAGCTATCTCATTGAGTAAAAGCACAAGAAGAAACCAATAAGAAACTTGTTCCTATTCTCATGAAAAAAAAATCCACTTGAGCCACTTACCCTAAATGAGAACTCGAGGTTTTCTCCTCCCCAGACTTCCATTCCTGTGTCGTATGAACCAAGATAATCAAAATACTTCTTGCTCACAGAAAACAGTCCACCTGCCATGGTTGGAGACCTTTAAAAAAGAACAGTGACTCTGAATTGAATTAAAAGCAAAAAAAAATATGAATTAAAGAACCAGCACAGTGGGTTATAACTACAACATTTTTTACTGTGGGGTTTCTCAGTCTTCTGGATACAAAGTAATAGTCAGCCACTGATCAGTTGAGTATTTAGTATATACAGTTAAGTATAATACAGTTAAGTATTATAGTGCTGGGCCATTTGAATTTAATTTTTTGCTAACAGAACTGTATCAGAAACAAGCCACAAAATGTATTAAAATAAAAACATCAATGAAATGAAAGAAGCTAAACATTATGTTAAGACACATTTTTGCAATTGCAATGTCTTTGAGACTGGTGTCTTACCTTCAAATAACAGGACATAAGCTTTTCTGTGGTAGAATTATTTTAGTCAGCTCTGAGATTCTAAGTGCAGTATAGTTGTATATTTTACTTCATTTTAAGTAAACATAAATCTGTGCTTCAGTAATAAACAGCAACATTCCTGATCCCATTAATATCAAATGGAAAAACTCCCTGAGCAGAATTAAGCAAACATAGCCTCCGGAGAGATTTTTTCCTTCTAAGAAGACCTGCCCACCTGTATTTTTGTACTTGTTTACTATGTTTGACAAAAAATCAGGGGCCACACTGACTGAGCAACGATGAAAGGACACAAGGCCCCAACCAACAGCACAGTAACAGGATGTACTGTCAGTAGGGCAGTGTGTGTAAATGTATATAAAATTGAATTTGCTCAACACGGCTCCTAATTGTTTACAGTCTTGAAGAACAACCCTCTTCAAAGTGCCAACCACATAGCGCTGGTCGGAACTTAATTCACCCGACACTTTCTGAATTCTACTAAATTGCTGTTGATGCAAAAATTAACAAATGCTAGGTGCAGCCATCAGTTATTTTTAACATGTCAAAACTAATTTTACCAGCCATCTATTTGAAGCAACAGAGTCTTACACTGTCATACATTGTTTCAAAGAGCGGAAAGAGATGAGGTGAGACAGAGGAGGGAAAGAGACTCCATGAACTGTCAAGCTCCTCTGCCTCACCCCAAATCTACTCTTTCCAAACACAACTGTCAGTGATACCACTCTCTCAGCACTGCTGCTTTCTTCAGATAACCACACCATTCAGTTCAGTCCTTGGTCCACCTTGAAGTTTGATCGCTCATCATTTTCCCCTTGGCATTGCAAAGAGAATTCCTTCTTGTTGTGAAGAAGAAAAGCATTGCATTTAAGCTAAAGGCTTAAAAATTTTTATTCTATTTTGAAACTTTTTTTTGGAGTATGCAGACTAATATATATGCTGAAAAGGTCTAATTATTGCCTCAGTTCTCCTATTAGAAAAAAAAAAAGCTTCTTTTATTACAGTTGAGGATAAATCCATTAATATTTGTGAAGTACTGGGTATTATTATCATGATAAGCGACCTAGAAAAGACTGGGGAAAATGAATCATTCTGTATTTGTTGTGGGCTATAAGATGACAAATTATAAATAAAGGCGAGGACTAACAAAATCGTGATGTTAAAAATGCTGAACAGCTGCTTCATTTCTCACAATGCACTGCTGACATACAGCAGCCTCCAAGTCGAGTGCAGCAGACCCTCAGCTATCAGGATGTTGTGTACATCTTGGAGGTGCATTTTTTGCGCACGTACCTCTCCTAAAATACAGTATGGAGTGATAAGTTACACCTACGGGTTGCAACTCTTGCCAAAAGAATTAAAAGCCACCATGGTGACATTCACAGGAGCTCCTCTGAGTTAGTCCCTCAAGCACCAGGACGGGGAGAGCTGTACCACTTCAACCTAAATGAGGAACTTGCAAACTGGTTCACCTTTGAAAACAGAGCAAGGAACAACCACTATTGCTACAGCACAAATAAAGTCTTCAGAATGACTTCTGCCATCCTGCTGGCTGATGATCTTTTTCTCTTTTTCAGTGTTGACCATGATACATATTTCACAATGTGCATCTCTTTGTTTTGCATAGAGGACATACTTCAGAATTAATTAAGAAGTTACAACCTTTCCTCGTGCTGCTAACTGTCTGTGGGAGTATGTCTGCAGAAGTCAAGTGACTACTTGTGCAATAAGGATTCCACACAACAGATTACACAGGAATTTCAACTTTTAGAGCAGTACTTTTCCAGGAGCATGGTGACCAGAAGCTATTCCACACACACACAAAACACGTCATTTCAAAGTGAGCGGTAAGCACTCATTTATCATGTATGTTTTCAGCATCTGACACTTCCAACTGAAGTCAAAAGCACTTACAGCATTGAGTTTAAGAACAGGATGCATAAAAATTAACCTGATCACATCGATCTTGGACTTCCTTCGTTTCTGTTCCCTCTCAGGGGTGGTGTGCCAAGTGAAGACCAGCCTCCAGTCAAATCCACCAATCTGTGGCTCACCAGCATTTCCCAAGTACTCAAATGTATTCCAGTCAATAACATCAATAACAGGGCAGACGACAGCCGATTCTTCTTCTGCGATCCTAATATGTTTTTAAAATAAGAAAAATGTTACTTCTACTAGAAGCTTCTTCTAAAAACTAGAACTGTCAAGAAAACAAAACAACAGTGAACACCAAACACAAAATTTTGCCCCATCTCAACTCATGCTACAATACAACAGAAAAAAAGAATAATCACCATTTTTTTTTTTGGTTGAGGATGCATCAGGGTGGACTCAGGCATCTGGCAAGCACCATTCCTCCTGGACAGTGGAAGTGTGATATGCCAGATGGTTTGACATAACATGTTCAGCACCTGGCTCAGCTGCCATATCCAGCATCACATTCTCAATAAAAATGTCTGTTTTTTACAGGTAGCTGCCTCTGATATACTAAAGAGAGATGAGGAACAAAGTGGGATTCCTGGATCACCTCAGGGGTGAAACTATGCAATCTTTCAGCATTATGCTTTTCCAGGGACAAAGAGGGTGGCTAGGCATTATGGCTCTCAAAGTCACAGTTCTTATAAATGTGATCATCTGCAAAAAGTTACACTAAACACTACCACAGTAATTGGAAAAGATGCCACAAACTCAAAACAAAAAAACGTATGATGTTCCCACATGAGAACCACATCTCCAATAGGGAAAACACACATGAACATGGCCTCAAGAAACCCTAACACCACAGGATATTAAAAGGACAAATACGATAGTTCTGCAGAATGACATCACGATCAGCAAGTCTGATCTAAAGGTAGTTAAGATCTTTATCAGTACTAGAAACACATCAGAGCAGAGGATATTTCTTGCAAGCTGACTTCTGCAAGGAGATAAACTTCCTCCCATTTCTCAAAGCCATGCAGGGTTTTCTGGATTCCTTTCCAAAAGTATTTGCTCTTACTAGCGGCATCCTAGCAGACAGGGGGATCCTTTACACGGGTGGATAATGGTAGGACAAGGGGGAATGGGCCAAAACTGAAAGAGGGGAGGTTTAGGTTGGACATCAGGAAGAAATTCTTCACTGAGAGAGTGGTGAGGCGCTGGCACAGGCTGCCCAGAGAAGCTGTGGGTGCCCCATCCCTGGATGTGTTCCAGGCCAGGCTGGATGGGTTCCTGGGCAGTTTGATCTAGTGAGCTAGTGGTTGGCAGCCCTGTCCACGGCAGGGAGGTTGGAACTAGATGATCTCTGAGGACCCTTCCAACCCAAGCCATTCTATGATTCTATGATTTGCTTTCACTTCAGCTTGTGGAAAGGCCTCTTTCAGTACCACAAGAGACCAACTTCAAGCATGCAAGCTCAAGCTAAGGCTTTTCTCCTAAATCACTCTTCAGCAGTCTTCTCTACACTACTGTTAGACCTCTGGTTAGTTCAATCAAAAAAGTGGCTTGTTTGTCTTCGGGACTTGTTTCAGCCATGCATCTTCTGATTTGCATATTCCACATGAGAAGAAAATCTGAGTATGTTATACAGCCAGACAAGACCTGATGTATCCATCATTCAAGGGGAGTTAGCTCCTCATGGGAATATGAAGCTTAAAATCTGCAGCCTGAACAAGGGGCCCCTCGCTACAAGAAGGACATCGAGGACCTGGAGTGTGCCCAAAGAAGGGCAGGGCAGCAAAGCTGGTGAAGGGCCTGGAGCACAAGGCTTATGGGGAGCAGCTGAGGGAACTGGAGCTGTTCAGTCTGGAGAAGAGAAGGTTCAGGGGAGACCTTATTGCTCTCTACAACTCCCTGAAAGGAGGCTGTAGTGAGGTGGGAGTCGGCCTCTTCTCCCACGTAACAGCAATAGGATGAGAGGTAACGGCCTCAAGCTGTACCAGGGGAGGTTCAGGTTGGATGTTAGGAAAAACTTCTCAGAGAGAGTGGTCAGGCATTGGGACAGGCTGCCCAGGGAGGTGGTGGAGTCTCCTTCCCTGGAGGTGTTCAAGAAACGTGTAGATGTGGCACTGAGGGACATGGTTTAGTGGGCATAGTGGTGGTGGGTTGATGGTGGGACTGAATGATCTTAGAGATCTTTTCCAACCTTTGTGATTCTGATTCTATGGCTCTGTTACACTCAACTCTCTGAAGTTAGAGCAGCTTGTGGTGGAGAAACACAGCTGAGAACAGAAGTGGCTCCAAAGAAGTATTGTCTGAGCTGAGAAAGAATGTCTTAAACAGGAAATCGTCCCTTCTTGTTGCCACTGAGGAAACAGAACATAGCTGTTTTCTTCTTTAAAATCCCCCACTGGAAGTCCTATTTGGCAGAGTGCACTAATGGGCTTACAGAAATATTGCTATCTCCCCTCACACTTGCACAAAGGTGCTCCTGAAGAGGAGTAAAAGATATGTATTTGGCACATGATTGAAGTCATGAAAGGAATCAAGTAAGTGAAAACCCATCACTTTTTCTGTAAATTAAGTTATAACCAGAAGGTACAAGGTACAATCAATTTACAAACACCACTATGGTTGCACTGCAAAACACTAACACTGTTGTATTGCTTCCATACATTTGAGCCAATCTGAAGCAAGAAGAGCACCCATCCCAAGGCACAGTCAGAGCTAACATTTTACAGAAGGCAATTTATTACACTTACAATTACTCAAACTCTTTCTCAAGACTGCCATCTAGTGGTTTGATAAGAAAAGTGAAGGCATTACAGAAATGACTCCACAGCTGTGTACTGTTTCTTCAGAGGGCAGTCATTAAACCCACGCTTATTCTTTCATTTTTATGCCTTTGTCTTTCTTTACACTATCTGCACTGTTCATAGTTAACCTATAATCATCTAGAATACACTTGGCATGACACTAAGAAAAATAAATAAATATGACACTTTTAAGAAGAAAAGAGTTACTCCAGATAATATTTTGTATGCACAATGGGATGCTCCCCTTGGAAATCTCTCTTCAGTGTGCACAGTGCTGTTTTTCATAGCCCTTCTCTGAGGTCTGAGATGGGACCTTTACAGAATGCAAGTCAAGCCAATGACCTTGAGGAAAGGATTTTTTATTTATGTTTAAGTGGTTTGAAGAGAGCTGGTTTTCTACATGGCAGTGCTTAGAGGTCTAATATAGGTACTGTAACTGTCTGCTACCGATGTCCAAGGGTACAGAGATCCAAGCTGTCAGCAAGAGGGGCAAAAGCAATACAGCCTCATGTATGCAGTGATGGGGCAGCAGGGTGCTGCAGTGAGGTGGTGTACCATTGGCCAAACCAACAGCAGGAAAGGCGCTCTTCGAGGAGCTTGGTGACTAATGACCTTGTAAGGGTGAGGTATATCATAAATGTTTGCACCAGAGATCTAGTGTTCTGTGTTCTGCATTCTTGTTTCTTTTTTTTGTTTGTTTGTTTTTTTTGAATATATTTATTATTAATGGAAGTTTTCTAAACTGTGCAGATCTGCAATATAGATGAGAAACTACACAGCTTTAAATTATAGTATCCCAGCACAGATGGTGTGCTGACATAACATAAATCCCTCTCTATCATACCTACCTACCCCATGGTTCTTTGTATCACAATCAGTTTGGAAACATTAGGAACTAGCTCATCTTCAGATTAGGAAGATGGAGTTTATGGACTTCTCCAATCTGCCTCTGCATACATTGTACTGGAAAAGAGGATGTCTCAAGGCCCATATCTTTTGAGATCATCTTCTTATCCACCACCCAAGCTGATAACCACATTGCTCAAGGTAGTTCACAGCTGGGGGCGGACTCTCCTCCTGAAAACAAAATTTTCACTTCTCTGAAGAAAAAAAAAGCAACCTAGTCCTCAGAGAAAAAACAAACAAACCAACCCACATATTCCAGAATTCTATTTTCTGTCTCTCTGCCAGGAGAAAAATACTCGCATTGCCTGAGGGACCAGAGTGGGGTAACCTTTGTTAAAGGTCTGTGAAGAGTAATCTTCCCCTGCAGAGCAGCGGAATGTGCCAAACTGACTCTCTTCCTTCTGCCGCAGGACAAAGTCAGGGCAGGGTGTAACTCTACCTTTCCAGAAGCGGCTCCAGCCAGCCCTCGTGGCATTCACAGTGGCAGTCCAGGAAGGTCAGGATGTCCCCTTTGGCTATAGAAGCCCCCAGCAGTCGGGCTCGAACCAGCCCTTCCCTCTTGTTTGCACGGATAAGACGCACCTTGCGTAAGCCAGCCACATAGTTTTCCAAAGGCTCCTTTAAATGTTCTGTAACAACAGCATAAAAAAAAAAGTTCTGTAATGATCGGTTTACAGCATGTTAAAAAGTGCTCTTCTTCCAGCAGTGTATAACTTCTAGCAGTGCTTTAAAGATGTGTGCACTTTGAACTTTGATTCTGCTGTACTGTCTGTGTAAAGAAAGGTTAAGGATGGACAAAAATCGGTTACTTTTAAGAAACTGAATGCTTCATATTTGCTTCTGCTCTCACTTCCAAATTGTTGAGCGTGCCTCAAGCGTACAGGTACTACCATGTAAAAGTTTTATTCTTAACACAATTCACAAAAAGTGGAAAATGCATTGTCTTGTGTCCCATAATTCACATAAAAACAGAGAACTTGGTTGCTCCTTACTAATAACTGACACCAGCGTAACCTTGGAGCAAACAAAACGTGCTCAACTGAGTACAGGTGAAATGTTCTGACCAGAATGCAGTTATGCATATATGCAAGCACTCATGTTACAACAAAACAAACTATGCTGCCCCACTCAAAACTATCTTTGGTCCAGAACTTGAAATTTTCACTGGCACGTAAAAGACAAAACGTTTTCTAGTCAGATACCTGCATTGCAGGATGTCATGGTATGTTACCAGACACATGGATCTTTCCCTCCTGTGGACTGGTTGACAACAATAAAAAAAACACATTATTTAGAATTATTCTTCTTACCTTTGTCACTGTAATCATCCACAAGGATAACTTCTTCCAAAAGTATATCTGGAGATGTCTCAAGGACACTATGAACAGTTCGCAGAAGAGTTGACCAAGCCTCGTTATAAAAAGCTATCACAACTGAAGTTTTGGGCAGGCTATAGTAGTCATACTTCTTCTCTTTGCACCTGTAAGCAAGGGGACAACATTTAGTACAAGTGCAAAAGCATCTGTTAACTTTCAGAGAACTATCAATCAAATGAAGAGTTCATATGCTACTAGATGTAAAAAAGAGTATCTGAAGGATCTTAAAAGAAATGTGAGTATAGGGAGTAGTCATGTGAATACTTTAGAAAACTGGTCGTCTAGAAGTCCTGTATCTACAGCAGCATTATGATTAAAATTCTCCAACTCCCAAAAATCTCTAAACAGAAAAGTAATAGGAGGCATCCTGGGCTGGTGTACGTGCAGTAGCTGTCTTTGCACGAAATTATTCCAAGTACAGGAGCAAGCAATAGGTAAAGCATGCCTCCCGGAATAAAGAAAGAGTGAAAACAGGAGAAATGAAAAAAAGAAGTGGAGTAAAACCAGCCTAAATTACTGAGAACCTGTGTTTTGGAAAATACAACAAGTGCTACACAGTAAAAATGTAACTGTGAAGAAACGGCAACATATGAAGAGAAAAAAAAAACAGTAACGGAACTAAGATGTACATACACTAAAGCATAATTTGGGAGGACCACAGAACTGCCAAGATATAATAGTGAAATCCACAAAAACACATGCAGTTATAAAAATGCATGGTTTGGCTCAGTGCAGAGCCAGTAGGTTTGCAAACTTTCGGATTAAGCTCGAGAATTGATTTCCTATAAAAACATATATATGAACTTCCCTAAATGAACATAAGGATGCCAAGAAACTTCAGATGAGCGAAGAGAATAAATCACTTAAAGATTCTCCTAGTCTGAAAGAATTTTAAAATAATGAGTCTTTAGCTCTGTTGTTCCCCTTCTCCTCAACCACTGTACAAACAGTTTTACTACCCTCAACAGAAACAGTTTAGAGGTCTGAGAAGCTTCCCATGCCTCCTGCTAACTGCCTGGAAGATGCCAGTGCTTGCAAGCAGCAGGAGGACATGCTCTTGGTTTCTGTACACTGCTGGGTACCAATAGGTACCATGGCAGGTAGGGCTTCCCTCTCGTCAGGACAGGACATCAGCAAGTCCTCCAAAACCCACTGAAGGGAGAAACCAGAACTGACAAGGAGCAAATATGATAGCAAAACCCTTGAGTCCTATTTATGAGAGGCAAAATTCCTCAAAACACCCAGACAATGACATGGAAACTACTTACCTAGAGCACATTGAGACTACATCTACTGTCTGTGCAATGCTGCTGTGTTAGAAATATAAAGAGATCCCTTATAGATTTATTTAAAGATCAGATAGTATTTTTTAAGGTCTGTGGTACATTAAGAGAAGAAGCCTGTATCTCAGTAAATATGTCTAAAAATGAAATTCTTAAGGTAAAAGAAAATAAAAATATACAGAATATTTTTGTAATAAATACCTGAAAATGAGGAGGCAAAAAGGAGAAATGATACTTGGGCAGAGAAGGCACATGGATGGGTGCTTCTCAAACATGAGAGGAATGCTGTGTACCGACACTCATTTTATACAGTGTATTCACGCACATGCACACACACACGCACACACTTACATAGTGAAGCAGCACTCATCCCTCCAGGCTGCATCCAGTGCTCAGACACTGAGCACAGAGAGCTGCCCCACACCAGCAGCTGGTGACAGACGCCATTTATTTTGCCAAATGTTCATGTATTAACACATGAAAAAGGAGTAACATTTTAATTAACTTTTTTTTTTTTTTTCTCTAAGAACAACACAGAAAAACCAACCACGTGAATCCAATTTCAGAAATACATATTTTCTTTAGCCTACTGAAAAGCAATTATGCTCATTACTGCCAGGAAAAAATCTTGTTATATATCACAGTCACTTGTACTAGGTAATTTCTGTTCATTTCTTGATGGAAACAGGATCATTACCCACCCATTTCAGAAAACTTAAGGAAAGAGGAAATAAATAGGAGAAAACCTCCAGCAAAGTTTCCTCTGGAAAATGTCTCAAAAAGATTCATGGACTATTAAAGTCGCATTCCCTTATGTCAAAAGGGAAAAGAAATTCAAAAGGTCTCAAGAAGCTCATAAACCTAATTATAGATTAAAGACTTCAATGGATTTTACCAAAAATTACTTGCTGGAGACAGGAAGCATTATTTGGCAGAGAACAAGGCAGTCCCCAGACTGCTCCTGATTCATCGGGCATCGCTGCCTCCTCCACTGAGCGTTACTGAGGCTGTGGAAAAAAAGTCAGCCTCTTCTGGGACAGAGCAGAGCCCACATTTACTAGGCTTCTGAAGTCAAGAAAGAGGCCGAATTGAGAAAAAGTAAAAAAAAAAAAGAAAAAAGAAAAAAAGGAGAAAAGGAACAGCATTTTATCAAGCACAGCAATTTGTCATCAGCATGGCAAGGAGAAGAGCTGGCTCCCGGGGCTGCCCATGCCTGCTCTCAGTCCCCCGAGCAGGAACACCTCACCTGATGTATCCAAACACAGAGCACTATCGAAAGTTCAGCTTCTTAGTGCATTATGTTTGTTTGTGGGAAAAAACAGTCACATGTGTGCACCAACTAATATTTTGCAACTTTTACTTTAAAAAAGTAAGAAAAAATCATCATTCAGCTTCTATGCAATTTTGCACATTAACCTTATAAGTTATTGCCAAGACATACACCCATTACTAGACTGCTACTAAGCTGCTACTAGGCTCAAACAGTGATGCTAAAATCAAGTGTATTTTTCCTTATCTGTATTTAAAGAAATTCCAGATAATTTTGTTCAGTCTTAAAAAATAATGCCTTTGGGGAGATCACAAACCTGAAGTTTTTAAACCCTGGAAAAATAACGATACAAGAAAATCATTAAAAAAATGATTCTCAAATAGAAGTGTTATTGCGAAATAATTAAGTGGGATACCTCTCAACACTAAACATTAGAGTTAACAAGAACAAGCTTAAGAAAGAAACACTACAGACACGAAACCTGATGTCAAGACCAGTGGTCTCCATTTGCCAAAGTTCACTGCCAGCAGAACCACCTTCACGGTGCACCTTCTGTATTCACCCTTGAGAACTCCCAGCTGTATTTTTATTCCCCATGTGTCACCCAAGTATCCAAGCTCCTACTTTCTACGTGAATCATTTCACTCCTACTTTGGGTTACTGAGAAAAACAAACACGTATCAGTTACACTATGTCATTAAAATGACAGGGAAGATATAAGCTGGTGACAGTAGTCCAAAAATATGTCTTTGCAGCTAGAGAACGTGTATTTACACTGCCTATACTGCAAGCTGCTTTCAGCTCCTGACTAAGGCCTGCTTTAGTGTCACCCCCAGGTGCCAAACACCATCCTGACCCAGTACGGGGCCTATGATGAAACAGCACTAACTGTGCCTCGTGGCAGAAATCCAAAAGCCTGGTGCTGTCCTTGCGCCAGTTGTCTGGACTCTGTGTGTACATAAAGACAAACCCGGACAGTGATCCCTCTCACCCTCCTTAGGATATTTATCCAGGATAGACAAAGAGGCCTCTGTAGGCCTCCACCTCTCCTCTGTCAATAGAGGTTTAACTGTAGGGCAGATGCTTCACCTTCCATGGCTAAAGTGAAGTGAGAGCAAAATACCCCAGTCCCTGATGCTGGCTGATACATCACCTGGAACCTTGTTGTCACAACCAAATAGTTCACAGAAACACCATGTAGGCACAAGGAAAGGAGTCGTTTGTAAATGTGACATTTCTAAGCATAGAAAATAAACACAGCAGCTCTGTCATTTGAATTACAATACGTTCCACCACTACTCTCGTTACCTTATTCAGCTACAGTGATTTGATTTTACTTGTTTATATTCATACAGATAAGCACTATATATATATATATTTAAAAATTCAAAAAAGGTAAAAGAGTGTGTATGTGACAGGGTTCATTTGCTTCAGGAAAGGACAATGTCTCTAGTCAAGCTGATTTTGGAAAAAAAATTACCAGACACTAGGATGAGTCACTGAGAAAAAAAAAAAAAACTTCTAATAGTGTTCATCCATGAATCTTTATAGTCCTAGATGGGTAGAGAGAGAGAATAACGCTGGTATGTGCATTCCTTTCAGTGAGAACAGACTTAAAACCACATTCTCTGTCTTCCATCTCTTCTCGATCTTTCCCTGATAAACATCTAACGTCACCAAGCGAAACCTAAAACCACGCATGTAAAGATGCATCACCATACATCAACTGCCTGGTGGGGTTTTGCCTTTATCTTTCTACAGTGCATTTGCAATTTACAGTCTAACAGAGACTGTGAGGCTGACAGGTTTAATAATTTAATCTTGGCATCTACAACACGACAAAACTTTATGTAGGCAAGCATTGCAATAGGTTATTTATTAGAAACTAACGAGACATCAGTCAGGAAATGCCTAAACAAAATTAAATGGGCTATTTTGGAGAACATTTGTGTCAATTAATGTAATTACTCCATTTATTTCATTGCAAGGAGCTGTTTCACAGATGCGTATCTATACGCAGGGAGAGAGGGCGTGGATGTGTGTACACCGGGCATGCTGCCACAACTTCACTGAGAAGGACTGCTACACACTTCAGTGCAAGACTTTCATCACAACTCCAACAGCAATGTGGCAGGAGAAAATAGACTTTTAATCTCTAAATTCTATGTTCTACATGCCCAGCTACTCGTCCTTTAAGAAAAAAATAAGCAATGAAACTGACAGTTTTCAGAAATTTGTTAGGAATACAATCTGCTCCCAAATTATTTGGTATTTTGTAAAGACAAGCTTCTCTTTCAGAATTAAAGGACATTTAAGTTTTTAAATGGAAAAAAAAGCCTGTGGTGAAAATCAAGATGTTTCAATTACTCTCAGCTCTCCACAAAAATACAACCCTTGCAGACTGCTGACATTTTTAAGGTTATTTTTTAAAAGTTTAGTATGAACGGCCAAAACCATAGGCAAGCTCAAGATTCTGTAGCTGCTCTCACAAGTTCAAAAGAGCACGTACCATTGCCATATCTGATTTAACACAGCTTACATGACTATGGTACGTGACTTGCTACATACAAACTGTCACCGTACCACCTCACCAGCGGTGCTGGGTAGCCCTTCAGGCTGGGGTTCCCCAGCAGGCCGAGGACCAGTCTTGCTGGGTTTGCCAGGGCGGACAGTGGGTGTACAGCTGACTTTTCCTGATTTGAACACAGTTAAGACGTTGAATTAAAAGGTGAAGCCCATTTAGCGAGAGGTACACTCAAATTAAGCACTTTGTGGGCTCTGAGAAAATACAGCTGATCCGCACCAACCCAAACAGCCATGGGCATCCAAATCCAATTTCATGTTCTCCATTTCCACCCCATAAACTGCAGAGGTACTGATGTGAGGGCCTGCCAAGAAAAAGCACCTCCTTCTCCCACTCTCTCAAAGCCAGAGGATCAAGCTGTGCCAGGCACTGCTCTCCCTCTCCCTCCTCTCCAGCCGCAAGCACCCTAAGCTCAGCAGCACAATGCGGGGTGCAGCCCTGCTTTCTGAGCCAACCTGCACTGCTTCTGAGGCTATGCAACCTGCTGAAGGATCATCCTGTGTTTGACAGCTCTTCCTCACTCCTTAGGGGAGTTCAGCCTATGGATAAAATCTCTAAACCAAAAGCCACACAGCTCTATTTTATCAAAATCCCAGACACGTAAGTGCAATGTTTCAATGCAATTAAGGGATGTAAATCAGGTAATTCTTATCTCCTCCAAAAATCACCCAACTTTTCATCCTAATATATTTTCTCAGATGAAAGTGCATTGAAATAAATGTCAGTTCTGCTTAAAAATTCTCAAAGCCTTATCCAAGCAAGGAATGCAAAGATTGTGCTGGGTTCTGCACACCTCCACACCCCATGGCACTCGGATATTGCAGAAAACGGTGCTGAAGTTTATGGAAGGCGTGCCCTGCTCTGCTTAGCAAAACAGATAGCCACAAGCTGCTGATAACTGCGAGGACGGCCAAATTATCAGGGGCAAGGCTGAAATGTGTCAGCAGGGCTAGAGATAGCTGCCAGAACCCTCGCCACTCACTCCCCTCGGGAATAAACTGAGATGGCCTCAGGACACAGCACAGGCTAGGTGGCTGTAATGCAATCAGGTCTTTGAAGACTGAGGCTAGCTAGATTGTGGGGCAGTTTTGCAGATTGTTTTGAAGTGCTGTTCTCCCTGTGGCAATAAGGTCTTCAAAAGACTTCCAAACACCATTTTAAGACTTCAGGTGATACAGAGCTGTACTGGTTGGTATGAAAACACTGTGATACAAGGAAGAAAGTTTGGAAGTTTTCTGATAGAGAAGTAAATATTAGTGAAAGGTTGAAGAAAATTAAAAAGCAAATCCCTTTAAAACAGATTAAAAATATATTAAGAAAAAATGGTCTAGAAATCCACATCCTAAAATCCACAAATTTTAAAAAAATCCGCAGATTCTCCTAATCTGTCCTATATTCTCTGCAATGTTATAAAAAGAGTTCTGGCTCAGATTCCGGATGTGCAGATAAGAAGGTACTTCTGCATGTATAAATGTGGAAAAAATAATATTATTTTTATTTTGCTACTTTGAAACAATGTCTCTACTTGCTCAAATGGCTCCTCATGTTTGCAATCTTCTTCCAAATCAGTGAGATACACTTAACATTTGTACCAAGCTGTGTGATTTCATATACCTATGTTCAAAAATTTACTTCTATGTGAGTAATTTCACTTGACACAAGAAAAATATTTTGCAAAGTAATACAGTAACTGAAAGCGATTGTAACCATCACTGACAGCAGGGTGCAGATGCACCTGGACCTTACACACTGGTGTAGAAAGAAAGCATTGACTGGAGAAAAAAAAAAAGGAAAAAACAAAAGAAAAGATAAAAAATGTAGTTTGTGCTTAACTGTCATCGATCTGGGAACTGCGTCACGTTAAAACGAAATCAACTGAAACCAAGCACTCATCTAGAGGTCAGAGGAAGCTAAGGATGTCTGCAAGATGCTGCAAAGTAAAATGGTCATGAAATAACACTGTGAGCTTTACTGGAAGATGGTGGAGGATGACTACTAAACAAAAGCAAAATGACAAAGAAAAAGGAGACATTTTTAGAAGAGATGGGAAACAGTATCTCAAAAATAGTAAAATACCCTAAAATAACAACACGTGTGGAAGCATTGCTGTGTTCTGTACTTCTATAAAATACAAGCCTGCTTATTTAAATAAATAAATAAAAAACCAGAAATGCTGCGGATGTATTACTCCTCCGCATAACCGCAGGAGGAAGGAATGAGAAACCCCAGTCACACACCACTGTGCGGGTCCAAAGCCTGTTTGCAAATGTGAAGAGTCCTGCAAACTAATGATAACATAATGACTAAAAGGTAGGATGACAGAAAAGCTAATGCTGCTGTGCCATTCGTCCGTCACTGCAGCAGGTGAGGCTCTGTCCACTGCAACCAGAGGCTGTCACTTCGGAGCAGAAGCGGGAGCAAAGCTGGCCTTCAGGACTGCTCTGGGAATTTGCTAGCGAGACGCTACCAGACGGGCAGCCCATGGAATTGGGTATTTAAAGTCCAGTAAACAAAGCAAACTGCACTACCATGAGAAATCGGAGGGGACTTGCATCCAAGCCCAGGAAAAGGTGGAAAAGGAAGTTCTGATAGTCAGAAAAATCTTCGCACAAGACTGTCGCTCTAAACTCAGGGACAACATCCCCCAAAAGAGGTAATGCTTCAGGCATAAATAGCAATGGTGATAGAGGAACAGAGCGATCTCCTGCCTGTATTTAAACACAAACACATATTTAAACACATACGTGTACGTACATAAACAAGCCCTCTCTCCAAACACAGAAGATTATCTAGAATTAAGGAACAAACCTCTAAAACATTTTACAGCTGCCAGTTATTATGCAGACCACATTCAGTATTTTGGGGGGTTCTGTGGTGACTCAAAACCACATGCCAGGTAAGGAAGGACAGAAAAGACTTACAACTCCGTCTGTTTGCGAGCACAAGAGGAATGTGGCCCAAGAGCTGATTCAGGCTTCCACCATGAAAGACAGCATGAGCGCCAAGTACATGGAAGATACTGAGTCAGCACAAAAGAGCCTCTCTCTGCCTTGCTCCTTTTGTAACTACAGTCAGACAAAAGAAGGCTGGTGTGATTTTACAGAAAGCATCCCTGAAATGAATGTTCAGTGCACCCCTATTGTGAGAAATACAGCCAAAAAAGAAGCTAGAATGTCCAAATCAGGACAAATGTTTGAGCACAGCCCTTAATTTAAAAGAACCCCAGTAGAAAAACTGGAAATGCTGTTTGTCACACATTGTACGAGGCTGCCTAAGAGATCCCGTGACTGCTTGCACCATCCTGCAGACCCTAAGACCAGCTTGCAGGAGAAATCCCACAGGAGGGGACAGGGCTGGGTGAGGCTGAGCAGCAGCAGCCAAACGCACAGCCCTGAGCCCATCATGCTGCACTCACAGGGCATCAGCCCCAGGGGTGCCCTCTGGAAGGCTGAGAAAGGATGCTTGCTTGGCACATAACTGCAACAAATGAAGGGCAGACATGAGAAGAAAACCTGGCTCATCTAGATAACATAATGATTGGGAAAAAAAAAATTCACTGTGGCCCTGAAAGAGGTGCTCATAAAGGCTTCTGAATACCCAACCTTAGAGACCTTCCAAGTTCGACCTGACCAGGAAGGCGTGCAGCACCATGCTCTGACAGTGAAGGTGTCCTGAAACCGCAGAGACTCAACCCACCCTCAGTTAGTCTATGGTCCTTTGGCATACTTCACTCCTAGCCTTTTACAATTTGTGTCACTATTTGGTAATTTTCTGGTAAATTGTACATCCTTATCTGTAATATTTGAACAAAAAGAGTATTTTTTCATGGTTTGCTTTTTATGAATATATATATGTATATACACACAGTTCTAGCTATGAATAAGACCAAAAAGCTTCTGTGTGACGAAACAGAGTATTATCAGATGCAGACTACAAGTCAAGACAGTTACAGGAAGGAGCAACTGTCAAAAGGAAATAACAGAAGTTGTCAAATTCTCCAAGTCTGTAATTCAAAAGAAAAAGGATGAGTACTTAGAATAATGTGTTAAAGTAGTCTGCGAGAACAAGCAGTAAAGGTCTTCCAAACATCTGCATCGGCAGGAATACGTTAGGAGGAGAAACATCTAATGTTGAACAAACTTTATTATAAAGTGCATACATCTATATAGAATTCGTAATCAAATACTACATTATTTGGGGGGGCTAAACTCAGACCATCATCCTTTTCTTCCTGTCGATTACTGCCGGACAACAGCAAACACCTTCACAGCTGCCTTCTGCCTTTTATTAGTGAATAACTCCTGCCGCATTTCTGGTCTGATAGCAAGTACAAGGTGCACAACACACAGCAGTGGGAAGAACTGGTGTCATCACTTTGTGATAAAGCAACACCTTGTACCAATAATTTTGCAGACCACATTTAAAGGCCTACTAGTTCAGATATTCTCAGTCTTAAAAGCAAAATTCTCTCTGGTAGCACCCAGAAAGTAGGTCACTGATGAATGTGGGAGGACATCATGGTTAAAACAAGCAGAGGGGCATCCAAGTGATGGGGGTGTTGCCTATCTTTATTACCCTTTCTTTTCATCTTGCCACTTTCCTGAGATCTATATTCCAAGACTTGCCTCCACACGTAAAAAATGTGCTGGAAGCCCACAGCCCAGAAGGTCTCCAAGCACAGTATCTGTTAACATCTGACGAATCCTTGATTTGATCTTTACAGCAGATGGACTTCCCTGTACTTCACAGCACATGGATTCCTGGAGCAAGAAGGTGGCTGAACAAGCTTCACCCCCTTCAAGCACCAACCTAGAACTATAGTGGCTCAGCAAGAGGCACCCCTCAGCTGCCTGTCTCCCTCCCAGGCTGAAGAGCATGGAAAATGACATTAGTCATTTCATTATAGAAATCATGCCATAAGCTGAACAGCACTGCGTCTGTGAAACTTTAACAGCAAACCTCCTTCACTACAAAAAAANGAGAACATCTGCTTCTCAGCTTTTATCTAGTTATTGATAAATGCAAGGAATTTCCACCTTATTCCACAACAAACTCATCAAAAGCCTTTGAAAATAACAACACACTATGCCTTTCTTATCCATATAATCGTTACGTTCGTCAAAGAACTGCAGCAGGCCTGAGACATCTCATGTTTGGCAAAAGCCAGCTCAACTCTTTCTCAATAGACCACACCTAGCTATGTGCTACTAATTCTATTCCTTACCACAGTTTCTAAATAACAAGCTTGGAAGAGACCCAAGCCTTACCAGCACACGGTTCTCTGCCTCTCCCCTGGAATGCCACTAGTATATTTGTCACCTTCCAGTTGTTAGGTACCAAAATAGTTCATTGATCACATCTAAAAATGTAGCCTTTGTATCATTTTTAGGACAGCTGAAGTGTACCATTACTATTCATTTCCTGCCGTCATAGCCTCTCCCATCACCCCAACGTGCATTAAAGATCATGAAATGCCGACCTGGTTGGTCAAGCATTACCAAATGTAAAATAAAGAAAGCAAACCAGGTATTTCGTAGTCTAGACATTTCAATCCGTACAGTCTCCAGTGTTACAGTGGAGTACAATGAGTTTTCTGGCAGTACAAGCTTGTAGATATCTTTTTATTTCCCTTTTATTTCTTTTTTTGGACTTATGTGTCTTACATGGTCTTCCCTCTTAAGAAAGACATTAACAACTTTATTGCAAAATTGCCTTTGGGAAAATTTTTTAGGTTTGCTGTGTGAGTTGGATAGATGTTCTGTGATATTTCTGCCATAATTTAGGTTTAACTGTGGGAAGGCATGAAGAACATCGGTGTACCAGCAGATACTAAAGCAGGGAAACACAGCCCTATTAACTTCAAGATTATGTCACTAACATTCACAACCCTTTGGTTTAGATATATTCTTTCATTTCAACTCCCAAGTATTAAAATAAAAAATGACATGTAATCATAGCAAGATCCATCTGCCTTCTTACATTATTTTCATTTCCAGAATCTCCCCTCTCCATCTCCATCACCCCCTGCTCAACACCTCTGATCTGCCATTTCCTCCTGCATCCGGTCTGAGAGAAATGGCAGGAGTCCAAAACAATCTGTTAAAATCATTCTTCCTGTAGCAATGCAACCAAAGTCTATATAGATGCTATAGTCTGGTCTATGGACTGCTTCTGAGAGGAGAGTAGGAGCTAACTAAGGTAAACAAGCCTGCTGTCAGGCTTAAATTTATGGTAAAGAGGCCTTGCATTGGCACTGAGATTTTTTGTCACTGCAAGATTAATTTCAGATTGAACACATGTAACTAGAACTGGGTGAGCTGCTGGTCAGGACACATGGACATGAGGTGAATGTATGGCGGAGACAGGGCCCTGCCTTCTCCACAGTTCCTTGCGACCACACAGGCCTGCTGCAATGAACTAACCAGGTGAAGTCAGGCCAGGTGGAAGAGAGGATGAGACTCCGAGGAGCGGGCAGAACTGTGGCCTTGCCCCCTCTGGCTGAACGCATGTACCCTCGTTGGTCACATCTTCTCTTATTTTAAGGCCATCCTTCTCGGCAGTTGGCTGCTCACTTACAGGACCGGCCACACCAAGGCGAACCTCTGAACCACAGACAGCGCTTGCATTAGGCCAGTGCTGATCATATAGCCGAACCTCCTGTGCAGCACCAGCTTAATGACTAAACTGAACCGTAGTCTGTCAATCAGAGCCATCAAACAGTATCTAATCCTTACTTTCAGTCTGGTGGTGCCATTATCTCTGGTAAATTGTCCCAACAACGGAAAGTGCTAGGTTAGATGTACGTTAAGCATCTCTCAGTGGGTACTCCTACATCATGGAAGAGCAGCACAATCCTGATACGCTTGTACCCGAATCTTCTGGTGACAAGACAAAACAGCCTGATGCACACTGTGCGGCGTGAGACACTTGAGTGCAATTCAACGCTGAATTCTGGGAAGTACAATATTTGTAGAGCTGGGAGTGGTTGGAAAAGTACACTGCCTGTGCTGACCTAACCCGGGGACAGCTGGGAACGGCGCCCTGCCACGGGGAAGGGCTGACACCACGCCGCAGGGGAAACCAGCCGCTCCTGGGCTGTGCCATGACCGGCGCTGTGCCCCTCTTCTGCCTTCTGGAAGGGAGCAGCGGCAAAAGCACCCATATCTTCAAGACTGTGCGCGAAGGTTGTGCTTTCAAAGCGGTTTTGGGGAAAAACGTATGGAAAGCCCTCACACGGGGAGCTGCGACATGACTACCCCTCGCTGACCGCCGCCAGCGGACACCTGCCGGCTTGGGGCCGCCGCCGAGCCGTGCCGTGCCGTGCCGGGGCAGGCTGGGCTC
>VXAV01009756.1:208513-221490 GCA_013399715.1 Alectura lathami
TCACTTGAGAAATACCAGCCTATTTTTGAGGAACAGGAGGTAAGTCTTGTTTTGAAGGGTTTAATTTTTTTACTGTTTTAGAAAAACTATGGTGCAACACACATTGCATCAGATTGTGACTCAAAATCTCAACTTTAAAATTAAAGTTACACACCCATTTCTGGTTGCAGAGAAGTCCTTGAAGCATGGACCAAGTCATAATCCTGAAATTCTCCAGGGTGCTGCAAACATCAGTGCTTCTTACACTGAATTTACAATTTTGTTGTAGGTAGATGCTTCAGGCTTCTTCTTCTTCTGTTTTTACATCCTGCTTTCTCTCTACATGTCCATATCCAGCTGAAGGGTTTATAGGACTCACTGTAGACACACTGTATCATTTCTGGGCTCACAGCTGGAACCTCTCTTGCAGATGGAGGGCAGCAGGGTGTGAGTCACTGTGGTGACTGCTTTCTCTTCTTTATCCACTATGAATAAGCAGAAGGAGATTTTAATTGTGTGTTTGTGTGGTTGAAGGAAGAGGACAGTGAATGGACGTGTAATAAATTGCCATTGTCGTGGAGTTCAGTATTCAGCACCACATACACTGTTATTGTTCCCTTGAGTGATAGGGAAGGAAGCATTTTGTAGAAGTGCTTTTGTGTGTGAAGTTTCTATCAATATGGAGTTGAGATGTTTGTTTATATCACAGCTTTATGGATGTTCTGATATCATATAAACTGACATATGAACAAACCCAAAGTTTTCCTCAGGAGACGATAAAAAAGTGCACACAATCTGCTGAAAATCCAAAAATGCTTTTAAAAGAGAGAGAGAAAAACCTATGTCTTGTCCTTACTGCAACCGTTAGTTGGATAGTTTGTTTGTTTTTTTTTTTTCCCTGAAGAGTATATTTTGTATTGACTGCTTTTCTAAAACCAAATAAAATTCAGGAATATTTAAAATGCAAAATAATAATTAACTGAATTATTAACAGCAGATTTAAATTTCAATAGTAGAGTGGAAAAGTAGGTACCATTTGGTGCTGGCAATTCATTAAATGTTTTTGCGTGCACAATATTTCCAGTAAGCATATTCAACTAAAAAGAAACCTATCCTTCAATAGCAGATCTTTGCCTAGGTAAATAATTCCTTTTTCCTTTTTCATATGCAGGTGGATATGGAAGCCTTTCTTACTCTTACTGATGGCGATCTGAAGGAGCTGGGTATTAAAACTGATGGATCAAGGCAGCAAATTCTGGCAGCTATTTCTGAACTGAACGCAGGAAAGGTACATTTTGAAGTACTGTACTTGGTAAATTAGTTCCAGGTTTGCTTGTAGTAATTCAACCTACATTTGGAAATTCAGTTGCAGATGTTAGCTAGAAAAGCTAGAAAAGTTTCCTTTGTTTTTCCTAGCAATTTTTTTTTTTTTTTTTTTTTAATCACTGGATAAACAGCATTCCCCTCATTCCTCACATTCTTTTTTGCCTTGACATATACTGGTGGTCTAGGGATGGCGTACAATAAGCAGTGTTAGTGTCAGAGAGATTATGGACTGGAACATCTCTTAATTAGGCCAGCTGAACTGCTTTTTAAGTTTCAGGGTTCATTCTCTCTCTGATATTGGAAGCTCACATAAACAAAACACAAAGATAATTTACCCAAGTGAAGATCAAAACCAGCAGATGAAAAAGCTAAAAATTTGGAGAGGAGCATGATGCACCATGTTATATCGCCATGAAGAAAATCCTGAAAATGCTTCTACTGCTGTCTGACAGTTTCAGGAAAAGATGACTGCAAGGCTTTCTACGTATCTGAGAGGAAAGGATTTGTTATTATTCCTAACAGGGCACTGTGACTCTCTGGGCATAGAAACATGTATTTTCATATCTTTCCATGAACTTGTAATAAATTCATTTTTGAAACAGAAATAATTTATTTTCCTTTCACAGGGACGAGAGAGACAGATTTTACAAGAAACTATACACAACTTCCACTCTTCCTTTGAGAGCAGTGTTAGTAACACACGACCTCCTGGCCATTCCCAGAGTAAGTAGCACCTGACATTAATTGAACGATGTGTGAGTACTTCTAATTGATCCTAGCTAGCAGACGGAATATGAGAAACAACCTAGGTAACCACTTTCTGGGTTTGATGCATGTCTGTGTCCTTTGCTGAGACTGTAGAGCAGATTCCAAGGTAAAAAGGAAGAGATACCTGTAAGATTTTTATACCCACCTCAGCATTATTTGAAATGAGAATAAGATTTTTGTTGTGCACTTGTTATTACTGAACACAAAAAGTGGATAGAACTATAGCAAACCATAGTATATGATGAAGGGCAGCAGTGAGAGGTGAGTTTCTGTATGGTACATAGTTTGCTTTGCATACTGTTTGGACAAAACAATTCTGCGTAGTGTGAGCCCGCAGTTACAGTAGAATTGAGGTTTGCGGTTCAGTGTACTGACTTGACCAACTATTTGAATTATCTAGGTATGTATGCATTCATTTTGTGTAGGTAATGTTTTTGTAAGATTGCCTGTAGTAGTAGCCTTGTTTGGAACACGTCTGTTGCAACCATCAATGCTAGGTGCTGGGGAAACTGCCTTTTAAAAGGTCAATCTGTAACCAGAATGTATGCTAAGGTGTTCCTTTAGAGTAAAGCTGTGAGTCTTGCTGGTTGCACATTGTCATATATATTTTTTTTTGTTTTACAGCACCTGGCTGCTCTATGAAACCACAAGAAGCTGTTGCTTCTAAGAGGTAGCTACTGGAAAAAAAGAGATTTTGGTCTTATGGTGAAGGCTGGGATCTGGCTGAGTAAATCCAAGTATACAAATGAAAATTTGAAATGTTGGTCCTAGCTACACCTGTATAGAACTTCATGAAGTCATTTATAATTCCAGTCCTACAAAGCACCAAAGGAAGTAGTAAAGAGATTGCTTTTGTATTTCAACCTAAGATTTAATTGTTCAAGTTTCAGTGGTTTGGATTTGAGAAGAACAAAGAAAAGCAGGAAGAATGAAGATTTTTCTTTCTACTTTTTAGTGCACATAGATGAAGAACCCATAGGAGGCCTGTATGGGCAACAAAAACGTGGAAAGAGGCGTGAAATCACCATGAATTATGAGCGCTTCTACATGGAGAAATACATAGCTGAGTATGCCTCAATTGGCTGAATACGGACAAGAGTCCACGTTGAACACGTAATGGTTTCACGGGAAGGAATATAAAGGAAAAGTAATGCTGCATTCCTCATTAAGTGAAATACACTATAGCTACTCCAGAGATTAGAACAGCAGTAAAAGTAAACACAAAATACCTATTTGTAAAAATAGCACTTTATTTAAGGAAATGCATAATCTGTCACTGATATTTAAACACAAATACTGTTAAAATATTTTATATTGCCAATTGTTGTTTTGAGAATAAAACCAATTAACTGATAGTGGCTGTTTTTTTTGGACACTAGCACCAGCAGATCCTCAAAATGTTTTTATAACTTTTTGTTAAATTTGAAAAGATTAGTTCAGAAATTATGAGTAGGAAGTAATTTTCTGCTTAGTAAATAACATTTCTTTATTGCTCCGTTAACATACAAGTAATCAGAAACCTCTGATACTATTTTTATTTTTCTGAAAACTCAGAGATGTGTTTCTTGACCACTGTTTGAAATCAGTTGCCTGTCTGCAGGTACTAATGCAGGTAAAGTCAAGATCTTGGAGCTCCAGTGCAGAGGAGTGATTTCAATTCTATACACATCTAAAGATGCTGCCTTCCTCCTCATCTCTGTACTGTTTTTGATGGAGTTTGGCAAAAACAGGAGTGTTCGTGGTGCTAACAGAGATAACAGCAGCAGTGAAAGCAGTGATGCCCCCCTTCAGACTGCTCCAGGTTGGGCAGCTGATTGTGATGGCTTCATTGGTTCAGCCACATGGGGTGCTGCGCCAGGATGCCAACAGCAAACAGCAGAGCAGCTGAGCAGTGCCAGCCAGTGAAAAGTGCTGGTTGGGCTTTTTTGTTTCTTTCGTTTTTGTTTACATTAAATATCTCAAAAATCAATAGCTTTTGGAAATTAAACCTTTTTAAAAATATGTATTTAAAGTAACTGCCAGATGAGTTAGCTAGGGAGGGAAACAAATATTTTTATGAAGTAGAAACAGGATTATCATTACCAGCTTAGAGGAATATGGGGGAAAGGGTGTGATACGTTATCTTTGCAGAGACTTTATCAAAGAATAAATAGCAAGAAATAAAGGTGGAAGGAAAAAGAAGTGCTTTGGTAAAGTAAGTCAGCCATGCTTGTATGTGTCTATATGAAAATGTATACTGCCTCCGAAAACAAATAAGGAACAGATGAATTTTGAAACATCACACGCTTCCCCTTGGTTGGATGTGCAGCAAAAGCTACCAGTGCTGTTAAGTTACACCAGTCTACAGCATTGATTTCTAGCTTGCCAAGAGTTTCTTCTTTGGAAAATGTGCTACCAGTGCTGCCGTCCAGATTCACAAGCACTAATTCTAGTTCTGTCTGTTGTCGTGCATTAGCGGGTTCGGGAGGTCTCCCTGTCTGTGACAGGGCTGCTTTTAAATCGTATCTGCAGCAAGGAGCAGGCAGCCACTGCTAAGGCAAAATAACTTCTGATTTCTGGGGTATCACAGAATGCCCCAAGTACACACTACTGTCTTACTAAAGTACTTCCTGGATCATGGTACTGCAAAATGCTAAATTTCAGTAAAAAGTATAGATAAAAACAGCCGTTCCAGTATTAGATTTGGTTTTATTTGGCATTGCAGCCATAAACGCCAATTCTTAGGCTCCACAGGCTTAACCTTGATATTTACAGCTGAAGTTCAAGATGGGACTAGCTTTCCTTGTGAGGGAGCTGTAGACTGCCATGAGGCCTCCCCTCAGCTTCCTCTGCTCTGGGGCCAACAAACCAAGGAACCTCAGCTGTTCCTTGTACATCTTGCCCCCTGGACCCTTCACCATCTTTGTTGCCCTCCTTTAATAATACAATAGCCCTGCTTGAGTTAACAATATACTTAGCAGAGAGTCACCTCAAGTCTTAAGGGAAACCTTAAGATGAGAGGGCTTCTACAATTCATGTTGAGAGCTTGCAGACCGTATTCTCTGAAAGAAGTACTCACATGCAATGAACTGGTCTAAGGGGTGTCCTGCTTTATTTTAAAGTATGGCTGTTTATGTCCCTTTTCAATAGGATACTGAGCAGTAGTTCAGTAAGAAAAAATACCTTGGCAAGTTTGAAAGATGTATTCTTTCAGCAGTCTAAAAGGATTTAAATTAATACATACTAGTGCCCAGAAGACTGTCGTAATCTCAAGGCTATAAGGCAACGTTCATTTCTCTGTCTGAATCTGTCTCATTGTACGGAAAATAATTCAGGATTCACTGGGTGTGCCACCATAAGTTATGAGCGGGGAAGAGGAAGGCTTTAGTTTCTCTGTAACTGCGGATATAACAGTGGCATAAATTTGGGAATGTTAGGGAAAGTGCTCAAAGAATGAGCAGCAAAGAGACTTAAAGAGAACACAGCCCTATAGGTTCTTATAACCTAACAAGTATAGGTTCTTTGTGTCTACAAAACAGGCAGAAAAGATTTCTTATGCTGTCGCATCAACAAGTCTCAGTATTTAAAGAGTCAGCTGAATTAACACAGGAACAAAAATACATTCTTTTAGAATTTGGGAACCTTCCCAATCTTGTGCTACACTTATTTCTTAATAGGCCTGTTCCTTCTGCCTGGTTCAGCTGCAATTCTAAGTAGAGAAACGAGGTTGAGACCAACACCTACAGCTATGTGTCTATGTGTAAGAGCTGACATGGGTAGCTGTATGAACCCCACTGTAGTCAGCAGAGGTCGAGTCAGTACAGCCACTGGGGCCTCAAAAGCCGGTACCTGACCAGCCTGTCCCAGGAGCTTCATTCAGTTGTCCAGACATCCACTGACACCTGCGTGCATAGGGCATCTGAAGCACCCATACGGGGTGCCAGACATGGTGCAAATAAAGGTTATGGTCAGTTTGTTCATTGCAAGCACTCGCTTGGACAAAGAGACCATTCAGAGGCTAAGAGCATCGTTTCACTGACCTATCCTGATTTGTCAAAAGTGAAGAGCTGTTTCCCATTTGCTGTTCACTTTCTTTTTAGTTTAAATTAAAATCTTTGTTAGCAAAGTTTGGGATGCTTACCTGATAATGAAAAAATAATGTCTTCTGAGATTTGTAGAATAATTAAACATGAGCAGAAATAGTTCTTGTTCTGATTAGCCTAGGATTATGGACTTGACTAATCTTTAGCTGATAATTCTAGGATGTCTTATTTTACATAAGAGTACTGTCATTTTACAGGAAGCTCTTAGAAGGTTCCTGGAATTTCTTTCTTCTTTTTTTTTTTTTTCCCCTACATTTTGAGTGCTAATCAAGATCAAATTTTAAATAGAGATATTTCATTGTCTGGAAATGATTCAAGCAGTCATCTGTAGTATTTTTCACGCTTCAGCAAATGCCTCAGAAGCAAGGTAGCTTCTCAAGGGAATAACTTTGGTTTCCAGAGTGAAGGGGAACATAAAAGTTCTTACAAACTGATATCTTTAATACCAAGACCATCTTAGTTTTGAACTGCTTGGCTTGTCTGGCTCTGACACTAATAGCCCCAAACTTGCCACTTCTAGATTTTATTTTATTTCAAAGCCCTCTTGGCAGTACAAGAGTACACTTAGTGGGAACAGGCTTTGTCCATTAAACCTGATACAGCTTCTGCTATATTTAAAGCTCATTTGGAATACTTAATTTCCAGTCTTTCAGAAGTTTGTATTACTGAAATAAACTGTTAATGCAATGTCCTCCTTAAAGTGGATGTACAACACTCTCAGAATAGGTCTGTCTGGTCTTGAGAGTGCCACATCATGTCTGTTAGCAGAGCGAATCAGGGCACAGCTCTTGAAGGTGATAAACAGGTAAAGGTGGATGTAGAAAAGCAATGCCATTCAAGACACATCCCTATAAATGATCTAAAAATATTCTGTGTTCATACACACACTTGATATTTGGCTGTAAGTTTGTGTTTTTAGTAAGCCTGAGCTATTTGTAACACTACAGAATCAGTGGCCTCCCATTAGCTGGAGCAGAGATTTCCATTTTGCTGAGCTGCAGAACAGCCAAGCAAAATGCAATGGATTTGATCACTGTGGGCCTGCTTTGAATTCTTCTCAATAGATTAATGTGTGAATTCCATGTGTAAATTCTTCATGCATGTATTTTTCCAAGAAACTCTCTATTGCCAGAAGGGAAAGATGGAATAAAAGGAAAACAGATCGAAAAATGTTGGAGAAGAAAGAGTTGTCTTGCAGACACCAGCCAGCTCCCTTAGTACTCATGGGTGCAACCCATTTGGTCCCATGGACTCCTGTATATCTTACAACATCTCCTGGATCGCCATGTAAGGATATTTTGTGGTCTGCATGTCCCCCTCAGACAACACCAATAGCCCTTTGATGGTTTATAGACATCCTACTACAGTGCACTTCATAGCAGTTTATCATCTGTATTCCAAGCATCCCATCATTTTAGTTGCATTGCTATTGTATCCATGGTTCCCATTCTTTGGGGTTGCTGTGTTACTTTTTTGCCTGCACAGTGATCAATCAACCTTGGGGGCTTTGTCCCATTTCCTCAAACAAAGTGAGTGAACAAGTTCCAGCTAACCTTTGCCAACGATTTTTTTTTTGTGTGCATTATTAGCATTTAAGCAAGCCCAGCAACATCATGAAGTGGGTGAGGGTCTCTTTTAAAATGCTGGGACTTTGGTGAGATCTGAATATTCTGAGAAAAAGCATAGTACAAACAGAAGACTGCAGTACTCTATTACTTCCATTATCACTCTTGACACCAGATTGAGGAGTACAATAAAAATAAATTTGTTCAAATGAATGCAGAGTTATGAAACTAGCTCTTAGATTTAGAAACAAAATCTGAAACAATAGAATGTCTCTTATATTTAAGCCACAGGTGTTTTCCTAGGTTTTATCCAGATAACAGATTGTGAAGTCATGCTGACTAGTGGACCTGGGTTCAGTTCTCAAGCAAGACAATCACCCCAGGTGCTGTTTTCCACGTAGCGGTAACTACTTGCAGCCAAGCTTTTCCTTATTTCCGTCCCCTGAGAAGAGATACACCTTCTGAAGTACCCTGAAATTTTAACCTTGATAATCAGCCAAGGCTATTATCTTCTAACATTCTTACTGTGCCTTTTTTCTTTTTTTCTTCAGATTTAGAGGACAATGAGGTTCTCAAATTAGGCAGTGCCCCTGTGACAGCTGCTGAATGTGCTGGGTTTTGTGGTAGCACCGCTTAAACCTAACAATGGTTTTCTACTTGTGGCAAAATGCTTGCTGAGAAGTTCTAACAAAAACAAGATGTCCTTTTATACTTTGCAGTAAATAAGTGCTGAAGTCAAGAGCCAAATATCAGCTTCACTTGAACTGGTGTAACTCCAGCAACTTCAGGCTGCTATGGATTTTAGTGCATTGGAAGGTGACAGAATCTGGGTTAAGATAACATAGAAACAGAGCATCCCATCCATTATTTTGGATTGCATCATTTCTGTATAAGAACTACGTATAGACGAGGAGACTGTAGGTATGTTCTGAATCAAGTAGTTGAAGATGTTGCCTCTTGTGTTTCTTTAGACATCCCTTTAATCTGCTGGAGCTCATCTTCCTGTTGGCATTCACTCTACCGTTCTTTAACATCTTGGAAGGACCTGACACTCTCCAATCTGATAAGCAGCAGTTTGATAAAAAAGAACTCTTCCGAATGTTAATAGCTGGCTTGTTTCACATTGCCTTTCTTTTCTATCAGATCAGAGAACCATAAAGAGCAATTCATATGTAGGGATGGGAGGATGAAGGGAACAAAAGAAAACTAAGAAAAAAACATCAGAAAATTCAGCGTCTGACTTGGCTGGATATAGCAATAAAACCAAGCAACGGATTTAACCTGTTTATTATGTGGGAATTTACAAAATCCTTGACATATATTGGCCACAGTGTATATACGTTTGTTTTCCATTAATTTAGGAATACTGTGTATAAACACAGCGTGGAAGAGCTGCACTGCTGTTTCACAAAAGCATGTTGGGTTGGAAATCCATGTTATGCCTTTTTCACCTGCTGTGTATGGTTTCTCATTTTATGCTGAATTCCTTCAAGTGTACTTCCATGTAGACACACAAAAAAATTCCTGAACCCTCCATTTCGTACCTTTAAAAGACCTCTGGCAAAGACCACCTTAGGTGGAGAAAGGATGATGAAGGAAAAAAAGGGCAAAAGACACTTTCTTGTTCTTTTTCCATTTTAAAAGAAAAAGTGCATAGAAAGTTTTAAAACATGAATGAAAGCTTTACAAATACATTTCTATTTAAATTAAAAAAAAAAAAGCATATTTAGAAATTTCATATAAAAACACCAAATAAGACATTTGTACTTACAATTTCAAACAGAAATCTTTTCAGCAGCTTTGTTGTTTTCATTTCATGTACCTGCTTTATTCAGTCTGTCATCCTAGTTTTTTTTTAACATTCCCTAATGAGCTCCTGTTCCCCATTAAGTGCTTATTATCAGAGCCAAGTGCATGTTGCAACCTGAATAATTCACCATTGTGTCGCTTTTTTGTTTGTAAATTAGACATGTATATTTATAATGCAATGAGGCCTCGTGTGGAGGTCACTGAATGGAAGAAGTATTTGTTTGTCTCATCAGGTCTGAATGGCAGAGTGTGTTCTGGGCAATAGTTGTCATGTGATGAATCTAGGAATGAGTATGTGGCCAGGAGGGAGTACATCCTGGGTTCTGCTCCTGTTGTGACAATGGACGTGTTGTGTGGTCTTGAGAATATCAATGTTTTTGGTTGATTTTCCCTTCAGAAATAGACAGCTAGTAATGTTTTATCCCTAGCTAGTTAGATTGAGACCGTCGCTGACAGTAGAAGGCTCCAGGAAGAATGAACATTGCCATTAGAGGTAAACCAGTCTTTGATTTGCTCAATATTTCTTGGATGTTGAAATGAGAGAGCAGAAACACATGCTAGTACATTAGTGACCAGATGGGAACACTGCTATGCCCTGTGCTTTGGGTCCTGCTCCTTCCCAAGACTCATGGTGAAAGCTGGGAGAAGAAGGTGGCTGGAAATTGTCAGTTTGAGTTTACCTGACCAACCTGATGCATAGAATCATAGAATGGTTTGGGTTGGAAGGGACCTTAAAGATCATCTACTTCCAACCCCCTGCTATGGGCAGGGACACCTCCCACCAGACCAGGTTGCTCAGAGCCCCATCCAGCCTGGCCTTGAACACTTTCACGGAGGGGGCATCCACAGCCTCTCTGGGCAACCTGTGCCAGTGTCTCACCACCCTCACGGGAAAGAAATTCTTCCTAATATCTAGCCTAAATCTCCCATCTTCCAGTTTGTGGCCATTACCCCTTGTCCTATCACTACATGCCCTTCTAAAGAGTATCTCCCCAGCTCTCCTGTAGGCCCCTTTCAGGTACTGGAAGGCCGCTATCAGGTTCTCCCAGAGCCTTCTCTTCTCCAGGCTGAACAACCCCAACTCTCTCAGCCTGCCTTTGTAGGTTAGGTGCTCCAGCCCTCTGATCATCTTCGTGGCCAATCTCTGGACCCCCTCCAACAGCTCGATGTCCTTCTTGTGTTGGGGTCCCCAGAACTAGGGCAGTACTCCAGGTGGGGTCTCACGAGAGCAGAGTAGAGGGGCGGGATCACCTCCCTCACCCTGCTGGTCACACTCCTCTTGATGCAGCTCAGGATGCTGTTGGCCTTCTGGGCTGCAAGCGCACATTGTTGGCTAATGTTGAGTTTTCCATCAACGGACACTCCCAAATCCTTCTCCTCAGAGCTGTTCACCAGCCATTCTCCACCCAACCTGTATTTGTGCTTGGGATTGCCCCAACCCAGGTGCAGGACCTTACACTTGGCCTTGTTGAACTCCATGAGGTTGGCATGGGCCCACCTCTCCAGCCTGTCCAGGTCCCTCTGGATGGCATCCCTTCCCTCTAGCATGTCAACGGCACCACACAGCTTGGTGTCGTCTGGAAACCTGCTGAGGGTGCACTCAATCCCACCGTCCATGTCGCCAACAAAGATGTTAAACAGCACTGGTCCCAGTACTGATCCCTGAGGGACACCACTCATCACCGGTCTCTCCAATGCAATTTGATTCCTTCTCTGGTAAAATGTTTAAGTTTGTGGATGAAAGAACAGCAGCTTGACTTCAGTGAGAATTTTGAAACCATCTCTCACCATATTCTTATACCCACATCAGGACATCATAGTTTGTTTAGGTGGACAACCAGACAGGTAAAAAACTTACTAGTTAATCAAGCTCAGTCAGTAGTAGTGAATGATTTCACACCTACGGCCAACTGAACTCCACAACACCACTCTTGCACTCCTGCTCCTCAAAGGAAGAGGGCAAGAAGAGACAATGGAAAAGGGCTCAAAGGCTGAGATAACGATAGAGAGATTGCTCTAACCCTGGGCAGCTCTTGGGCTCTTCTCACAGAGGCCATCCATGCAGCCCCCTGCATTACCAAGACCTTGCCATGTAAGCCCAATACAGGTTCATGCTTTACCTGGTGGCCACTAGTAAGAGGAATCACTGTTAATAAACTCCTAAAATAATAAAACTGTTAATAAATTCCTAAAATTAGGAATCAATGTTAATAAACCACCTCAGCAGTCTGTCCTGGGAGCTGCCTGTTTTAACTTCGTCAGTGCCCTGAAGGAGGTTAAGCATTGTTTACTCCTCAGGTTTGGAAGTGACACCAAACTGGGATACCAGCTGATATGCTCAAGCTCTAACTGAATGTCATCCAGTTGGACCTGCACAGGGTGTAGCAATGGGCCAACAGAAACTTCACAAAATTCATCAGAGAAAAATACACTTGGGAAGGAAGAATCCTGTGCAGTAACACAGGCAGAGTGATGAGGGAGCAGCTCTGTAGAAAAGAATTTGAAAGGACTAGTGGACATAAGATGGCAGTGTGCTGTGTCAGCAGAAAAGGCCAACAACATCCTGGGCTGTAGTAAAAGCAGGCTGAAGGGAGTGAAAATCCCCCTCTGCACAGCACTTTTTACATACCAACTGCATCTGGTTTTGGGATCTCCCAATGTAGAAAAGACACAGATAAACTAAAAAGTTTATCTTAAAGAGTTCAGAAAAGAACATGAAAATGGCTGGGGACTAGAGCTCTTGCCCTGTGAAGAGGAAAGTTTGAGGGAATGGGGCTTGTTCAGCCTGGGGGAAAGAGGGCTTTGTGAGGCCTTCTGATAGCTAATGCCAGTGAAGGCAGAAGCCTTCTGATACCCAGGAAGAGGTCACTGAGAATATGGCACCAGGCTTGTCTCTGTGGTGCATGGCAGGAGGACAAAAGACAATTGGCGTAGGTTGAAACATGCCTGCATATAAGGTGATGCGTTTTCACTGTGAAGAGAGTCAGGCAGTGCAGCAGCTACCCATAGCAGCTGTACAGTCTCCATTCTTGCAGAATTTCAAGACTTGACAGGGTAAAGCTCAAGAAGGCCTGACCTCATGGCTGTCCCTGCTTTGAGCGGGGACTAGACTTGGGTAGCACAGCTCCTGAGGTCCCTTGATACCATGAAGGATGCCTACCAAGCAGAACGTCCCCACTCCCTCCTGCCACATGCCAGCTCCACACAAGAAAAGCCTGACGTCTTGCAGGGAAAATCTGCACCAAGCAGCCCTCCAGCAGCTTCGTGCACGTTCAGAGGGACCATGGCCCACCCCATTCACCCACCAGGCTGCAGTCTCCGTCTGCCAGATGTCACCACCTGTCTTGTCTCAGGTGCGGGGACAAGCGCATGTCTGCCTGCTGGCAGAAGGCTGTGCCTCAGGGAAGGAAGAGACTTGTTTGTAAGCATTTGGGGATTTTTTTTTTTT
>VXAV01009756.1:226955-248990 GCA_013399715.1 Alectura lathami
AAAAAAAAAAAAAAAAAAGAAAGAGGCATTGTCTGAGCATCCAGATATGCTGTTAGAAAAGCCAAAGTCTACCTGGACTTGAATCTAGCCTCAAAGACAACAAGAAGAGCTTCTGCAAGTATGTAAGTAGCAAAAGGAAGCTGGAGAAGATCTGTGCCTGCTGCTGAATGGGACGGGGTCCTGCTGACAAAGGACGTGGAAAAGGCTGAGGTACTGAGTGCTGTCTTCTCAGTCTTTACTATCAAGACCCACCTTCAGAAAGCCAGTGGGAAGTTCTGGAGCAAGGAAGAGGGTCAGGTTAGCAAACAGATTAAATCAAACTGGACATACGTAATTCCTTAGGTCCTGATGGAATGCACCTGTGAGTGCTGAGGGAGCTGGCTGATGTTGTTGTGAGGCCACTCGATAATTTTTTAATGATCATGACATTTGGAAGAGGTGCCTGAGGACTGGAGGAAAGCAAATGTCCCTTCTGTCTCCAAGAATGGCAGAAGGAGGACCCAGGGAACTACAGGCTGGTCAGCCTCACCTTGATCCCTGGGAAGGTGATGGAGCAACACATGCTGGAAACCACTGCTAAGAGCAGTCAACGTAGATTCACTGAGGGGAAGTTGTGCTTGACAAACTTGATAACCTACAATGAAACGACTGGCTTGGTAGGTGAGGGAAGTGCAGTGGTTATTGTCTACCATAACTTTAGTAAGGCTTTCAATGCTGTCTCCTGTAACACTCTCATAGAGAAGCTTACGAAGAGAATTTTAGACTGTTTTCACAGTGACTGAGAGGTTCGCATACTGGTGCTGGGAGAAGATTCATGTAGCCATATTAACATAGGAACACTTGGGTTACATCAGTTTGCAGTCTTCTGTAAAGAGGGCCTCAGAATGTAGGCCAGATGAAGTGGTTAGGTGCAGATGGGGGTTGGTTTGAATCCTGTGAGAAGTGATTTTAAACATCTGTCTCAATCGTGTAGAGCAGGGAATGTAGAAATGAGCTTCCCAAAACACAGTGGGACAAAAGAGGGGCACATGAAAAGGATTGTGCAGAGAGCCTGCCTTCCTCTGCACTGATCTGTGGAGTCAATAGCTCCTTGCTCCTCAATGTGCTGACCAGAAGTGGTCTCCATTTAGAGGTGGTGGAAGTTGATGGAAACAGTTAAAATATGCCCAGGCGCTTTTTATCTGCCTGACTATAAACATCCGTGGATATTAGCACAGTTTGTGTATATTTTTCCAATTAACATGGAAGTGAACATTGCTGCAGTGTAAGCGTTTCTGTCCATCTGTCTTTTGAGTAAAACCAAGAAAAATAACCAATACCAGAACATTGAAAACATTGCAAAATCACTAAGTGTTCATTACAGATGTCCACTTCGACCTATTGTAATGCTGTGAGTAAGGTTCTCAGTAGTTTGGCAGGCTTCATTTACCTGGTCTCATTATCATTTTAATCAAGTGAAATTTCAGATGCTTATTTTCCTTTCTTTCTCTCTCTCTCTCCTTTTTTTTTTTTTTTTAATGTGCAATATGAATGTGACTGGAAGGGTTGCAGCTTTTTGGCGTATCCAGTAAACGTGGTCTGAATTGTCTTTACACATGAAACAGCCTAAATATTATTACAAATATGAACAAAGTCACCAAAGCATTTCCTATTCCATGTGATCGACAGGGCTGAATTGGCTATCACTGTGCTTGATGACTGAAGCTTCTGCTTTGCATCCTACATTTTTTCAAAGCATAATGCAGTTTCTATTTCCCTGTTGTTATGATTGTGTGAGACAATTCCTCGCTTTAGAAAAGGCAGCAGCAAGTCAGGGCATTAAAATTAAAGGGGAAAAAATCTACACAAACCACTTAAGCACACTCATTATTATGGCCCTTGCTACCTCGGGCCACTGGAGAACTTATAATTTAGTCAGCATTATGCAGTTTGAAGTGTTTTATGTTCTGCATGGGAGCAGGCTGCAATTCAAATATCAGTGGCCATGAAAAATATGCACATACGTTTAGTATGAAAATCTCCAAGGGCATAACAGAAGAGACGGGCACATGTCGCTGCAGTGTGATGGAGAATTTCTGGGAATTAATCATTTGGACATAGTTTATCACCATTTTATATTTTGCCAGAGACGCTTCCTCGCCATTTGTTGGGAAAACTTATTATACATGCACATCTTAGAAAGATAATAAGGCCAAAGCCTTTGATGCTTAAAGGCAACAGGCTTTGTTAGATTCTGTTATGACACAGACAACTTCTCCACTGACAGAGCCATTCAGATAACAAGAGTAATTGCTTATTTTATCGAGTTTAGGGAATTGTGCTCCGTTCTCCCTTCTTGCCTATTACATCAGCTATTATGACCCATCTTCTATCATAATTTAGAGGGAGTGGAATATGTGCATTCTGAAAGCATTTCTTGAAAGAATAGAGAGCTTTATTTACATGTTTCCCTCATTATCCCAAAGAGCATATACTTTAATGTATTCCTGCCAAAGAAATAGAGTGGCATGCGTGTGCATGTGTGCATCCATTTATGTGCGTAGGTGTTTGTGTGCAGTTTGCCATCTGCAGTGGCTAGTGGAATAAGAAGGGTTTATTTAGTTCTTTCTTTATACCCTCTTCTGGCTGGAGACAATACCGTTGTAATTGGTATTAGCAAAACTACAAACAGAGCAAGCAATCGCTTCTGATGCTTTAAAAGAACTTTATTGACATCTCCAAACGTGGGGGGAATTTTCAAGTAGAAGTTTTCCACCTGTAAGACTTAATGTGATCAAAGCTCTGATAGCAACTCCAGATTACTGAAAATGAGGCTACAGGCCGGATTTCATCTCTTCTTGGAAAAAAAGCCTTTACTTTGATTCAGCCCAATCCTCCCAAAGCTATAAGAAAACCAGCATTGCAAAGAAAGAATTAAGAAAAAAAAAAAAAAAGGAGTCCTTCAAATTTTAAATGCCATCCAAAGATTTTAAAAGGTACAAAGCCAAACTTTCAGTATCCTAAAGTGTTCCTATGTTGTACGGTTTTATTACCTGGGATAATCAATTTTCCTCACTTCTGAAGTATAAGTTTTAAAATATCACCAACATAGCAAAACCATGAAATGGTCGGAGTTCGACTTCCAAAATAGTACAAAACAGTGCTAATGTAAACAGAAGGACAACTCTCAAATGAAAGTTGTGGGTCATATGGAGACTGAAGTGAGGTATACCTCTTTTACTATATAAAAATCCAACTATTTACCAAAAAAGTAACCAAATACAGAGGCCATTTCTGAGCAAATTCTGTCAGCTATTTAACGAAGCAGAAGTTTGTAATTTTTTTTTTCCCCCAAGCTCAATAGTGCACTTTTACATTGCAGAAGCACCAGCAAAGAGGCTGTGATTCACAGGCTGGAACGTAGCATTCTCTAACATTTGTTTTCCTGGTTCATGTGGATGCCTTGACAGAGTATCATCTGAACTCACCTCGCATCACTGCTATCTGCTGGGTATACTGGATGCCAGCTTCATTTCCCTGATGCTTGTTCTGCTTTTGTCTCCATGAAAAGGTCTTGTTAATACATCCACCTTTGTGTTTGTCATATTTAAATGTGCAGCCAGATTCTTAGTTTTGCAAGCACCATTTCATCGTCTTTTGAAGACAGTCTATGAGACTGGTAACAAATGAGAGCTTGCCAACTACGGAATGAGTATTAACAATGAATTTTTCACAGCAGACTTTCATGTGTTTGTCTTGTGGCTGGCTGAGAGGACACAGCTAGTTTCTACATCTCTGTGGAGCAGTTGGCAAAATAGGCAGAGTGTCTGGATTAATGTGCTCTGCTCTAATTAGCTCTGCAAAGAGGAATTTGGCCTAGACAGAGGGCTATGCTGTGGTAGTGAAACTACACTTTTTTTTTTTTTTCCTCAGGATAGTCTCTCCTGCATAGCATTGGTTTCTGTAGAAGGACAAGCTCTTTTGGGCTGGCTTATTTATGACTAAACTGTGCACCATTGTGCTTGCTGCTTTGTCATTTTCAGCTGTAGGGCCAAGAATGAGATGACATTTCTGTAGACTTTATGTCCTATGGCAAAGCAAAGGAGATTTAGCCACTGTATATTTAAGTAGTTTCATGAAACTGTGGGAAAGAGGATAACAATTTTGTATTTCCTTTCACAAATAGCCTGTCTCTATTTTTCTTTATAGGAAGTCACTTTTGGTTTGTTTCTTGCAATGGCAGCTTTTCCTTTCTGCACCTCCTTGGCCATTTTGGCTACAGGGCTGTTGGGTCAGGAATATATTGAGATTCACAGGTAGGTTAGCCCTGTCTCCTAAGGACTGTCTTACACTCCCCTCAGTTCTGTTGTATGTACAAGCCGTGAGCCTACACATGGCCACTCACCTGGCTGTAGAGCAGCTAGGACTTCACCTGCCCCACAGCTTAGCACGCAGCTATGTGCACACACTCCATGCTGTGCTCATGCAATCAGTCTGACACACCAGTCACATTGGGCTCACTGTGCACACTGGCCTTGGGTCTGCAGCAAATCTGACACACTGCAGCTTCACCAAGTTTGCAATGTGTGCCCGGTGACTCCTTTGCCACCATGTAGTAAATCCAAGTTTTGTCATGAACATGCACGGTTGTCATTTGTGAAGGAGCACTGGGCACCGGGCAGGTAGACAAAGCTACTGCCTCTGCTCTGATCTGTAGTCCAGGACAAATGTCCAAATTCCATTATTCCTGTGGAAACTGTTTCAAGTAGAACAAGAGCTCGGATTGGGGGAAGATCAGGCAAATGGCAGGTACGTGTGAGGTAAGCAGATCACCGCACAGGAGAAGTGACAGAGGGCGACTTTTCAAGAAGGATAGACAAGGCCACTGATAATACACTGTGGTGAGATCACACTGTGTTTGTCCCAGCTACTTCTTGTACTCTTTGGCAGTGGCACATTCTGCATTATATTGCTGGCTGCCATGCTTATCTCCTAGGGTGTCCAGTAGCTCAAGTCCTATACAGAAGCAGCAGCACTAGCTTTTTGGGTTTGCTAAGAATTCTTCATTGCTGCTGTGTCAGGATGCCATTTTACAGCAGAGCTATTTCAGGATTGTCCAAAGCATTCGTGATGCTTTTTTGCAGCTGCTGTTGATTTACCTGAAGTTATTTGGAGCACATGCTTCACTGCTCAGCCTTCTGCTTCTCCTCCACTTCAGACTGAAGTCTGCCTCCCTTCCTCCTGGGGTTCTCAGGGAGAACAGAAGGGAGGTTTTGATGGACAACCCAGGATGGTATTTCTCTTCACAGTGCCTCTGCCATGCAGGACTGTGTTTCAGGGCTCTCACAGCCTATGGTCTTTCTCTTTTGGTTTAGACTTTTCTCTTTTTAGAAGCATCAGTCAGCGAGTCTATTTTGAACAGGAGTCTTTGACAGTTTATTAGTTTTTTTTTCTATTGTCACATAATTTCCAGTTTGTGTCTCGCTCTTCCTGGTCTTTTGTTCCTCGCTGCCCTGTTTCTCAGTGTTAATTTAATCTCTACTGGTTCAGACAGGGCTCTAAACAAATTTTTTATGTCTCATGGTTAAGATTTAGGCATTCTATGTTGCTCCTTCTTTCCAAATGAACTAACTGCTACTTTATAGATGCTCTGGAAGATGGAAAAATCCAGGTCACATCTATAACCTAAGCATAAAGACTGTGGTCTAACAGAGCACAAGGCCTAACAGAGCAGAAAGCCTGTGGCCTACCTCTATTTCTTAATCGAGGTTATATATATTAATAACAGGAACTGCAAAGATAGCAGAAATTGCAAGTAGGGACAGACAAGATGAAAATGGAGAGCAGGGCTATGGCAAAAGTTATTTTAGACAGGTAGGGTTTTTTTTTTTTTTATTGCTTGGGACAAAGTATGAACGCAAGCTAAAATTGCAACAGCAAATAACCTCAGAGCATGGCAAGTTATACTTAGCTAGCATTAAGGTAATGTCATGTAGAAGCAGAATATTTCTGGTTAGCTAAAGTGACAAAAATACAGCTGCACTGATATTAATCCTGTGTTAATCTTGTAAAGAGATGGGATTTTGAGAAATAGAGGTCTTTGGGAGGGATCTACCTGCTTCTTCTGCATAGACGAGTTTTCTGCTCTTATGCATTAACTGAACTTGTTATTCTGATTTTGTTGTTGATAACCTGGTTAAGTAGGGAGCTAAGCTTTACTGCTTACTTATCTGTGAGTTTCATGAGTTTATGTGAAATCCTTGTAATAGCCCTTAAATTCAACTGATTGTTAGCAGTCACAGTTTGGGAGTTTTACTGATGTTTTTAATAAGTGGTCAGTAATTCAGGGTGTGTTTTTAAAGATGCAGCTGCTGTCTAAATACTTTTCCATTGCAACGTGGGTGTAATACGATATCATAAAACACTGTCCTAACTTGGGAAAGGATGAAATGTATGCGTGCTTTGACAGAACAAGGGAGAATTGTTTTAAACTAAAAAAGGGTAGATTTAGATTAGATATAAGGAAGAAATTCTTCACTGTGAAGTTGGTGAGGCCCTGGCACAGGCTGCCCAGAGGAGCTGTGGGTGCCCCATCCCTGGAGGCGTTCAAGGCCAGGCTGGATGGGCCCTGGGCAGCCTGATCCCGTGGGTGGCAGCCAGCCTGCGGCAGGGCATTGGGGCTGGGAGGACTGTAAGGTCCCTCCCAACCCAAGGCACTCTGTGATGATATGAGTACATAGATAGCAGTTGAAATCTTCTAAGTCTATTGTATATATTTTAAAAACATACTGCAGCTTGAAATAGGGTATTGCAAGGTCATATAATTCCATTCTGCAGAAGGCCATGGTATAGATACATGTATTTAATGTTGCACGATGAACAGTATTAGTATTATTCATTAAAAAGTCAGTTTCGTTTGAAAAAATGTCATAAATCATGTAGCAAGTAGTTGATATTCAACATTGCTACAATTTTTTTTCTCTGAGATACAAACAGGAAATGTTAATATTTAAAGTGTTTTGCTGTAGAAATAGGCTAAATTGAATCTGTGTGAAGACAGTCAGCCTCTGCAATTTGTGCAGTGCTCTAACATGGTACACAAATGAAATTAGAACTCTAGGGTATTTGCAAGTTCTAGTTTTTCTTTCGTTGGTACAGGAGATAATATACAGTGTAGTAAACTGACCTTGAGAAGGGGCCTTATGTATTTGAATGAGGATAGCAAGTCATATGTTTCTACTCTTCTCTAAGGGGTTAATAGGATCCCATCCTGTTGTCATCTCCTAGCATTTATTTTAATTCCTCATTTCCCCAGGAAGTGCTTAGGTGCGAAACAATGGTGGTGAAATGGAGACAGCTTGGGTAAGTCTAGAAACCCCTGAGCTTACATTGCTGGACATCAACATTTCAAACTAAATAACTACTGAGCAGTGTTTGCACTCAGTGGAATTTTTTTCCAGTGGCAAATGGAGAAGTATTGTGGTCTTCAAGGTGTTTATAGCTTTGGTCAATGTCCTTTTTCCCTTTTCCAGTTTCCACTCACGTCACTGTGCCTTTGGATCTTTTTTCCCCCCAGACAAACCCATTGCAGTGTTTAAAATTTGCCTGCACCACAGTTTTTTTTGAAGAGCTGGTCACTGTGTGCCTCAGATATTTTATTTTCAGTTATTACTGCATTCGTGGTTATTGTCTTACTACATTTCTAAAACAGACAGGTGATGAATACTGGGGTGTTCATGACCTGTTCTCCCAGGAAAATGCAGTGCCAAAATATGATTTTCTTTTAGCAAAGCAAATGTTGCAGGTGTCTATTAAGTTTTCAAAAGAAAGCAAATTTGGGACTTCTTATGTCTACAGTGTCATTTTAAAAATTGCAACATGGGTATCCAGCATAGATGTTGAAATTTTATCTCAAGTATCAGTCCTGGAGGAATTAAAGCATTGCAGAGGAAAATGCTATTTGATTTGGAGTATGTGCCTTAGATTGTATCCTCTATAGTTTAGCTGCAGTAATTGGTGGGAGGATATTGCATAGCCAGCTGTTTCACATGGCTTCCCCTGCAGCCTCAGCTGCAGAGGGATGAAACAGCACTTGAGGTGGGGGGATTTGCAAGATGATTCGTGCTTTAGCAGGAAGAGAACATATTTTAAACAGTTGTACAAAAGAAAAATATACAGGATTTTTTAAGGTGCTGGTGCTGTCACAGCCATTTTCTGACCATCCAGAGATACTGATATTTGCTCAAGTGGAGGCTTTCTTCTAGCAATCTAATTGATTTCTGAGTTAGTTGGTTGGCTGTTCAAGCGTCATTAGCATTTAATTCAGTAAACTTCTCTAGTCTTCATCCTCCTTTGATTTTCACTCACAACTCTATCTAGCACAGTGAGTGCATACTCCAGTTTGTTTCTGTTTTGGATTGTTTCTGTTAAATGATGTGCAACATCTGGTCAGTACAGCACTATGTCTCTACTGCTTCTTTTTAATTAGATTTCTTAACAAATGGAGGAAAGGAAAAACTGGGTTATTGCAGGTAACTTGAAGAAATATTTTGTGAACAGCACATATCACAGGAGAAGTGGGAATACTCTGGTAAAATAAGAATATGCAGACAGTTGTACTGGACTGCTGTGTTCCTCTATTTGATGTGCTTGGGGGTAGCTGGCTGCTAGTCACTTGCTCCTGCACAAGGCAAGGGAGGACATTATCCTGTAAGTTAAAATAGACAACGGAGACAGGGGAAGAGGCTGTTGAGAGGCAATCTTGGAGATCAGATAGATCTCTTCTCATGGAGCTATTCCCTGTTGATCAGGAAGGAAGGAGAGAAGAGATACTAAGGATTAAAAGTCAGGTATGTCTGCAAGTTGACTGAGTCTTCTGGAGAGACCATCCATTTAGGGTGAGTGAGGAAATAATAAAAAAAGGAATCAGCCATTTGGTGTTACTTTGCTTTTCCTATAGCATAACATCTCAGGGTGATAAACAGAATTTTTAGTTGTTGGCAGATAAAAATCACAGTAAATTGCAAGGAAATTAAGCAAAGTATAAATAAGTATTGTTAAAGAACAAGATACAGCAGCTGTAGAGTGGATGGTTTACTTAGATGCCCAGGTTGCGCAGTGGTCAAAGTTTTCTTGTTCACAGCAGATTGATGCTTCCTTTGTGCTTAGTAGTGCTGATTTATGCTCTTTATAAAACGTATTATATTGCAGGGTGAGTGGCTGGGGGAAGCGTGATACCTTCCGGGTGCTAACTACATGCCAGACACTGGAGGCTGCACACAGCGTAATCCTCTTGCAGCCATCTCATTATTGGAGGTTTTATGTGAGAGTGAAGCAGAGCACGTAAGCTAGGAAGATTTCTATTGACTTCAGTGGATATTGGCTTACGCGCTGAGAGGCTCGCTGTAATAAACAGAGTCAATAAGAGAGAAGACAACAGAGAAAAACCTGGGAATTAAACTTTCACCGTAGCTTTCATGACTCCAGACCATGTAGAAGTCTAGCGAAAAGCTGACCTCTCCCCGTGACCTCTCCCTTGATGTAAAAGCCTTAAAACTGCCACCCAGCATACACTAGCTCTGTAGCTAAAAAGAGATGTGCTTTTCTCAGAGCTGTCAAACTGGTGCCATTCGTAAGCAGTAAATTCATACAAATTAATTTTAAGAGATGGAAAAATGTTGAGTTTGCTCACAGGTAGTACATTTGGACTTCAACAATGTGAAAAATTTAAAAGCAAGTGAAAAAAAGAGAGAGAGAGTCATATTTTTTCCTTATATTTAATGAAGCACTATGAATTTCTGGCTCTTTGGGAAAGGTGTATTACTAAGAGTCATTAATGGAACCTGGGCTTAAAATACACTCAGCTGAATTGCTGACTGAGGAAATGTCTGTGTAAAACTTAATGTTTTCCTTTTTGTGAATATTTTAGAATCTTTTAAAAAAATTTTGAAGGAAAAAAAAGTCAGTGTTACATTTCTTACCATTTGCTTTAAAAAGGATTTTCCACTTGCTCATTTCCAGAAGGTCATCGCTGAGATGTACAAGATAGCCCTTCATTTAGGTCTCCTCTTACATTCATATTTAACTTTCTTTCATTCTGTGGCCTTTATTAGCTAAGCTCAAGGAGCTTGTAGCACATTTTAAACAGCAACACTGGGAGGATGTAAATGCAGAATAATGTATCAGGACTCAAATTTGCATGGTCAAATGTCAAAAAAATTAGGCCTTCCCCAGAACCATGTCAAGAGAAATAACATAAGTGGCCAGCTCAACAGCAGGCATGCCATTATCAGTTAGTTCAACCTGTCATCACTGACTGGGAGTGGAAGCAGTGGTCATTAGCTTTAACTCTGCCGGGGAAGGCTGCGCTTCCTTTATTTTATTATATATATTTTACGCCTCTGACAGTATTTCACAGAGAGCCACAATGTTATGGTTTCCTCCATGACAGGGGAGGGGGAGGTGCAGGTGCAGGTGCAGGGGAGCGAGTGGAGAAGAATACTTGCAATCATCTATTGTCAGCTGGAGGGGGCAGGAATCGCATTGCCTATTGGATAAATACTCATTTAGAGTAATCACTTTATTTCAGCCCTGTAATGACATTAACAAGCTTGGAATACAGGGAATTACACAAGTCAGAACAAATAATTGAATATTCCACTGCTGGGGAATGCAGCACAAGTCTGACTTAATGTCATGCCATCTCTGAAGTCAGCACTAGCATGCAATTAGATAATAGGTTAAACAGCCTATAATTGGCACTACTAGTGAGGAAAACATACTATTAATTGTTAAGTTCTAACCTGCTTGTAACTTTCATGAAACAAAAGTATCTTGTGTGTCTTTTTAAAACAAAAATATCAAGAAGAAACATTTCAGTATTAAGTAAGGGTCTCTAGTGAAGAAGAAGGCAAGAACTGGAGTCCAGGATCTGGTAGAAATGATTTCAACAACAAAAACTAGAAAGTTGAGAGTTATTTTTTGAAAAGCATTTGATTGAGAAAAGGATGAGAAATATTTAAGATATGATATCAAGTGCTATCAAATTATCAAATTTAATATCCAAATGGAAAGGCCTCTTCTCTTCCTTTTTTCTTCAGTATACTTGGTCATCACTTTTTTTTGTTCCCAGATATTGTTGCCTCTCAAACGTGTGTTCTCTCAACAGAGACTTTTTTTCAGTCACTCATTTGCTCTTGGGATGTGGTTAATAATGCAAGATCCTTTTAATAGAAATATGCCAAAATATCCAGCACCATTCTGGGCTCTGGTGAACAAAGAGGTGGAGGAATCATACAGTGAATGATTAACATGATGCTTCATGATCTATCACCAGACTCTGTTTAATTTTGGACACATTGTTAAAACAATCCAAGTCAATATAATTTGGCAAGTTCCATCATTTTAAACATCAATTAACCTGAATTAATTAATCAAATTATACTTTCTGTGATAGAATATTAAGAGGAATTGGTTGCATATATTGTATACATTGAATGATTTGATAGCAGTTATCACAGGCAAGATAATTCCTCAAATATGTGCCAGTTAGTCTTTTCCTGAAGACTATCGTTGGGCAGAAAGAATGTAAACAGCAGCAGCATCTTCTCCATCCTATGCCTAGATAAGGTCTGAAAAATCAGTATTACCTAACAGATAATGTTAAATTTCCAACACACAAACTAAACATGGTGGAGAACTTTTCACATTTATTATAAGAGTTAAAGGATTAGGCCATCTTAAAAATAAGCACTTGTTCTGGATCTCTGGACATTGATTTCCACAGTGTTCATGCTTCCTTATAGTTAATAATTGGTACTGTGGTTGCTACTGGTTTCTCTCATCAGCCCGTCGTTGATCCTGTTGTTGAGACTTCAGCAAAGTTCTTTGCTGAAGGAACATGGCAGAATGAAGGAAGAATTCCTGTGTCTAGAGGAGGTTTCTGGGGAAGCCCAAAGGCAGCTCAAGCTGGCAGGAGAGAGGGAGAGAGTGGAGTCCAAGCTGACATGGAATTGTGGGTCCTGGTAAGTGAAACTTTGCATGGCCAGCCAAGTCTTAGAGATCTGAGACTTGTCACATTGAACACTTATTTCTGTTTTCTTAATAGAAGAAAATGACCCTACCTCTTGCTTCCCCAAAGATAAGGCATCCTGGGTGATTGTACTGTAGATTATCACTGACATGTGGAAAATGTGACCCATGTGTTTTGACAAGTTGGCTTAAAGAAAAGCTGTCTGTAAAGTAGTAAGCACAAGCTTTGGATTAGAAGGTTAGGTGAATATCTGCGGTAAAGGGATATGGTTATCTTAGGTTGGAAGCTTCGTATGCTGCTCCTGTAATGCTGTAACTTTGAAATACATGGAGTTTTTTTTTTTTTTAAGTTAAAATTTAGTGCATTTCTGCTAATCAGTAACAAGATTTTGATCATATTTAAATTATGATTTTTACTCGACAGCATATTTTCAACTACTTCCATTTATTCCATCAATAAGAATAAATGCAAACCTTATTCCTCAGTTTTTATGATGGTGCAATTCTCTAATTGATTTGTAATTGAGCTATTTAACAAAATCTGACTGAAACATTATTAACACTCTAAACATGGCAATTACTAGCAGAAATCCAAACATTCATACTCATTTGCTACAATTTTCTACCTGTTTTGTAGGTGTATTCTTTCCAAGAAGACAAGTTTTTTAGTTTATTAGTACTATCCACATATGTGCCATGTATTGTTCTACTTTAGAATTGTACTAGCACCCCTGAAGAGGCAACTAAAAATGCTAAAGTACACCAGAGTAGGAATTGTAGATAATATTTATAAACAGCACAAAAATATTAGGAGTTACCTGATGAAGTAAGGTAAATGAATACAGCACTGGTTTTGACATCATTTCCTAAGCATTTATTGGGTCCCTGAGTGCACTGACCTCCCTCTCGTCAGTGCTAATCTGGTGCAGCTGCATGAGCTTAGGCCCAGCTGCTGTGAATGAAGTGTGAGAAAAATCTTAGTGGAGTTTGTGCCCATTTTGCTTGGGAGCTGTGTTTAAGCTCAGCCCCTTGCTCCTTGTTGCTGCCTGGCCTTTCCTGTGATATGCTGGTATCTGGCTGTGTAACTCACTGAGGCAGATGCTGACTCCTGGGCTTCACAGCCTGGCTGCAGACCTGCCTTGGTGCTGCAGGCTTGTCCGGCTCTTGCCTAACCTGGTCACTGCTGCTAGAACTGCTTTCCTCTGCTTTCCTCTGCTTGTTTAGGTACTGTGGGTCTGTGCCCTTGCTAGCAAAGCATCTACTTGCCTTATTGTTACCCTCATCTGCCTGCTCTCCTTCCACCATGGAGCAGCCAGGCCTTGCTGCTCCCTGTTGTTTGCTTTGGACCTTCCTGAGCCAAGTGCTGTGGAGCCTGGTCTCTGGGCTCTGCAGAACTTTTCCTTCACCACGCAGTCTGCAGTCAGAGTCCTGCAAGGATTCCCTAAATCACAAAGCAGATAACTTTCATAGCAATGTAGGGTTGGGAATGACTTCAAAAGGCCAGCTAGTGCCTTGCTGTTCATCATGATGTGATAAATATGTCTAGCCTGTCACTCACAGACACCTGTGTAACACTTTATTCAAAATGTATAAGAGATTCTGCAGCCTCCCAGGCAACCTCGTCCATACGGGAACGATTCTTACTGTTTTGTGTTCTGCTGTCATTGAAGGTGGTTATTTCTTTGTGTCCCTCTTGCTGAATATGAAAGAAGATTGATCATCTAGTGTTTTTCTACAAATCTCATAGTATTTAAGGAGATTCTCCTCAATATTTTTTCCAAGGTTGAGCAAGCATAATTCCTTCCACCTGTATTCACAGACCATGTTGCCTAAACCTCTCATCATTGTTCTCCTTAGTGCTTTCTCTAATTTCCTTCATTTTGGGTACCCTGTTTCCCTTTTGCTGCTCTGCCAATCTCTTCAAGTTCTCAAAAATAATGGTTTAAAGATCAAGTTATGTCCTTAACATTGCAGAATATCGACTCCTCACTAGGGAAGCAAGTGTCTCACCTTGTGAGGTGGTATGGATAAGATATTGATGATGGACTTGTTCTTGTGGTGAAGGAGGCAGGGTGGCCATGCTGAGGCATCAAGGAAGAAGAGGTGAGGAGCCTCCCTAAGGAAGTCCAGAATGTTGCTAAAATTCTTAGGAAGATTGGCAATCTCTTTTCAAATACTTTCTGCTAGTCTTGATAGACTTGAATACATGCAATTTATTCCGCTTACATTTTTCTGTTTGCAGATTTGATATTCTTTGATGAGAATTAATTTTATTTAAGTTCTGGAAGTGACTGATGTTATTATGAAGAGGTGACCATGCTTCCCTTAAGAGAGATAAGAGAACAGGATATCCTCCGAGAGGGAAATTAATATTTTCCCATCCTTTTGTCCTTTTGCTTTGACTTTTTTAGAGGAGAAACCACCTATATGTGCAGTTGTTGAATGTTTTGATTTCCTGCTACTTCTCCACCTCTCCTCTGCAGTAAGCAACCAGAGCAGCTTTGCTTCCCTACCTATCCTCTGATAATTCTGCATTTACTGGACTAATAATATGGGTATTGAAGAAGCCTGGAACAGAAGGTCTGCTTGCTGACAAAGCATAAATAAACTTTAGCTTGGAACTTATGGACAGATGTGTATAGCAGCTGGATCTGAAAGAAAATTTGGAGTTCTCAGCACTCCTTTGAGTCTGCATCCATATATGGATGTCTGGATGAGCAGCATTTTGTGTTGTCAGATACTTCATGGGGCAACATTTGGTGCTTAGCTGCAAGAAGGCACTGATGCCAGAAGATATTTCATCATCAAAGATAACTCCATTTTTTGTATAGGCTTGAATAGGACCCAAGGGGCCAAGATATCAGATTCACTCTGCAACTTGTGGAATAAGTGGAAAAGGAACATCAATGCAGGACCAGAGGAGTCTTAAATTTACAGATTAAACGTTCCTTTCATTTGGAGTGACCTGTACCGTGTGATGTCAGGCATGATTCAATATGAATCTTCTCTGGTTGTTCAGCTGTTGGTCATTGTAGATTACTTCTTAAAGAGACACTTTTGCTCTCCAGACTGTTGCTTGTTAAGGTGTCTGTACCCTCACAAATGCGAGTATCTAGTCTGATCACATGCCACAATGTTAGCAGGGAAATAAGGACAGTTTATTTCACATCAGAAGACAGGATGATTTCTGGTGCAGTTGCAGAGTTCTCTACACAAATGTCAACACTGTAAATTGAAAAATTTATTTTCTTAGAATGTTATGGCTAGAAGAGCCAAGTTTTCTGAAGTCTTTTTTACTCCTGAAGGAAGTAACAGTAGACACTTTGACTTCAATATGCAGGATGGGAGTGAAACCATTTCTTTACAACTTGACAGGTGATAGTAGCATGTCCTAGTGTTTTTTTTTTTCATCAGCTAGCATTGTCCACCATCACAGTGAAGGAACAGGAGTGGGACCACAGACCTGCTTTCTGACATATCGTTAGGGTTGGGAGCTGTGGAGTAATTCCTTGAATCTGTATGCCCATACAGTAAGCTGGCTGTCCAGGAGATGTGCCATTGCTCGCTGATCTCTGCCTGGCATTTGGAGTTGTGCAGCAGCTGACTAACCCTATTGAGGAAGGAATTTCAGTACTGCTGTGAAGTTCAGAGGATTAGAAGAATAAAGGGATTATTTTTTTTTCAAGAGGTTGAGGACAATGATTCTAAAATCTTATGAAATCTTAAATGAAGAGGTTTGAGTGATCCCTGAATGAAAACAAAGCTGCCATAGGACTCACAGGAGAAGTCATGCCTACTGTGTTCAATAATGATTCACCCAGTATTTGGCTTTCTTGCTGATAATCATAAAAAATACTCCCGATAAAATGTAGATTCCAGCTGGGAAAGAGGAATAATAGAGTCATGCATTTACAGTATGTCAGCAAAAAAGCATATCAACTTAAAACCAAAAAGTAGTCCATTTGCATGACACAAACAGTATGCATATAATGAGTATGGAGCTGTCTGTGCTCACAGGGACTTTGGATACGGTTCTGAATAAGGGCTGGCATTTTCATGGAAATGGCAATTTTTACATCAGTGTCAGACTGGCAAAGGGCTGGTGAGACAAGAAACCCTCCTGATGTGTTTGCCCAGACAGATGTTTAAGAAGAAGACATTTCAAAGACATCTGCATCTGTGTGGCATTCTGAGGATGTGCTGGTTCATGACTGTTCTGCCTGTTAGTTCAAAGGAGGCTGACAAGGCAGATAAGTACCATGTTTGGCTTACCTGCTTTTTTTATTTTTCCTCTCCTCCTAGTTTATTTTAAACATTTTTCTGACCTTGAGAAGACTCTTGAGAAGGGATTTTAAATGTTGCAGTCCTCATTCTATCAGGTTGAGTGACCCAGTGTGTATGCCTTCAAATGTCTTTGATATGTCATCCTTTAAAAACCTGTATATAAATATATCTCATATGTCTGTACCTTAACATAGGTGCTGCTTCTTCCAGTTTGCAGATTTATGCAAAAAGATCAGCCAGCTTTCTTCCTTTCTCAATGCCTGTAAGCATAAATTTATAAAACATAGACTTCTAAAAAAACCCTGCTATTGTTTCCTGTAGATTCGGAAGAAATTGAATACGTGTCATTGCCATCATTTTGTTAAAGATATTTTCAGCCTCTTCTCTAGTATAGATCTATGGAACATAAAAACTGCTAATATGTGAGTCAGAGTCCGTTTCGTATAAATTATCCCTGGCACTAGAAATTTCATCCTGGGGTAGTTTTAACTGTCTGTTCCAAGTTTGTTCATGATTTGAAGTGAGATGCCCTGCAGAGTAACTCTAACACATCTCCATGGAGTTCAGGAGGAAGGGAGTTCAGACACAGTGATTATATTTATTCCTAAAATCCAGACTGTTATTAAACTTGATTAATATTCACCAGAACATTGCTGCTCTTCAGTCCTACTGATTCTAGTGTGTTTGTGTAATGTTTTTTGTCCTTGGAGATCCTAATCTTTTAACCTAGAAACTGTATTTACAGTTTGTACTCCTTTGTGCTCTACAGGTCTGAGTAATCAGATTACAGTATACTAACTTGAAAGCAATTTTCTGTGTACAACTGAATAAGTATCAGGCAAGAATTTAGGACCAAATTTCTTGTCAATATTTTTCCACTGACTGTGTTGTTCAGCAGCTGTGGGCAGGACATAACCATGGTGGTCACAATGTGAACAGACCTCAAGAAAAGTTATGCAGCCTGAAGTGATTGTTAAAAATAGGTATTTTTCCATGTGATTCCTATACAATCTGATGTAGAAGTGCTATTTGTGGGTCTCTGATAGCTGTAAGGTCATTGGATTGATAGCTTGTGATGGGCGCATAAGCAAATGTCCCCTGATTGCTTAGTGACATCTTTTGAGTTCACAAAATGAGGTGTTAATATGGAGACAAAAGAGTCTTCCCTCTTCTGCCCTTCCTGTTTTAAATGGAAGTAGGGAGTTGTTCAAACCTTGCTGGAACTGGTGTTATTCGACAAATAAGTTTATATTAATAAATACAGGAGGGCTAGGGTCCTCATCCTTTGAGCTGTATTCTGTCCACTTCATATTGCTACAAAATGACTCCTGCCCCAACCCTCCAAAAAAAACAACCCCCCAAATTTCTCTTAATGCTTGAGTAAATTAGTTGAAATCTAGTACACAAAAATAAAATAAGCAAACAAACAAAAAAAAGCCATCACCAAAAAACCCAAGCTATTTAGCATTAATAGTTTGAAAGCACTTTTTTATTTATGAAGGGTCCATAGGCAGCTGAAATCTTGGGTAGGTGGTAGTGAGATTTTTAATTGATTCTGAAAGCACATAAAGCACATTTTTGTGTTTTTACTGTTGAAAATGTAGTCCTGCCAGGCCGCAGCCTTGTATGTGGCCCTTGCAGTTGCTTTCAGTGTGTGTACTGGGGCTGAGAAATACTAACTTCTTTGCTAGAAGTCAGTTTTCTCATTAGAATATGAGACGTTTTCAGGCCATTATGCTGTAGAAATTCAGGGACTTTTACCCATGAGTAGCTTTAGAATGATGTCCAGTTTTTCAGAAATTAGTTTCTCATCAACTCTATTAATTATTAATTATTATATTTTATGGCAGCTGTATCTTTCCAAGTTAGCATTAAAATGATCCTTACATCATCTTTGCAGTTTTGTTCAGCTGATTAACTCTAACTGGTTTATCACTGTGCCAGCCGTTTAAATTAACAATCTGCTAAGAAAGCAGATAAAATGCTTCACATGTCCCATTACTGGAGTAGTAATAGTTACTTAATTAGGCACAGCTACTTCAGTTTCCAGTCTGTTCTTTAATGATCAACAGAAGACATTAATTTAAAATATTATTAACCAACAAATCTATTTCAAGAGATACATTTTAGCAGATAAAAACAATGCTAGTGATGAGTTAACATGCTGTTTTACTTACTAAGCATCTGCACTACAATTGCTCTCCTTTCTAAGCAGCAGTATAGCGCTACAGACCTTCTAGTCGTGACCTTTGGTAGCAAGAGTACAGCCTGATCAATTGTCCATTGACTTTCACAGGCGATGAACTAGGAACATTTCTGACTGCTTTTTCACATCTTGTGGATTTGGGGAGGAGAAAGGTGAGGGTGTGGAAGGCAGCACAGTCCCCATCTTGCTATAAAGTTTATCTAGCATTTTATGTGTTCTAGGGTCTCCTGTGAAATGATGATAATAATTAATCTTTAACAGTTATTTAAGTGGCTGCTGCTTTAGTAGACTGATAACAGAATTGGTCATAGGGAATACAGCTCAGAGCAGGAAGACATTAAAAGGACAATTTGATGACATATGGCAAGTCCTGTTCTTAAGCATTAACGTTTTTACACACAGGAAAAAAATAAAATAGAGCATACTGAAAAGCTTTGGCTGTCCTTCTGTCTCAAGACCACTGCATTTATACCTTAATACACTTCCAGTGTACGCTGGGCTGCATTAGCAAAATGGCAGCTCTGACTTTGACAAATAACGGCATGTTCTGTCTCTAAATCATGGACAGCCTGACTCATTAATGGTTTGAACATTTAAAGTGAAATGAACTCATTTTTACCATTCTGTTGATGTTGCAAACTTAGGAAATTGTAAGTGTTGATACTTCTACATACATAGTACTAGCATTCTGAAGCGAAGTGCTTCTATGAACATTGATTAAGGATCATACTAATTCTGCAGAGTCAACATTTCACACAGTTTTTGTAGGTGGCTAAGCCAAAGTATGGAGAATCTGCTTTGCCTGAGATTACACAACTAAGTTGGTATCCTTGAAAACACTGGAAAAAGAGTAGAGTAAGGAAAAAGTATGTGGAAGCATGATGGTTTTTTTTTTTTTTAATATATATATATATTTTGCCTCGGCAGCTGATAACTGGAAACACATTTTGAGGTTTATTGAAACTAAAACACATAATGGAGTTTTATGATAAAATGAAAGAAAAAGTTAAAACTCATTTGAAAGTACAGATATTGTTGGATCAAATTTGTTTTTGAATTTATCTCCATCACAGAGAGTTGTAACCTTGCAGATATATTTTCACAGAATGTTCTTTTTATCAAACATCCCATAATACTTTAAATATAAGATGATTGGTAGCATTATTATTCATGATTAAAACAAAACTGCGCTTGTCAAAGTAAATGAACGAAGTACACAGTGTGGTGCGGTATCCTTGACTTTTTAAATCCTGTTTACTTATTTACACACTAATTGCAAAAATTGATAATCCATATAGGGTCACCTAGGTCCATGCAAATGAGTTTTTACTGTATGTTCTCATGCTGTAAATATTTATTTAGCTGTCCAAGTTATTGGAACTAGTCACTGTAATTTTCCTGTAAAGGGCAGGTTTCTCTCTAAGAGCTTCCTGAAGGGGAGAGGATGATAATGGAAGAGTGACTTGTAGCAGGTCTCTTTTTAGCGTTTAGATGCAGTTTTATTTTGTGCATTTATATTATTGTATAATTATGTGATTGCATAGTATCATCTGCATATATCATGGCATTTAAACTGTGGATTGACAACTCTGAACCAAGTTGCGGTCTCCTTGAGGGTGTATGTGAACTACAGGAAAATATATTTCAGCTTATTTCTACATTTTCCACAGGCTCACATATTAGATGCTACACAACCATTTTTAAAATGGGCTAAGGTGGAGAATATCTCAGACTGAGGGATGTTACCTTTTTTTTTTTTTTTTTTTTTTGCTTCACTATTCNGATTCTACACAACCATTTTTAAAATGGGCTAAGGTGGAGAATATCTCAGACTGAGGGATTTTTCCTTTTTTTTTTTTTTTTTTGAAGCCTCATATATATTTAATGATCATACACTGATATTTCCTAGTATTACTATTTTTAGTAATAACTAATGACTTAGGAAAGACATAAAGCTTTTGTTACGCTTTCTGTCCACGTTTGTATCTTGGCAAGTTGGACCAAACCTTCTTTAACCCATTAATTATGTTAATTATGCTTAACATTTCTGTTACAGATGTACAACATACAAGGTAAGTCATGCTCTGCAGTTTATATTAAAATCTGTTTATAAATGTCAGATTCTTTTCTCTCTGAAATATTTCAGGCTTTATTATGTATGGCAGTGCGGAATTGTGTGCCTGGGCTTATGCATGTCTCTACATATAGTCATAAATGAATCTATAAAGGGACTACAGTTTTTCTGTGAAAAAGAAGTGTTTTATCTTCCATTGAGAAGGTGCTTTCAGCCAGATTCAGTCTCTGCTTATTACATCCCAGGTGCAGCTGCACAAGTGATTCAGATGATAGAATTGTTTGGTAATTGCGCTGAATAAAAAAAGGGGAGAAGCATGATAATAGAAATGTAGTTGCTCTGTTGTTCTGTGGGAAAATTGAGGATTCTGCATCTTTGTAAAAAAAAATGCCGGCATTAACAATTGTATGTTTCTGTAAAACAGAACCACAGCTATTAAGCAAGCTGAGCACGGCATATAACAGTTACCAATGCTGCCTCAGAGTCAGTTCTACATGCAAATATTTTAATATAAATACTTCTAAGATTATTTTAAGTTAATTTTAATTTTATATAAGGCCTTCACTGCATCGACATTGAAATAGTACATTTACATGTTCATACAGGTGCTACCTGCATCCATACACACTAGCGTGCTCTCATTCTGTAAATTAATGTCTTCAAATCTTGAAGTGTTAAGTGCTAAAAAGACAAGGTGTGTGATCTCACATTTGCTCAATGGTAGGCAGATAAACAATTAGGCAAACGCCAACATTTGTGAACATGTTCCTTAACCTCTAAATATTGCCGAGTTATTTGTTGTTAGTTTCTGGTCTCAATTCTTTGCTGATAATAGCGTTTCATTTCTTCCCTCTGGCCACTAAAACATATTCTGAGGACCTAATGTGCACCAAATTTTCTGTTGTTACAACTTTAAAACATCACGTGTAATATTCTAGACATTTTGATTTTGCTGTTCGCTGGATAAAGAACTGGCTGGAGGGTCGCAGCCAAAGGGTTGTAGTCAATGGCTCTACGTCCACGTCATGAGCGGTGTCCCCCAGGGGTCCGTCTTGGGACCGGTGCTCTTCAAGGTCTTTACTGATGACTTAGACTGTGGGATCGAGTGCACCCTCAGCAAGTTTGCTGATGACACCAAGCTGAGTGGTGCAGTTGATACCCCTGAAGGAAGGGATGCCATCCAGAGGGACCTGGACAGGCTTGAAAAGTGGGCCCACGAGAACCTGATGAGGTTCAACAAGGCCAAGTGCAAGGTGTTGCACTTGGGGGTCGGGGCAGTCCCAGGTGTGTGTATGGACTGGGAGAAGAACTCCTTGAGAGCAGCCCTGCGAAGAAGGACTTGGGCGTTGTGATTGACAAAAAACTGGCCATGAGCCGGCAGTGTGCTCTTGCAGCCAGGAAGGCCAATGGCATCCTGGGCTGCATCAAGAGAGGGGTGGCCAGCAGGGAGAGGGAGGTGATC
>VXAV01009756.1:268407-282437 GCA_013399715.1 Alectura lathami
AAATTATTATATAATGTATATGTAACAGGATGTATTCATCTTCAACCTTTGCATGTGTAATGTGAAAGGAGAAATTTTTGTGTCTGTGCTTGCAGTAGTTATGATTTGAAAGACAGACCTTTCTGGAGATGCTTTCCTCTTGCTAGGATTACTTTGTAGAATAGTTCCATGAGAGGTAGCATGAAGGTCCTGGCCTGCCTGGGAAGAGGATGGAATGACTTCTTACCTCTACACTGCACAAATGTTCTGTNTCTCTAACCATCACATTTTTTTTGTAGATTCTGACAATAAGAAAGTTACCAGAGTGAACCCTAGAAGTGAGATAGGCAGAGATGCACCTGGTCTGAACTTTGAGCTGAAGTGTGCAGAATGCCTGCAGAGTGCTGCATGCTACCGGGACATGGGTAGCTCTGCTCATGACTGGCAGCAGAAATTTAGAGAACAGTGTTGGCATCACTGAAACCCTGAGGGACAGATCTGGCAGCAAAAAAAGTGAAGGGGACAGGTGAATTTAATATTAAAATTTTGGAGGGTAGCATAGCAGTGAGAGTACTGAAAGCTAACTCCAGGCTGGTGTGAACAGGAAAGTTCCCCACTCCCACAGAGACTGTGCTGTGTGGACTGTGTGCTGAAGCCTGCAGCAGCAGGGTAAGAGACCTTGATTTCTTCTTCGAGCTCAGTCTCACTGCCCATCACACCTGTGTTCTTGGAGCAAGAGCCAGGAAAAAGCTGGGGACAGGATGTTATTGGAGGATCCATGCCTTCTGTTCCTCCTGTCTAGTAGATCTCATGCTTTTTTTGATCCTAAGACACTCATATCTATATGACTGGATGGAAGAAAAAGTGAAGTAGTGGATAAGCTTCATAGTTTTATGCAAACATTTGACATAACTAAAGAAGTGGACAAATCATAGTGGTCATAAAGTTTTAAAAATCTTACTAGGTTTGTCGTTTGTGTTTTTAGAACTTACTCAAACTACAAAAAGATTTTAACAGAATGAAAGGTTCACATGTAGCATTTTTTAGCATTTAGAATCAAAATGACTTGCTCAAGCCTGTGCATTGATGAAAAAGAAAAGCCAAGCTTACCTTTTTAGAGTTCTTTAAACAGTAAGACTTATTTTGATTGTAACAAAGGCACCCATAAATCTATGCACATATATATTGATCTTTCTTTCCTCTTAAAAATGACTCTGTCCCAGTAAGTTGGCATATTTCATAAACAAACCAGCAAATTATTGATCCATCATATACTCTAAAAGTCCTGTGAAGAATCTAGGTTGTTTTTAAGTTCATGCTGTACCTAAGGGAATGAGAAACTCCAAAATGAAAAATAGATACTTGAAGCACAAATAATATAAGATGTATAGCTACTTTTACGTCTGCCTAACCTTTCATTGTAATTCATTCTCTGTTCATCAAAACTATACCACATGAGCTACTAAGTTATGTGCTAATATGGTTCTTGGTGGTTCTGTTAGGTATTAAATTAATTATATATCCCTGCAGGTAGTTAATCTCTCCTTTTTGGCAAATGCTGTGGTAGTACAGGTATTCTTAAGTGGAAACTGTACCAAATTAAGACAGCCTAGCGTCTTGTTTGGACGTTACATTCAGTTTGGACTAGAGATGGATTCCAGTCATGTCAATTTGAAAAGTAAATAATGAAGTAGGTTGCGAATGTGTACTAGGATGCAAACTACAGCTGTGTGCAGTACTAAGTTAATGAACACTGCTATTAACTGTTACAGCTTTTCAGTTATTCAACTTGTCTTCCCTGTGCTATTTTGAAGAGCTGACCTGACACACAGAATCAACAAGACCTTAACCGTTAATGACTTCCCAGCGAGGGACCTCAGGTCCCTGTTCAGTCTTTGCCAGTAGACATGCTATAAACTTGCATACACATACAGGGCTGGACAGGAACCAAGGCATGAGTTACTTGTTCCTAACTGCACAATGGGGTGGCTTCTCTAAGAAAGACAGAAAGTGCATATAGCTGCTCTGTGTCTCCTACTCCTTTAATTTCTCATCTGTGTAAAGCAAGCAATGCCTTATTTCAAGGCTTTTCTTCTATTTCAACAGTTCTGTGAATAAGAGGAAGTCTGAACTGATCAATCAAACCTTTGGAGAACAATGTAGGCCTTGACTAAAGATGTTTTCAGCATCAAGCAGAAAGAATCCTTAAGCAGGATAAAGGAACCTTAAGTTAATCTCAAATATTAAAAAAAAACAATGTACTAACAGTGCACTGAAGTCCCTTCCAACCCAAGCCATTCTATGATTCTGTGATTCTATGATTCATGAGATTTTACCCATTAAATCTTTTTTTCTCATCTGCCGCAACACAGTAAGATAGACCTGTGCAAGGAAGAAGCCTTTGGAAATTTTCAGTAATGGACATGTGAAATGTGAGTGCTTACTGTTTTATTGTGAAGACTGAGCGAGTTCTATGAGCAGAGGAGAAGGCAGCTGCTTGGATTGCAACTTTAAGGATCAAGGGCCTTACCAGAGTTTTCTGAACTCTCATTCAACTTCGCCAGCCTGTATATTAAAGGAAGTCCGCAGCCTTTGTGGAGCTTCACTCTACTGTACTGCTGGAGAGGCAGTTGTAGAGAACAGTTTCCGAGCTGTGATGTGGAACTGAGAAAAGACATTGGCTTTTTGTGAGTTTTCAGCAAGGCCCAGCTGAAATTTTCAGTGAACTGTGGGACAAAACTTCCTTTTAGTTGGATACAGACTTAATTACTGAGACAATATCAGGAGAGAAGCATAAAGACTTCCAGCACTTGCCTGAGTGAGGAAAAAAATCTCAGAAGAAGAAAGAGGGAGAAGTATCATTAGCACTTACTGCATCAGAGGGGTATTCCTAACCTACTTGATCTAAGATCATTTTCCCAAATAACAATACTTTATATGCATAGACTTAAGATACCGTATCCTTATGCAGACTGTTTAAATAAAAGATCTTAAGTTTAAAAACAAAATTCATGAAGATATGAATACTGCTGCCATTGAAATGCAGAAAGGTACATTTGAAATGTATTTGTAGAAGAGTTGTTGCATGCTCCACATGCTTAATACGATGATTTTTCTTAATATGATGATAAATTTCTTTATCATGGGCTATCTTATTTCAATGTATTGTAGTGGTTTTATGGAATGCAATGCTTGTAAAAATTAGTTCAGTACACCACACAGTGTGTGACATGAATTTGAGCCTAAGAGTTATTTAGATGTTTTTACTTGGTAGATTAAGATGTGAATGCATCAAAACTTTGACAGTAACTGTAAAAATAACATTCTGTCAGGTCTCCCTTCAAAAACAGTAGAAGATTTATTTGAAAAAAAGAAGAAAACTGGAGGGCTACCAATACTTCAAAATACAGAAACATCAAATGTATATGATATTTCTTTGGTATGAGATACTCAGAAAGTGTAATCTATGTTTTGCTTGATTATTTTTGAGGAGACTTGTATTTTCCAGAAAGAATGAGTGAAGTATTTGTCATAGTAATAACTCTCACAAAGTTTACAATGGTTGAGAATTAGCTGCTTACCTGTACATGAAAGGCTGATGAAATAAACCATACAAACCATAAATCATAGAATCATCCAAGTTGGCAGGGACCTTTGAAGGCCATCTAGTCCAACTCCCCTGCAGTGCACAGGGACACCTGCAGCTGGATCAGGTTGCTCAGAGCCCTGCCCAGCCTGACCTTGAAGGTCTCCAGGGACGGGGCATCCACCAGCTCCCTGGGCAACCTGTGCCAGTGCTTCACCACCCTTATTGTAAAAAACTTTTTTCCTTATATCCAAGCTAAACTTCCCCTCTCTCACTTTGAAACCATTTACCCTTACCCTGCCATAACAGGCCCTGCTAAAGAGTCAGTCCCATTCTTTCTTGTAGCCCCCCTTTAGATACTGAAAGGCCACTGTCAGGTCTCCCCGCAGCCTTCTCTTCTCCAGACTGAACAGCCCCAGCTCTCTCAGTCTGTCCTCACAGGGGAGGTGTTCCATCCCTTGGATTATTTTTGTGATCCTCCTCTGGACACGCCCTAACAGGTCCATGTCCCTCCTGTCCACATCTGGACGAAGAACTCCAGGTGAGGTAAATAAATGATAAAAGTTATTTTGGTACAGTTAAACAAAATATTGAAACACTGTTGCTACTAGGAAAATCATAAGTATGCTGCCGGAGTCAATCCCACAGAACATCTACGTGTGAGGGTAGAGAGTCTTTATTCCTATGTTTAAGAAGGAGAAAGTGTGTATCTTGTCAAAAATTACCACATCCTTTTTCAGATGAAGAAACAATAAATAACATGGTTGAAATGTGATCAGTTCTCTGTTGCTACTAATTCCTCAAAACATTTGAAATGTGTAATGTTTCCAACAGTAAATAATCACAGAATCATAAAATGTCCTGAATTGGAAGGGACCCACAAGGATCATCAAGTCCAACTTCTGACCCCACACAGCACCAACCAAAACCCAAACCCTCTCTCTGAAAGCAATGTCCAAATGCTCCTTGAACTCTGTCATCTTGGGGCCACTGCCCTGGGGAGCCTTTTCCATGACCGACCCCCCATAATCTTAACCCTAAAATTAATCCCGTCGTCCCCCCCCTTTTTAATTTTTTTTTTTTTAACAGAAATCTAGACACGTACTTGATAATATATTGTTTAACAAAATTAGATTTTTTTTTATGTCAATTATTTCATTATTTTCATTATTTAGGACCTACCATACTAATGTTAATCTAGGGAGGAAAACAATGATAAATAAAGAAAAAGTTTTGCTTCTATGTAATTACTAAGCTCATCTAGTGCATAATATTGTAATCCATAGTATACTATAGATCACTTGATCACTTAGATAACAACAAAAGTTTTCAATTGGGTTATATAGCAGTTTTCTAGTTAATGGAAATATTTAATTTTCCCAACATAAAATAAAGGACAGTGTTTAGGAACTCTTTATGAGGATGAAATACTCTTGAATGTTTCCCAGCTATTAAAAGTTAGATATTGTATGTCAGGTAAGTTTGAAATTCTTTAGTTCTCTGAGGATGGAGAAATGGGGATGATGGATTCACATCCAATGCCTGAATAATAATATATTTTCAGAGTGTGTTAGAAGATAAGCTAGGAAAAATGTAAATTGTCTCCATCTAATCATATACAATTGCTCTCAAATATCTGACTTCACTTTTTGATTTGGCAAACAAACCTACGCATACCTGATGCAGTCACCTTTTGAAAAAAAGATGGCAAGCACTCTTGAAGGCTCAATAGTAAAAAAGACTGAGTGCAGAGTGTTTGTGAGGAATGTGTTAGTGAAATGCTTAGTAGAGCATGCATACAGCTTCAGAAGTGTTGTGTTAGGAAACATTTCAGTCTTCAAATTCTGAGTATCTGAATTGCTTAAAACCTGTGGAATTTATGTTCAATCTAATACAACTGTAGGAATAATATTTCCTTGAGTAAACAGCTTGCTAAAAATGCAGAAATCTGATAAACATGGTTTCTGTAGACTGTTTCAAATTAAAATTTATTTCACTAGTACGTGGCAAAAGTTTTATGAATTGATTTACAGTGCCTATTTGCATGGAACTGTATTAAGTAGGTATTGTTTAAAATTTAAACCTACAATGCTGAATTTTATGTCTGAAGTCAAGAAAAACATGTGCAAGCAACACACACACACATACAGATACAGATCTATCAAAACCATGTTGAACTAACTGGCATTCCTCTAAAGCATTCATTGAAAGAAACTTTTCAAGTAAGAGTAGTTACCTTCCTGCCTTCCTGTTCGGACCCTGCTGATCAGACATTTTAGTGTTTTTTTTTTTGGCAGGAAATTCTTTGACAAGAATAGGAACATATATGCATGATGCCTGAGAAAGCCAAAGCCACAGCTGCATTTCTGGGCAGAGGCACAACATCTATCTGTTCTTTGGGCTATGTCTCAAAAATATAACCTTATGTACAAGCAGCACCTGCTGTTAATTGGAAGTGGTAAAATCCTGGGCTGGACTGAGTCTTCTGGAAAATTTAAATCTTCATTTTGACCTTAGTTTAGGTTTAGTGAAAATTCATTACCGTATGTTTTCATGATACGCTGATAACTCCTTCCCCCAAATCAACCTTCTGTTTTATCTAAATACTGTACCACTAGAAACACTTAACAGTTTGCCAGATATACCTCTTTGAAAATTTCCTGCCTCATTTTAAGAATGGATGTTGCCATTCTTTATTCAATGTCTTGTAATTTTCAGTCCTTCATTCTAGGTCCATAATTAAAATCCTGTTTGAGCTGGTCTCCATAGCTGTACAAGAAAAATAATGCACATCATGATTGTTTGCAGCAGCATCTTTCTGCTTGCATAGGAATTCTCAGCAGCTCACTGGTGCAGAAGAGCCAGTGCCCACCTTTTACCGCAGTTCCACATTGTTCAATGCTGTTGAAACCCTTTCCCTAATACTGACTTTAGTCCTTCACTGATCCCCACTTGACGTGCCTCTTGAATGTTAGCCAACCACTCCTCTTCCTGTTATTGCTGCCCAAACAACAGGACTTTTAGGACCAGACTTTATCTTAAATCCCATAGCTTTTGCCTCCCACTTCTCTTTTGTTTTAGTGGGTATTTTGTCTCCCTGAAGCATTCATTCAGAATTTGATCTCCCAGTGGGTAATCTCATTACAGATAATCCCATGTACTGAAAATCCTTCCAACAGGATAATCTTGTGAACTGCTTCTCTCTGCCGCCTTCTCACCATTCTTTTAGGGGTGAATCATTTTGATCTATTAAATAAATAGGCCTCACCTGCATAGATGTAGTTTTCTCCAAGATTCAACCAGATTTTAATGACGTAAAAGCCTTGTGATTTGCATAATTTTTTTTGTTAGGCAATAGTGACCCAGGCCAATGTTTTAATTGCCCTAGCATAGATGAAAGAACTGCAAGATAGAAAAATGGATTCATACTTGAATACTGGTGACAAAAAATAGGTACAGGCTTCTGGAAAATAATAATATATTACTACTCAACTAATATCTATCAATTGACTGTGAAATATGAGATTGCAATTATTATGCTAATTTCTCTGGAAATTAACTACATGTAAACTTCAATGTCATCTTTCAATGAGTGTGTACAACAGTATGCATCTATACTTGCACATAATATATGTGTACATACTGCACAAAATAGATTTAAAGCATAAGAGTTTACGATGTTAAAATGCCTTCCATAGCAAAAAAAAATCATAAAAAGACAATTACTGAGAAAAGAAAAAAAAAAAAAAGTGGTATATAACAACTTCTGATAATTCATTAAAATTAATTATCCTAATATTTTGTGTATTATATCAAAGGCCTGAAAGGTAAGTCACATAGTTTGAAAGGAATCTTAGCAATGGTCTGCAAGATGCACAGATATAGATATCTACACAGCCTCTTTCAGCATAGACTTCTTGTATCTTGGCTCATAACACATGAGTTTAAAACTCTTTGAGCTGTCTGAGTCTGCTTTCCTTTCTGGGTTATCTAAACTTTACCTAGGAACTGGAGAAATAGTCAAATGCCATAAATCATGTACAACTTACCAAAGAATAAGGCCAATTTTTGTAAACAGAATTCTAATTATTTTTAATTAGGCGATGTCTTCGATTTTATTGGTATATAATGGAGCTTGTCAAATACTTGAAAAAATATTCTGCAGATAAATTATTCAACAAATTACCATCATACATGAATTAATTTATTCAGTGAATAACATTCAACCAGCGACAGAATTGGTCAAATGATGCTAAAAGCTATTTGTTGAATAATGGTTTTGATGAATAACAGCAGTACTCTTTGAATAATACATTTGACAAAGTCTACCTGACCAATTCTATTTTTATCACTTTAGAGATATTGAAGACTTCTACTTGGGCAGCCACAGAAACTCTAGGTACACAAGACCCATGGAAAAGGCAACTGCTTGAGTAGTTCTTGCTAATATGGTGAACAAGGGAATGGTGTGTATTTTGCGGTAGTTCACATACCACGAGTACATTCTGAAAATTAAGTTTACAGGGACAGAAAAATGACCTGATATTTCTGGCTACTTAATGTAACTCGGTAGACTTTCCTTCTCTGATCTTCTTCTTGGCAACCTGCCTATACCTTCCAGGGGGTTCAGGAATTGTTTTCTGTCATTTATGGGGCCCTATAAACGGGGCCACTCTTCTGCCATCCACCCAGCACCTCCAAGAAGCCAGTGGAAGCTACTGAGATTTTAATGAGTTTTGAAACGCAAGGGCATCTCTGGTTGTTTAGATCCAGATTTAAACACGGGACTGATTTCAGGCTCCAAAAAATCAAATGAAATCAAATAAAAATAAAATAAAATAAAATAAGTCTTGGCTAAAGTTGTTTGAGAAGAGGAGTTAGGAATGTGAACGCACAATATCCCTAGTCCACTGCCCACTAGATTTAGAGGGACAGGAACTGTATGAACTGGCAGGGTAGTACTGGCCTTATTGACAGGGGAGTGAGTATGGTCCAAAAAAATGTCTTGAAATGAAATGGTGTACGTGTGTGTCTGTGTTTCTGTGAGTGTGAAAAATAGGATTTATATGATTTAGCCCTGGAGCTCAGAGATTTGAGCATTATTCACTACAATACTGAATGCACATTAAGTAAACTGCTGCATTCAGAGCAGCAGCAGGGTTAATTAATCTAAGGCAGCTCAGACCATGGTTGCCCAACTATTCCATGTTGTGCTTTTATTTGATGTGTAAGACCAAGACTCTTTATGTTCCCCTTCCCACTCAATGCAGATTTGTCTTGCCCAGGTTTTAGAGAGGGACAGATTGCATTCAGTGCATTCAAGTGATACAGCACAGCCTGTTTGAACCACAGTCAGCTTGTGGACATAGCTGCAGAAACTGAATTTAAAGTACAGTATAAAATAAATATAATAAAACTCATTTGAGAAGTACTGTACTTAAATACAGATTTATGTTTTGCTGGGCTCTAGCTGCCTGGGCTGTCCAGTTGTTATACTCTATAATCTACTACTGTAGCCTTATGTACCTATGTAGCATAAAGCTTAGGCACGGCGAGATGAACTGTCATCAGAAGATGGGTCTATAGACACAACTTCACAGGTCCTGTCGACACTGACCATTAGATTAGTTCAGCCTAATAGGAACAGCCTGGTGGTTAAACACTCCAATGGCCATACTATACGTAGTTTGAGGGATTTACTTTTGGCTAGTTCTAGTCTGGTCTCATGGTCTGAATGCCTGATTTCATCTGATGTGCATTTAGGTGTGCACCTAGGGAGCATCTTTCAGTTTAATTTACTCCAAGTACCCTTTCCAGGACTACCACATTGTACAAACAAAAGCATAGTAACTTGGGTGGATTGAGACATTTGCTTCAGAAGTGCATTCCTCAGTTGAACAAAACACTAATAAAGACATACTCCTGATTGCCCATGGAAGCAGGTTGGCTGTGTGCTAGGTTTTAGATAGTCATGCAACCCAAATAAAGTTTTATTATACTTTCTCATTAAAAGAAGGCAGACAGGAAACCAGCCGCGGCTCACTGAATTCTACTTGTTAGATTTCTTTGAACGAGTTTGCACCGGTGCAGAGGGGTGAACTGAGGTGTTTAGGATTTGATAAATATATTTATTCCACAATTTAATTAAGTCTGAAATTACAGATGTGTTAGTGTTTGTCAGAGTCCCAAAGCATGGCATATACTGTTAACCATTAAAATGTATTAAGATTAGCATCTTTTCTGAGCTGTGAAGCAATGTTATTACGCTCCATTACAATATTATCATATATATACAATTTAGCTCATCAGTCCTACAAATTTTAATCTCAGTTGTTTATTTTCTGTGAGAAAATCCCAAATGATAAGATGAGCAAAGACCTTTAAATCTACACTCCCTCTGGAGTATAACAGCTCTACTGTAGCTGCATCCCTGAGTTAAAAATATTATGGGTCAAAAGCAGGCTTAGGAGGCCCTCAAGTCTGACCTAATTATCTACAGTGCATTTTCACTTTTCCCAGATACAATTTTTTATCTGGAGCCCAATTAATTTTTATGGTATGTACAGTGGAGCGTATTTTTGTGTCTCTTCTGTTTGCCTGGGACTGAAGAGTAGTATAATATTTAAGTATAAAAGTAGAACGTAATAGAGATGTTGTGATTTAGTAATATAATAAAGTTCTCAGCATCACAGCTAACTACTATACCAACTACACCAAAAACATATAGCTCTATGCCTAACAATGTAGACAAAATTTTGTGTGAGGAATGCTAAAAACCAGGAATCTTCATCTCTAATCTACTGAAGTTTATTCAAATGTGCTTTGCATCAGATCCCTGCCTTGCCTTCTGCGGTGACCCAACATTCTTAATCTTTATAGTGTAACATACACTTTCTTAATGTTCAGCCCATATGGCTTGTCCATTTTCACTTGCACTTCAGTTTGGCATCATACTTGCCAATGTATTACTCTGTGTGTGGGAGTCATTCCTCTGCCATGCTTGGTGCAGCAGAGCTTAATTTTCAGTGCCTGTGTAGGTGCCAATATCCTACAGACAGATTTTGACGTTTATTTTGATGTTCAAATTCTGAGTTCCCATCAGAGAAGTCATTGGTATGGAATTCAAATAAACAAATGAGCTTGCAGAAAATGATACATCTTGCTGTGTAAGGACCTCTAATTTCTGTGGGTGAAAAAAGAATAAACCCCTGTAGCCAAAAGCCCCAAAGGAGATGGCTGACGAACTGTGTCAAATGCTGCCTTGGAAGTGAGAGGTTAGAAACGTAGGTAATAGCCCTGCACCTAGAAGGCTTTATTCCAACTGACCAAATCTAGTGAAAAAATAGTAAAACTGGCAACAGATGAGGAAACTGTGACCAACGTCATACTGTCAGAGATTTGATAAAGCATTATTGAGATGTTGTGGAGTGAGTGTTGTAAGAGCTTCAGGACGCCAGAGGCAGCTTGCTTCCGGCAGGTCAGCAGCTTGTGGAGAGCCCACATGGCGGCAGAGTTTTTCTCCTGAAGGACTGCAGCTCATGGAAAAAGACTGAGATGGACCCCAGGTCGAGTCTGTTTTGCCCACAGCAGTAAGCACTCCTCCTGTCTTTGTCTTGACCCCTGGGCTTTCTCCCCCTATTTTCTCCCACTGCCCCACTGAGGAGGAGGTGTGAGCGAGCAGCTGGGTGCCGTTTGGCCCTCAGCCACAGCTAACACACCCCATTGACACACACGGTGAAAGTCTCAGTATGCAAATCACGGTGGAAATCTCAGTATGCTTCTAAGCCAGCATCTTTTCAGGGGGAAAAATGCTGCAAAAACAACTTGCATAGACAGCTTAGTTTGGTCATATTTCCTCTAAATTTCAGTAGAACATTTCTATACTATCTGCTAAATAAAACAGGATGAAAATAACATTGAAATTTTGAGATTCAAGGAGAAGTAATGTAGGTAGAGAGCCTAAAAGAAGGCTGTAATTCTGAAACTGGCCTGAAATAGGGAGGATGTAAAATTTTCCTGTGAGAGGATGTCAGAGCAGCCATTGCTGTGACTATGAAACTAGTAAGAGAACACAATGTTGCAGGTCAGTACTTGTCCATTTCCAAATATGCGGAAGAATGTAAGTGCAGTCTGTAAGCAAGAGATGGATGAACGTAACTGAGAAAGTGAGATGATAAATGAGAAATTTTTCTGCCTGTATGATCTGGAGGCAATTACAGAAATTGGAGCCTCTAAATATGAATGGTTTTAGCCTCTCCTCTGTCTTTTTGGAAGAGGTATTATACCACTTTGCCACTGTGTTTTATTTGGGTAGAACAAAAACAGCAATGCAGCATGGGAAATGTAGATAAGAAAACCTAGCTGAAACACAGCTTAATCGTTAGAGTAGTGATCTTATGAGGCATCAGTAAAAAAAAAAAGGAAAAAACACATTCAAGAAAAGCTATGAATGAGATATTTTTTTCTTAAGGTTAATTTTTGTTGCTTAAATCCATACAGCTTCTCTGATAAAGGCCACAAAAGTTATTACGACACGATATGTTCTGCACTCTGTCCACCTCCTGGGCATTGCAAGCAACTGAGGAAAACCTTGCCTGGGTATGCCTGGCAGCATGTTAACCATACAAAGCTTTCCAGAGTCCATAGGGAAATAGATTTCTGCATGTTCTAGGGGATGGCCTTCTGCTTTGCCTGGGGCTTCGTGTCCCGGGTCGCTACCTATATAGGTGGTGAATCCGGGACTGAAGGGAGAGCTCCTTCCAAGTGACAGTCTGGATGTACTCGTGGGTGCCAGACTTTTATCTGGCAGGACTGGACCGAGGATCTCTGCAGTAGTCTGTACAGTGAGCAATATTGAGGATGTGATACTGAAGTTCATAGACCTAAAATGTGGCATATTATGTTCTGACAACAGCCATTCATTCTGCTGTATTTCAGCTTAGGCACTGTAAGATATCTACTGCACTTAATGGCTATTCAAAAGTTATTTTGAGTTTTCTGTCCCCTACAAGAAGACAGCAATATGTTGGCCAATCTAAATACACATATTTATGCACATATACAGAATCTGTAGCAAAAGACATTAATGGATGTTGGAAAAAGCAGAAAAAACAGAAGATGGGATTCCAGATGATAGAATAATATGTGTAAAAAAATACGTGGACACATGGTAATTTTGCCTTTAGAGATGCATATGTATGACTTCTAATGGATACGCTCAGACTCCAACTTTCATGAGTGCTAAAATTGACCAAGTTTTTAATATCATCTCTGTCAGACTTCAGTGGTCTTTGAGCAAGAAAATTCTTTTTAGCACTGTAGCTCTTAGAAAAAGGATAAAGCAAAAATGTTCAAACAGCTTTAAGTGTCTTTCTCAAGGGAGTCAAACCATCATTTAATCTCTCCTATGCTGAGACTAGAGGTCTGTGAAAGAATTCTTGTGTAAAGCAAAACTGGTGAATTTGGACTTTTGTTTCTTTTCTGTGAGGACAAGGTTATTCCGTGCTTCCAGTGCCATTGTGAAAAATAACTCACGGATTTCGAGACCAAAAAAATTCAAGATGGTTACAGACAGATAGTTTACTTGAAATAAAACCACCCAATTCTTGTAATACTAAAAGGAGCAGTTTAAAAGGCAGTGTCTTGGGATTCTGAAGAGCAAATGTAGTCTTCAATGCTCTTTATTAAAGTAAATTTTATTTTCCCTCCTCCTGAACACTCTGGTTTTTTGTCTAACACTTTCTTGGGTTTATGTCGGTGACTGTCAGTAGTTGGGTTGGTGTAGGTGACTGCAGCCAGGTCACCTTTTTCTAAGTGTGGGGGTTGTCACAAAAATGGATGCTCCTCTGTCAGCTTTTTAAAGCACTGCAGAGTTGCTGCGGTGTGGTCATGCTGGTGTATGCATGAACCCTCCCATGCTGACATGTCTGTGCCACACAGAGTACAACATACATGAGTATGTATCATAACAAAAAGTGAGTGAATGTATTTTGCCTGTGGTAAAACACAGGCCCTGAATTATCAAAGCCATTTCTTCTAAAATCTCTTTTCACACACACTCTTCTGCTTGCAGGGCAGCATGATTAAGGGACATACTATGAACTTTTAATTTTAACAGTTTATTTTCAAACTACTTGTAAGTGAAAGATTTTTTTTTTTGTTTCTGAAAGCTTTCCAGGCTTTTCTAGTATATTCTTTTCTTTGATCTTCTTTTGTAATAACATGATAGTCTCACATTTCAATAGAGAAATTGGAGCTAAAGTATACATGAAAAAGTCCGTAACAGCTCTCTTGCTGTTTATTTCAACAATCTCAATTAAAGAAAAAACTAATCCTACAACAGATGTGTGATTTGCCTTTTCTTTGAAGCACAATTAGTTTTCATTCATATCCCTTGATGTCAGCGAGGAAAAATTATTGATGGGCGCATCAGTGCTGATGGGGCTCAATTAATACTTTTTTTTTT
>VXAV01009758.1:0-10778 GCA_013399715.1 Alectura lathami
GGTCCCTTCCAACCCAAGCCATTCTATGATTCTATGGTTTCAGGGAACACTTCCTGAACGGTATGAACTAACATAAAGCCAAATACTGTGTGGGTGTTGTATGGTTACATTTTCCTCCATTTACAGTGGTTTGTATTTGTCAACACTGAATTTCATTTGGTACTTTATCACCTAGTCTCTCCTTACTAAGTAATTTTGTCATTCTTTGTAGTCTTATTTTTATCTTTTTACTACCCTGAATAACTGTATCATCAGCAGATATTATCACCTCCCTGTTCATCCTCTTTCCAAGGCATGTGTCACAAATAGCACAGGTTCCTTTACAAAGCTGTGAATGTGACCTCTGTGTTTTGAAACATCCTTTACTCCTGCTGTTCTCTACAGCTACTGTTGTTTATGCCTTCCAGCTTTTGGAGGGATAAGGAAATAAGAAAAAAGCTTTTAAAATCATCTGTGAAAGTATCTTGTTTACTCTTCCCGTTGTGTTTCATTTGGCTCAGAGTATTTGTCTTTTGCATACTTGTAACACTCTTTTGATAAATTTTGACAATGTCTCCTTTTGAAATGAAATACATAAGTAGATTTTTTTCTTTTCAATTCAAACACGTTGAATTTAAATACCTACACATATACAGTAGCAGGGTGGTACTTCACTGGTTATGTTGTAAATCGTGTCTTGCACAAAGCTCATCTAAATCCAGAATTGCTTCAATTCACAGGATGTTCTGACTTGTTGCTTCAAAAGAATCATTGCTTGTGTTTAAGGTGTTTATACTGTGATCTCCTGTAATCTCTGTATGTTGGTTTGTTGTATTTCATTTGCACAATTTTTCTTTATGCAGGTAACTAAAACCTGTGGGAGTTCTGCAGTACTTGTTACTCTATTTTGTTTGGCTGTAGGCTTTCTTTCACAATCAGGCTTTTCTCTGGTACAGCCAATTCTGTTGCTTCCATCAAATCTGTTGCGAGACAGTAGTATTCCAGTTATTTTCAGAGAAAAAAAAAAAATTGCACTATTTCCGTCATCATCCTGTAACATAGTTTCTGGAAGTGTAGTTAATTTGGAAGTATTAAGATCTGACACCATATCAGTATTATGTCTCTTTGAAAAATGGACATTTGTGATGGCTGAAGACTGTTTTATCTTTTAGTTCTCAGCTCATGTCTGTAAGTTTGATTTAACTTTGGCACATGGGTGGTTTTCTGCTTAGGAGAAAACATTATTGCTTTGTCCAGCCTTGCCATTTACCACATTTCTGAAGGATATTTTTTTCCTTGGCTTAAGTCCTTCCTTTTAAAACACTTCTGTTTACAGTAAATGAAGCAGGAAAAGTTTGGAGAATGGTAGAGGATGTATTGGGCTGTGTTTGAGAGCAATTTGCTGTGTGTGCAGAGAAGACCTAACATTTTGGCCAAGGACACACTACTCATGTGACAGGCCACAGAGCATATAGGCCACACCTAAGCACCTTAGGGGTCCTGACTCAGAGAGCTGCCAATGTCTCCTGCCTGGAATGTAGCTCTCCATGATGGGGACCAGAGGATGCTGTCTCCTTGCATGCTTACAGGATTGGGAAAGAGTCGTATGGCAGCGGAGGCTGTCAACTGGTTTCTTCTGGCACCAGCGGGAAGAGTTAGATTCCTTGGAATGAACACTTAGTTCCTAACTATTATTATTAATAAACATTTTTTGATGCTGACAGTGATGACAATACTGTCAAATATTTTCTTGTATCTGATGTTGTTTCAGGTAACACTGTGAAAAAATCATGGCAAAATATAGAAGTCTGCTTTTCTGGAATCTTCATTTCAGTTTAATTTTTAATTATAACAGGATTTGAGTCTGTTTAAGCACTGCAATTCTGAGTAATCTTCTCTGGGCAGTGGCAGATAATGTCAGATTCTTGCTGAACAGTGTTATTGGACATGTTCTCATACTGATAGACATATTGCACTGCTGGACTAATTATAATGTTATCTTAATGTGGAGGACTTTTAACACAAGCCATTAACTAATGGTTCTCCATTGATGTAAGAATCCAGTAAACAAAATACTGCAAAACTATTTTCACTGAAGTATTGAGACATTCCTAAAACCTGAATAAAATTAAAGAATATATCTGAGTAGTAAGTATATCGTAAGCAGGCTTTTGATTCTTTTCTCATCCCATTTCATAATTGCTAAGCACTCTGAGGAGATTTATTTGCTTAGAGGGTTCATCTTGTTCTTTCAGTCCACAGCTCAGTGAGTATCTGAAGTGAATATTCATACCGAAGGTGAAGTGTCTTGCTTTGGTTCTTTCCTCTGTGTCAAGACTTGCATGAGAGAAAGCTATCAACACAAAAAATCGATAAATAAATTTGACTGATGGCATTTTTGCTCTTTTCCACATTCCCATAATATATGACAAGCTCAAAATCTGAGGTAAGAATTGCCATAGAAGATAGATGGAGAATTACTGCCCACGCGNACAAACAAGACCTCTCTTGTGATCCTGAGCTCCTGTGCTCTACCATAGAGGTGTAGAATTACATTTTCTCATCCCTGCTGCTCAGTCTGTTAACTTCTTTTTGCTCCATGAGCCATAGAGAAAGAATGGTAAATGTTCATTGATCTACAGGCTAACTGATGCTTTGGTAACGTGGTTGCAGTAATACGCTATCACTCCAGGCTTTGCTTACATCAGCATTGATTCCTTTAAAAAATGATGCAGACAGTCTTGGTGACACGTTTCCTTAAAAGATGTCATAGCAAGGAGAAAGAATTCCATTTGTATAGTTGCATCAGGCTCTGCATACTGTCTGTTAGTGCCAAGTGCCTTTGAAGTGGTCACATTTCTGACCTGACCCGATTAGGAGATTTTTCTCTTGTTAGTATTGAATCCATTTGTTGTACAGTCCACAACAAAGCTTACATTGGTACATGAAGGAACACCCTTCGGTCAGGAACTGAAATGTTTAGCTATACAATATGCCATGGCAGGTAGATAAGAAAAATTGTATCACTAGGAACAGTCTATAGAGATTGCTGACTGCTGTCTCACATGTTCTTTATGTATACGCACTGAATTCATGTTCAGCCTTGATTGAGTGCAGTTTTAAAAGATCTAACACCTTTCCCATAAAATTTTCATGAATATGAAAACAAGGAGTGTATTTCAAGTGACGGATAATAATGCAACGATTAGAAATAATGTTGTGACTGCATTGCATGTGCAGGGATGTTGTCAAGGTGAGTAAAACCTTTTATAGTATATTGACTTGATTGGCAAGTAACCATGGTTTCTGTCTTCCTTCCTCCCACTGTCCATTCACACACTTTGATTATACCATAAATATCCTTGGCTACAGGAAAGAAACTGTTTTACACTTTGAGGAAAGAGAACCAGACCAAAGCATTCCAGAAACTGAATGTAAGTGAATTGCAAAAGAGTTGCAAAAAAATACTGTATTATTATTCTATGGAGGTTTTATCATATCTAGGGTTGGACTGACACTACCAATGACAAGACTGGCAAGTACATAGGTGTTTGCCCTTAAAATGGTGCCAGAAATCTAAATCTTCAAAGCTAAGTCTTGAGCTTTGTGCTAACTATAAATGGCTATATGTATGTCCCAGAAACAGCTATTCAAAATTCCTTTCTGTTCTCTTGTTGAACTGTCTAGTGGAAAGAGAAGCTTCAGTTTTTATTTCCAAACAAGAGCACAACAAACACAATCTGTTTTGTGAATCTCTAAGTCATGAGAGCTCACTGTTGCAAAGAATTTTGTCAACTTTGTACTGCTAGGTACTGTTCTTCCTTTTCTTTCTCTATAGAGTATAGGTAAGATCTGATTACTTTCAATCTTAGATGAGAATAAAAATAAAATCTACCAAAAAAAAAAAAAAAATTGTACCCTTAACTAAAAATCTGAAATATAAACAGTTCTCAGAATTCAACGCTGTGTCTTATGAAGTCTGATAAACATCTTTTTGGCTTTGATTGTGCTCTTACTGTAATATTTTTATGATATTAATACCATGGTATTATATATTAATCAGTTATTTTTCATGCGCTCTCTGCTTTTCTTTCATTTGTTTTTAACTTTGCTAGACAAAATAATTCTTTGTTTCATGATATTTCTATTTCATAACAATTAGAAATGTCAGAAAAGTGCATTAATATTCGCAATAGCAAAACTAGACTTCTCCATAAGTAATTAAAATTGATCTGATAAACATTTAAGTTCAGTTTTTCAGAATAGAAATAGTGGGCTGTATTTCTTATTCTTTAGAAGCTGGCCTTTAAGATGTCAGTTAATGTAACATGAACCTTCAGAGCTTGTAAAGTTGATTCTTTCAATAAGATAAAACAAAGCTCTGACATCTAGAAAGAATAATTTCTTTGGGGTATACTGAGCTTTGTCTGTCTCAAACCTCTTGAAAATGTTAATTAGCGCCATATAAAGAACAATGAAACATGTCTGCGATCTTCCTTGGAGACCAAGATTTGGGACAAGTAATGTTGCACGTGAGTTGAATATGCAAGTGTAAAGAGATTTAAATATCTGATTTTAATAGGTTTCATCCCAATGGGAGAGACGCTTTTGATTATCTATGACCTATACCAATTATTGTGTTTCTCCCTGTAGGCCAGCCATAATTTTAATAACTAATCAAACTTTGAGGGTTCTGTAAAACGCCAAATATGTACTTGCACTCTTGCTAGTTACAGAGCTCATACTTGCTACCTGACCTTGTTTCAGTTTCTTAAACTACTTATTCTCATTCTGTTGAAATATTTACCTTTTAAAGCAAAACTTCTTGAAAAGCAAAATAAATTTGACAAATAGTCACTTCTTTGTTTTTGGTTTCTGATCAAGCAGAATCATAAAATAATGTTAGATTCAGCTTTAATGAAAATTGGTAGTGTGATGGTACAGATTAAGTCAAATTCTAAAGAAATAATCCCATTAAAATCAGTATGCAGAGTGAGAGCATGAACCTCATCTTGCTTGTTAGGTCAATAGCATGTGTCTGTTAGTATCTATACTAAGAGGGCTTTTTACTGCAATCTAGGCTTCAGAATAGAAGACAGAATCAGAACCGAAAATAGTGCTCTGTTGTGAGAGTTAGGACTACTCTTCTAAAAATACACTGCCTGAGCTGAAACAGGAAATTTTGCTATTATTCATCAGACAGCGGTGTTATGCTCAATTCAGAAAAAGCTATTGGGAAGCTTTAGGCAGTCTAAATATTAGCTACATTTCTCTGTTCAGTCTCTGTGGCCCTGTGTCTTGGTTGTATGAGTGGAAGACTTTAGTACCTTCCTGCAAGAGACTGTGTTGCTCTCATGTTGGTGCAGATCAGGGGTTAAATTTATGGAAGTGAGATATAGTTGAGAATTTTAACTGTATGTACAGTATTGCATATGAATCCTAAAGTCAAACCCACTTTCTGAGGTTGAAATATTTTAAGGAAGTCCCAGCTGAAATGCTGTTAACAGCTGTATCTAAGGTGAATGCTTGTAAAACTCATAATAGAAGTTAGTAGACTTACATACAATGAAAAACAGCTTTTAAATGAAGGGAAATATAATCCTTCACCTTATTCTGGTAAGCACCATGCATACTTAAACTTACCTAGAATATGTATTTATAAGCATGTGTAACTGTAGGTGTGAAGAAAATTCTAGGCTAAAAGTGAGAAATAACAAGAAAAATGATTTTTACTTTAATGGGAAACGCCAAATGAGGGTGATGAAATCTGGCTAATATTCAACTGTCTGAGATGTCCATACTTATAAATTCTCGAAATTTCAGATGATCTGAGCAAGCAGGAAGACAGGTTACTTACGAAGTACTTTTCAGTTGTTTAAACTGCTCTTCAGATTTTATTTCCTGCATCCGGTTTTACATTTGTATCTCCTGCGTACAAGAATCCATAGACCATATGTACATGTTAATACTCTCATCTCCAGCACGGTTGGTTGTACAACACAAATGCAGAGACCTGTTTTAAAGCACCATTAAATCAAGTGCTATTGTCTGACCATGGTAAGGGAGATTCCACTCAGCTCCCTATTTGTCTTCCTGTCAGCTTTCTTCTACTCCTGTCACAGAGGCCTATTGTCTCTTGCTATAGTACAGAAGACTATGATATGCCTGTTATCTCAAATATATCTGGCTACTTCTCAACATTTTTGTCTCTTCTACCTGCCCTTTGTCAAGACACAACTTTTTCATGACCCATTCTACATGCTGCTTTGCTTGACACCAACAGCACCAGACTGTGTCCTGTTGTAATAACACTTGCTGCTAAAAGTCATGGTTACAGACTCAGGGAATGCAAACTCTGAAAGGAGGGTTAGCTCCATAAAAGTAAAAATCAAGTCCATAAAGTTTTATGGGTTTCAAATCAACTTTCATACATGCTCTGTTCCATTTAAAACAACAACAACAACAACAACAACAACAACAACAACAAAAACACATCTACCTCAAACCAGTTAGAGACTGGTTAGGAGTGTAGCAAATTTCAATGTTAGAATTTCAAGCAGTAAAGCTGTAGGCTGCCTAATATTTATGGATGAGGGCTTTGTGTCTTAATTCACCTTAACAAACCTTTCTCTCCATGTGTGAATATAGCAGGAGACAAGACTGTAGAAGTAACCCACCATGATTCTGTCTCAAACACATTTCTCCAGCCCGCTCCACAGCTCTTCTGTGAATAATGCTATCCTCTCAAGGACACCTGATCAGATGCAACAAGTTGTTCAATATACTGAATCAGAGGCCTGCTGGAAATCTATAAAATGTGCTCTGCAGAGCATGTGAAATCCGGTTATTGTCTCAGAAAGCAGTTTCAATGTGAAGTGTAGGTCAATACTGAAATGACCAGGTCTAAAACTGCTCTGAACATGCCATCTTTTGCCACAGAGTGCATCACTGATGTGAGACTTGAATACAGGAAAAAAAGACAGCCCTTCTCAGAGACCACAACACAGTATTGCTGCTTAGGTTGCTGTACTTGACATTGTTAGTGAGGGGTTTGGGAATGATGATAGACTGTTGTATGGTCTCCCACTGAAGAATATATTTGGATACCAACAGAGATAATCCTACAGTAAATAAATGTTGTGCACCTCAAGGAAATAGTACTCTCAGGTAAGAAGAGTTGACTCTGTGTGATTACCCAGACAACTCCATATAGTTATAGAATCATAGAATCATCTGAGTTGGAAAGGACCTTTAAAGGCCATCTAGTCCAACTCCCCTGCAGTGCACAGGGACACCTACAGCTGGATCAGGTTGCTCAGAGCCCTGTTCAGCCTGACCTTGAAGGTCTCCAGGGACGGGGCATCCACCACCTCTCTGGGCAACCTGTGCCAGTGCTTCACCACCCTTACTGTAAATAACTTTTTCCTTATATCCAGCCTAAATCTCCCCTCTCTCACTATGAAACCATTTCCCCCAGTCCTATCACAACAGAACCTGTCAAAAGAGTCTGCTCCTTCTTTCTTGTAGCCCCCCTCTAGATATCGAAAGCCTGCTACCAGATCTCCCCAGAGCGTTCTCTTCTCCAGACTGAACAGCCCCAACTCTCTCAGTCAAATTCTCTCAGTTAGGGCTGTATTAAATAAATGTGTGATCTGGCATTGGAATAGTCAATGTTGAGTTAAGGCTGTACCTGAGAAATAAATTTCATAGTTGTTTTAATATAATGAGCATCACGATCAAATACAAGCATAACCTTTTTTAAATGGAATTATATTAAGAGGAAATGGGGAGATGTACAGAAATCAGATAATCCTTCATTACATAGTAGCAACGAAAAGTGAAATTCTCTTGTCACAAGTAATCTTTAACTCATGGTAATTATTGATTCTAAAAGGCTGTTGTCTATTCCTTTTAGGTGCAGATTTTATTTTATTTTTTCTTTGCAAAACAACAGAAGATATAATACTTGTAACACTAATTTGGCTTGCGGAATTATGCAAAATTTAGATATTTTCCAGAAAAAAAAAAAAAAAAGTATTTCCAATAATCATTGAAACACCTTCATATTTGAAGTTTTGTTCTAAAATTGATTCTGAAACAAAGGCCATGCTGCATAACTGAAATTAAGCATTTTTCTTAACAAATGAATAACATCATTTGTTCCCTTATATGAGATGCAAAGGTCTGTAGTTTATGCAAATTGTTTCCTTAACTGCTTAAAATTATTTTCTCTTATGTTGTCTTGCTAAGCCTCCACAGAGTGAAAACATGAATTGCAAATCATTTAACATAAAATGATTTGTATTTCCATATAATTGTCACTCTTGTGCTTGGAATATCTGACTATTTAGTTTTGGTTTTCATTTCCTTCCTGCCTGTTAGAAATATGTCTTAAACATGTTTATTTTTTCAAATTTTGATGATTGTGAATGCTGCTCTGACCTGTTCAACACTGTTGCTGTGAATCTTTTCCATTGGAAGATAGATTCTTATTTTCAGATTCTTATTTTCAGCTTACCATGGGAAAGGAACTCTCCAAAACACAAATCATTCACTTGCTGCCTTTCCATTTGTGATTGGTTGGATGTCTCCATACACCAGGCAGTATGCCCCCATCTATGTATATGTGAATGCTGTACAAGAAAACATAATGTAAAATCCTGGATCAGGTTTTGTAATTGAGAACAGAATAACAAAGTTGACACCTGTGTGTGTATATATCTGGACTCAAGATTATATATTTTGTTTAGCTTTTAATTAGTGAGAAATTAAACACATGCTCACTCAACTTGGATCACCCTCAATACAATAATCAATCATATTTAGCAATACATGGTGAATTATACAGCAGTCAATGTTCCGACATTAGAGATAATAAAGAGCTTATTTATTCATTGTATGAGCCCAAGAAACAATTATTCTGGCTGCCAATCAGACAACTTCCATCATCCAGTAGCACGAATTCAGGAATTACGTAACACGCAGGACACAACACACTCTCTATAGGCCAATTCATACCTAGGCATCACCAGAGGATGAGTGGCTGAGGTATGTCTGAACTGTCTTCCTGAGGTCTGTATCTCCTAACTTGGGTTCTTTAACCAAAACCTGAAGTAAAGTGGCCATCTGTTTTTAGGCTTGATTCATTTTTCATGTTCTGTTTGGTAGTGCATCTGTTTTAATTAACGTGTTAAACAGGAATTGTAATTTTTCAAGTGTTCTAGAGGTGTTTAGTTCAAAGATAAGAGAATTTCAAGCATTTTCCTGCATTCTTCTTGTCTTATAAGGCCTTGATGCTGATGAGCTGTATTTCAGTGGTGATTTTTTTTTCTTTTTTTTTTTTTTTTTTTAAGATATGTAGATTTGAGAATTGCAAAAATGCCAGCACTTTGCTGTGGACAGTGTTCTGCTGTGCTCAGTTCATATCAGTCATAAAATTTGTTACTCAAAAACAGAGCAGGAGAAATTATTGGTAATCATTAGTGTCTATCCTGTTCTTCTCTGTTAGCAAAAATATTTAAAATACTTGATTAGTAAAATGAGGTAGGAAAGCAGCAAAACATTATTTTGGATTTTTTTTTCTAACATTAGATGCTCCTAAGGTTCCTCACTACAGACTGTTCAGTTATATCTTTTGCTTCCACAACACTTCTTCAAATTCCCCAATATCTGGTTAGAAGAACTTAAAGTTAGATGACTTCATTGGTTTCTGTACAACTTACAACTTCCTTTTAGTATTTCAGAAAAATTAGAGCAAGAATAATTTAGATTTAGTAATGCTACAAGTTCCTCGGTTCTGGATGGTCAGATCCTTTGGATTCTCCATAAAGATCTCCTAAGGCAGAGGTCAGAAAGACTCAATCTATCTGGATTCAACAGAGAGGAAGTGTATCACTGAACAATTTACTGAACAATTTTTCTTGTTTGTCATATTTTAATACCAGTTTTGCATAGCCTTAGAATTTAGCTTTTATGTGGAAGAATTGCATTTTCTTTGTGAATTTTTGGCTACTGTGATGTATATTCACATGGAGAGAGAGAGAGAGGTGAGTGCAGTTGTCTGTCATTTTTAGCTTTCAGATACATGCACAGATAAAGTACAGTGCAGTACAAATGCATTATTAACACACTATGCAGCATCTTTATTCTGATATATTTCCTCTTCTATCTAGCCCTGAACTCTTCTGAAAACTTTTTTTTTTTCAAGATCCAGAGAGGTTTTATGAAAAGTATGTGCTGTTTTTGTGTGTGTGTGGCACTTGATATACTCGTGTACATGAATGTACATGAAACAAAACAGTATTTGTGAATTAGCACATGCTGTTATGTTGAGTCCATATCAGTAAGCATGTTATAGAGCAGGTAAGTCTGTAATTTAAGTACAGATAAGCGATGTATCTGACTAATGTGTAAGTATCATAGCAAAATGAAAATTTGTTAAGGTTGGCTTTGGTGATTAAGCAGTTATGGATCCAGTCATCTCTTGCAGTTGAGAAAGGGCTACCATGAATATTTATGAAGAAAGTCATGCATTTAGGTGGTGTTTCAGTGAAAATCATAATCAGCAAGACAGATACACGAATTTTATGCTTTGAAACAGGATGTATATTTTGGGTGCACAGAAGACATACCTGTATAAATGAAATACCTTGTTACACTGGAAGTAGCTGTTAAAAATACACCTTNAATTCTGCAGGTGTCTGAGAATGTTCATGGCCAAAGCTTTCAGTGATACTTACATATATGTTTATGGTGTATTGAAAACAGCTGAAAAATGTGTGTCATACAGTCTACATCTT
>VXAV01009758.1:10811-26630 GCA_013399715.1 Alectura lathami
TGTGTCATACAGTCTACATCTTGCATCTCCTTCTCCTTTTTTTTTTTTTTTCCTTAATTCTCTCTAGGATTGTATATGGACTTCAACACATTCCCCTAGGAAAATATTTTTCAGCCTCTCTGTTTTACTTAGAGGCATTATCCTCAAAATATCAATCAGCTTTTTATTGCACTACTACATAAAAGAATACAAAGCCCTTCTTGTCTCAGCTCTGCATCATGACTGCTTTCAGCAGTCTGTGCATGGTTACAGTATAAAATGAAATACATAATGACAGAGGAATGTTTTTATAGCATTTCAGATATTCTAAATTGATAAGAGAAGTATAATGTGAATTTTTGCCAAAATGTTAGCTAAATATGTTATAATTGTGGTTAGTAAACATCTTTCCTCTGCTTCTTTTGCACAGAAAAATGCAGTATTAGAAAGAGAGTTAGGGTTACTGAGATATTAAACTTTCATAAAAAGATCTACTGTATGTGCAGTGAATGTAAACAACTGATCACTGGGAATTTGGAATACTTTTGTTGTCAGTTAAGATAACATAAGAAATATGAACATATGATATATGATAGGCTGTCTGATTTATACTATATTCAGGTATTCATCAGTCACTTTTGACATATAGTTGGAGACTTGTCTCTGGGTATTTCTGTGGCAGAGAAGGATGTCTGACTATAGATCATTGTTCTGCTGATCAGGTTTCTGTCATGGCTTTCAAATTCACTTGCAAGAATCCTCTCAGGATGGCCCATCCTCATAATTACAGTTGACTTGATAAAGACGACAGACTATTTGTAGTTTACTTCTGTATTTCAAGATTTTTAAATTTAAATTCTGATTTAATAAGTGGAATAGCATTATGTCACAGTTTTTGATGATACCTATATGTCAGTGCATACGTAAGCATATAAAACAGTCGGAAAAAAGTAAGCTTGCTTCAATTTGATTCGTGGAAGGTAACAAAATTGCACTTGCTTTGGCAAGATATTACAGCACCACTAATATCAAATATTTCTGCTATAAGTGGGAGATGACTGTCAGGAAGGATTTAACTCTGCCTTTCATTGATGTGGTTCCATGAACTACTAAAAATTCTTAAATTATTCAGCACAATCAAGTGGTTATAGATTTAAATATATATTATTTACTACTTCAATAGGCATTGGGTATCAAGGCTCATAGATCCCCAGGAATATTTGCTCGAAGTTTTTGATATAAGTTGCCTACATTTTCAGTAAAAAAAAGTCACAAAGAGATATTCTTAGAATGAGATTTGCAGCAGTCTGGATGTTTGGCGGGGAAACAACAAACAACTGGCTGTTAACTAATTAACACATCTAATTTCATCTGATTTCATAATATGGACATTTATCTTCAAAGGAGATGCCTTGTTAATTTATTTAGGTCTACTTTTCAGTTCCTTTGCAAGGAGAAGCTGGAGAAAGACTGTTTTCAGTAAGTCTTATTGAAATGTCTGCAGTCATGATTGAATTTTGAATAAAATAGGCCTGGTCTGCACCACTTCAAAAAGTATACAACTGAGAACACAATATTTTGCTGAACACTACTTTTAAGCACAGTGATCAAATAAATAAGGGAGTAATTTTTGGTATTAACAGTAAAACTTCTTTAGAAATAGATCGGACTACTGTCACTGAAATTCAGGAATAAACCTCTTAACACCAATGTAGCATTAACAAGCAGGCATTCTTTATTGCAGCGCTGGATGCATGAGAGATCGCTCCACCTAATGTGCATACCAAGGAACAAATGTACCTCTTTAATATACATTAATCACATTAATATTCATGCAATATCCATGAAATTCCACCTTTTCCAGGAACCGCTTATACATATTCAAGCTCCTGATTACGCATGTGTAGTATAAGTATGGGGTTTGTACTGGGGGTACCAAGTGATCGTGAGGTTCCACTGGATGGCATTAATTGTCAAAAGTTTACATGCTAAGCAGCCTTCTCCCCACTTCATGGCTGTTGTCCTTGCTAAAATAAAGAATTCAAAACATTTGCTTCTTGTACCTTCATCAGTTCAAAACACTTGTTTCTTGTACCTTAGTTCAAAACATCTGTTTCTTGTACCTCAGTCAGTGGATAAGATCATGCTCGCCTCAGCTAGCAATGCCAAGACGTACATAAAAATCCTGCTCCTCTGCATTGTCCTGTGGTATGCTGCCCCGCTCAATTTGTTCATACCGAGGTTATGCAAAGGATGCCTATTCTTCTTGTCTCAGGTTTGGTATCTCTGCAGTACATGGTGGTATTTCTGCTTTTCAGAATTTCAAACACACTGCTCCTTCACGAGTGTAGAAAGACCACTGTCTTTTTCCAAGAAAGAATTTTCAGGTAAATTGAGTATTATGAGGAAGAAAGTATCTCTAGCAGTGACATTTTTGTTTCTGAATAGTTGTCTTCACCAAAATGACTTCATACACCCCTTGGGTTTGATAAAATGTGTAAGATTTGATTCTGATCATAGCACTGGAGAGGTGCAACTCCTGTGCTTTCCTAAGACTGTCAAGTCTGTTTTGCACTGCAACACTCTTCAACTTGAAACAGGTCATATGTATACAGTAACAATAGGTATTTATTAAAGATGAGGTACGAGGTAAGTTACTGTTAACAACGTCTGTATTAAAAACTTACCTGTTTTTTTTTTTTTTTTTTTTTTTTTTTAAAAANTCTTCAAAACTAGAATGAAGAATCTCTAATATTTCTCATATATATATAAAATGAGTGGTCAGAAATTAGTAGACTTTCTAGTCTGGGAAAGCATGGTTAGTTATGGTCAGGGCTACAATTCCACCAGCTTACTTGTACAGTACCAATTGCCATAGAGATCATGATCACTGAAAGCTTAAAGGGAAAAAGATATTCAAAGGGATTGATGAAAAAAATGCTGTGGGCAGCTAAGATGTCTGCCTACGTCAGGCAGTCATGGATGGAATCACTGGCCATCATTGTAATAACCTCAAATGCCAGGGCAAATAAGTGGGGACGCTAATGAAAAATTTCCAAAAGATTTTAACCTGATTCTGATCTTTCACACCTATGAAAAATTAGTTATTTCTTTAATCAACAGCGAATTTGTGTGATATGGAATTAATATCTAGTTTTCTGAGGGAAAAAAAAAAAACTATAAGCCAGTCAAATTACTATGTTGAAAATACAGGGGTAAAATCCTATGAATCTTCTCTCAGAGATGTTAACTTTCATAAGTGTAATTAGGAGGTCATTTCATGATGCAAGTCTCCTTTTGAGACTAAAAGCTAAAATAAAATAATATTTGATAACTAATGTAAAAAAAAATAAGTGTTTTTTTCTCCAGCTTCACAAAGAAAATATTCTGTCCTCATCCTCGTTTGTCGGATGAAAATAAAGATCAGCTTTGAATTTGTTTGTTGAATACTTCCAGTTCACTTCTAGAGTGGAGAGTACATGATAAATTACAAAATTTTAGCTAAAATGTCTTACTGTCTTGCTCTTCCACTAAGAAGCTTTAAAGGTTAATTTAATTACTTGAATTACACTATCCTCAAATATCCTGAAAGTTAGAATTCATTTTTTCTACATACCTTGGAGAGCTGGAGACAATTCATAGGTCAGTTTCAGTAAAAGAAATGATAGTTGATTACCATTAAATGTCACTCTAGCCATGGTGTACTAATATGTGAAATATCCTGCTACATAACACTCCTGAGGAAGTAATGCAGTGAGACTCATTAACTCACTTCAGGGCTGCACCGTGCCTGATGGAGGAGCAGAATGATAAAAAGAAATAGGTGCACACAAACTGTGAACTTAGGTGCTAGAATACAATAAAGTTGCTATCTGCAGAAATTCAGATGCTGAAAGCCTAAGGATACTATTTTTTTCCTACAAAATCTCTTTTGTAGCTGTGCTGCATAGTAATAGCTTAATGCAGTTGGAACTTAGTTTCCTTTTTACATTGCTTATCAAGTTGTCAGTTGTCTTTGAGAAAAAACTATGCTGGTTTAGATTGTGTTGGGCCTATGTGGCAAAGTTTTGGTCTTAGCGGGCTGCAGGAGTGGACTCTGTAAGCAGAGCCCAGCAGCTGCCCCATGTCAGATCAGAGCCAGCTCTAGCTGCTCCAAAAGGGACCTGCTGCTGGCCAGAGCTGAGCCATAAGTCATGCTGGGTGTGACTAGGGAAAGCAGACTTAAGAAAGGGAAATACGCTGCATAACAGCAGTAGGGAGAGAGGAGTGAGAAATGGGAGAGAAGCAGCCATCACTGTCAGTGCAGAAGGAGGGCAGGAGGTGCTCCAAGGCATGGAGCAGAAGATCCCTGCAGCCCTGGAGAGGCCCATGGTGGAGCAGGCTCTGCCCCTGCAGCCCATGGGCACCATGTGGAGCAGATCTCTACATGCAGCCCATAGAGGAGTCCACAGTACAGCAGGGGGATGTGGTCTGAAGGAGCCTGCAGCCCATGGAGAAACCCCGCCAGAGTAGGCCTGGGGCTGGAGCTGCAGCCCGTAACTAAAATGGTGTTCGGACAGTTAAAGCAAATTACACCGTGCTCCCTGCACTGACAGACCCCACTGGATACCTGCAGTCATTACTTTCTGCTCTGTGTATGGTAATGGTTTGGTTTTGCTACTCTTTCCCTTGTGGATATTATAGCAAGTGGTAGGTAAAACGGGAACAGCATTCACTCAGATCTCTTGACATAGAGCTATGGGATTCAAACTGTAAACCAGGGAAGGCAGACTTCTAGTTTGCAGGGCTTACAATTAGAATCATTGAGGTTGGAAAAGACCATTAAGATCATCAGGTCCAACCATCATCCAATCTAACACTACCTAGTTCACCAGAAAATCATGTCCCTAAGCACCGCGTCCACACATTTCTTAAATACCTTCAGGGATGACGAGTCCACTGCTTCCCTGGACAGCTTGTTCCAATGGCTAACCATCCTATGAAGACATTGTTCCTCATGTCCAATCTAAACTTCTCTTAGTGTAACTAGGAGCTGTTTCCTCACACCTTATCACTTGTCACCTGAGGGGAGAAAAAAACAAACAAAAAAACAAACAAACAAAACACGTAATTCTTGCTGCAAGCTCCTTTCAGGTAGTTGTAGAGAACAATGTTGTGTCCCCTCAGCCTCCTCTTCAAACTCAACAACCCCAGTTCCCTCACCTGCTCCTCATATGCCTCATCAAGATTTGCAGCTGTTGTTTTTCAGTGGTGCAATTCAAAATAAGATTCTATGCCTGAGGTTTAAAATTGCTCACTGGCTTTGTTTTTTAAGGTTATTGGGGTAAGATGAGGGACGGACAAATACTTTCCATAAGCAACCTTAGAGCTATGTATAATGTAACAGGAACACAACTGTTTCAAAGTATATCAAAAGGATTTTATGAACAGTCTTCTGAGTCTAAATTCCTATTTAAAAAACAAAACCTTAGAAATTTAATTGTATGTATAAAATGTACTTTGGCTAAAATTCAGTCATATAGAAATACTTCAGGTTTATGGCAAATTCATAAGAGTTTTTGGAAAATACTTTTTTTTTTTTTTTCTAATGACTTAAATATATCTTTATTTTTGGTACCATACATGAGTTTATGATGGGTGAGATTAGCACAGAAGTCTGTCCCTAGTGAACACCTCTGTGTACTCTCAGTGCTGGAACTACATGCAGAACTTTACAAATAGACATTCTTATACTTTTTAAGCCTATTTTTACGGCAGAATTTAGCTGTTAGTATACTTATATTGCTTTTATGGATTTTTGAAAAGTCTTAACTCTTTGTTACGTAAAATCCCATTCCTTCCCTCAGATTATCTTTATTCATTGCCTTCTTGTATGATAGTTTAATTGAGTGAAGGGTATAAAGCTAATTTATTTCTCCTTTACCAACCTAATAGTTCTCACTTTCGTTATTGAAAAGGTAATTACTGCCATTCAATACAATAACTGGGAAATTACTTTTACTTCTAACTCCTCAGGTTATCATATCATAATCATTGAAATCATCAATGCACCAAAAAGAGCATTTTGCAGCTAAATATTAGTTTAAAATAACTGAGAAAGTTATATTTGTCTGGTCTCCATTTAACCTTCTGCAACAGATATCAATGTCCAGTAGATAAGTCCATAGTCTGGGGAAATGTTGTGAAATTTATTTTTCTGATATTTCAAAGTTTGTGAGGTCAAAAATACCCACTGCTTTTATGTATTAAGGAATGCATCCCATTCTTTTTGACCAAATTTGCTATTTTCACAAAGCTTATCCCTCTGTCCAACATCTCTGAATGATACAAGTTAAAGAAACAAACATTTAGTGATCTAAAAGCAGATCTCTTTTGCAATTAGGTAGATATATGCCATAAAAGAAGGCTTAAGCCTTCTTAAAAAAGAACAGTGCAGTGTTGATAATGGTTTAAGGAGATTATGGTATCTATGTTAACTGCTTTAAAAAATGAGAAAACTAACACTTTTAAAATGTTTATCAGATAAATTATTATGTAAGCACTTATGCATTAGATGTGTGGGTGATTAAAGCTGATGCAAGGATTTCATGATTGCTTAGATTTTACAAGTTGAAGCCACAATATGTAGTATAGATAATAAAGTTGCAACTTCCAGTGTATGTAGAATTTACAACTGAATTTTTGCTTGTGCTTGCATAATTAGGTAATGCATTTTTATTAACGTTGTCCATCAGGCAAAAAAAGAGCTATAAATGCTGTTGTTTTTCTCCCTTTGGCTCAGTTGTCAATAATTATTTTGTATGTGATAATTAAATCTTTCTTTAGAGGTCTTTATGTCTCAGGGTAACCTAAAATAAGTCACTACATGGCCAATGGGGAAGGGCTTTGCAGTACAGGTGGAGCATGACAAGTTCAAAGTGTCAGACCTGGCACACTTCCTAACAAAGTCTATTAAATGTACGGAGCTAGGTAATGATAAAGCTCTATAAATAATAGAGAAAATTCTGTCACCTCTTTTGTGGTGATCTCAGTTGGTGATCTAGTGCCGAGTTCGAAAGGACTGAATTTTAAGGTGTGCATGGAATAATATTCAAGTACACGTTCCTACACCTGGCATCGTGTTAGTACACTTCTCCAGAATGACAGCCATGATTTTTCCAGGAGATATGTGAAATAAAGTATTGTTTCACCTGAGAATTACAGACCATTGGTAAGCTTGCTTTATTACTTCTATCATTTAGTAGATGACCTGACTGATAGGATCTATTCTAGAGACATATCGATAACAGCAAGAACAGTGTTACCCTGCAAGGGAACTGGAATATTTTTGGGATTCCATCATTGAAGGTTTTTTTTTTTTTTTTTCCCTTGGAAATTGGTCATAATCTAAAAGCAAGAACAAATTAAATTCTGAATCTGATTGAAAAAAGTTTCCATCATTATTTTTAGGAAAGGTAACTAAAATGCTCATGGGTGATTATACCATTGTATATCTATTTCTATTACCTTTGACTAGATTGATATGCTTGTGAAAAAAGATCAACTAAAAGTCTCCAAATGTGAAGCATTCCAAAGAGACCTAAGACTCAAATCTTTTTCATAAAGCTTAGTTCAAAACCAAATTACAGAAAGTAGCTCATGGAGAAGAGTTAATGGAACAGGTCTGAACATCCCTCTCTGTGTTCAGACAATTAATACTGTCTGCATTTAAACATGCTCTCCAGGCAGATCCCAGCATTTAGGATGGATATTTCGTAGAATCATAGAATTGTCTGTGTTGGAAGAGACCTTTAAAGGCCATCTAGTCCAACTGCCCTGCAGTGCACAGGGACACCCACAGCTGGATCAGGTTGCTCAGAGCCCTGTCCAGCCTGACCTTGAAGGTCTCCAGGGATGGGGCATCCACCACCTCTCTGGGCAACCTGTGCCAGTGCTTCACCACCCTTACTGTAAAAACGTTTTTCCTTATATCTAATCTGAATCTCCCCTAAATTTCCTTTGGCTCCTTTGACTGGCTGACAAGACAAAATAAAAATTTTGGTTTTAGCATTTGATTTTCTTTCACCCAGATTTAATCTCAGTCAAGCAATTTGTGCCTCTTAGGGATAGTTCCTAATACTGGTTGTATGCCACGGATTTGTTATCTGACTTGTTTTTCCAATGTATAGTCTGAGTCCCACTGGACTTGTTGAGAAGGAGGTTTTCAAACAACATACTGCATATGCAGTGTCTGTGTTGTTGCAGTTCAGGTAAATGGCATTGCCCTTCAGTTTGTAGGGAAACTCAGTTCCCATGACAGCATTAGCTACTATTTCAATGATGCTGACTACTAGCACAGGCAGAAAAACGGTGTTCCTTATCTTCAAGGGTCTCACTATGGCTTTCACGAGTATTGATTTGATCTCATATACTTCACTGCCATTTCTAGTCTCATATTCAGAGTGTAAATGCATTTGTGTTAAACCTGGGTCTCAGTGTTGAATGTGCTCTCTGGTGTATGTATTGTCTTCCTACACAATCTGTTCCACAGAAAGACACAGAAAATAATATTATTTGAGAAGCAATAGCACTGGGCCAGGGGGTCCAAACTTCTGTTATGGTATTGACACAACCTTCATGCAGTTGCTGTGTTTTGTCCCAGAGGTGGGATCTGTTTAAAGCATCTTAAGATGGGAATTTTTATGAACCTGGTACTTCAGGAGCTTTTGTAAAATGTGAAGTACCATGGATGTTGACTTCTTTTGGTCACCTTAAATTAGACTGTGTTTGTATTTGGCAAGATTAGTAGAACTGAATAAAAAATAGAGAAACTTTGTTGTCATGTGGCCACCTAAGACTTCACGTTTCCCTGTATAGTGATCTCTTACTTAAAAACAAAACAAAAACACAAAACAAAAGTACAGAAGAAAGCAAAATCACAGAATACCCCTTATCTCTGACAGTTTCATTTCTTTGGAGAGATAACTTTAGGATCATGGTCTTTAGTTGTAGTATGGCTTCTTAAGACTTAAACTGATCATAATCAACCACTTGCACAGAATGCTGTACAATTATTCATTACTATTTTGTGATATATTTTTAAATAATGCCATGTACATTTAATTAATTGTCCTCATATTTTCTTATTTTGACTCTAAAATCCCAGTCTTTCTATTTTTTCTTTCATTCTCTGCAGCAGTACACACATAAATACCAGAGGTAGAAAAGAAATTATGATGCCGCCACACGTTTCCCAGGAGCTTTGAGTTAGTTAATGCTGCAAGTGTATTTCTCTTCTACTCTGCAAGGTCATTCTCTCTTCTTTCACTGGTAAAAGGCAACAAATCCTATGTGCAGCTTTTTGCGTAGCATATTGGTTAGGAAATACGACACATCCCAGCTCACATATTCCCCAGTAATAAACTGTGTGTTTTCAATACTTAATAAGTGAAGAAGATGGCAATAACTTTGAATCAAAGGCCCTAGAGATAGAGAGGTCTTTCTCTGAAGACATATGTAACAGACATTTAAAACAGAATGGGGAAAGGCAGTAGAGAGAGTCCCATCTGAAACATTTTGCAATGAAAAGAGTTTACTTCTGTAAAGGACACTGCACTGCATGTCAGAGAGACAAGCTAAAGCCTTGTGTTGTAATGACAGCAAATTGTAAAATATCACCAGGGTAATTTATTCCTGGTATGATTCTTTTGACTTCAATAGCCTTATGTACTTTGCTCCAGAGCTCTAATTTGCCAAAAAGGAAGAAGTATATACTGTAAGAGGTGTTATTCCAGTGTAAGTACTGGCTTCAAAATGTAAAGAATAATGGTAAGGATGAAAGAAAGACGCTTTGATGCTGTTTATTAAAAACGTCAGAGGAGGAAAAAGGAGTTGACAAAGTGTGAATGCTAGTTCTTGCTATGAGATTGAGTCAGTAAGAAAAATTTTAATTTTACTATTCATCTTTAGTGCCAAGCATATGAAGGTGTGTAGTCTCTGCACAATCATTTTGGTGATTCTTCAGCTTTGAGTAAAGTTTGTGTCAATGTTTTACAGAGATCTGAATGGGCAGAGTTTTCAGGTCCCTTGAGGCCTGAAGCAAGACTTCCCTGCAGAAGCACAAAGAACTTAAACACCTGTTGTAAACTGATGCTCGTTCACTTGAATATGTTGGATTGAGTAACCCAATAATAATTTTTTTTCCATTTTAACATACTGTGGACTTTGTGTTTTCTGGGGCATTGTTTCGTAACTGTGAGATTTTAATCAACATCCTTAATTTCTTAGGAGGATGTGGGAAAGTGAATCATACTTGTTTTTGAGTTTATTGATGGGATTGTCTGGAGATGTATACCTGCTTTGACGTACAAACTTGCATTGCTTTTTTCCACCAGTCTTAATGCAGTTTACCTGAATGATTTAATAAATCTGTTGGCTTTTGAATTCAGTGGGCTGATCTTCTCTTAGAATGGGATTTCTGATGATGAGACCTGTTACAGCATTGTTTTATCAGTACTCTTAATAATGGATTTTATAATTACTACAAGACATACTAATCAAGCTCCAGCCTCTTATGCTAAACAGGACACAGACTCTGACCAGCATTTTTAACAAGCTAAGGTAGCTTCGAAGGTTGACTTGCCATCTGAAAAGCATGAAAGATTCACTGGGCCGGAGAGAACATAACATGGGTCTTAAGATCATAGGCTAACATTCACCTCCAATCCTGGGAACTGCGTATGCATATTTCAGTCAGGTCCCCAGTAACCACATCCAGCTATCTTAATAGCCCTCCTTTAAGGAGGAGATTGCACTAGATGACCTCCAGAGGTCACTTCCAATCTGATTTTTTCTGTGATTTTATTTTATTTTTTTTTAGGTTCAGTTATTCTCTGTTTCGTTTCTTTTGTGCTCTGACCTGACCTACTGGAGCACACTATGCAGCTCATACTGTTAATAATTAGGGATGCAAGCTGGAAGATTACCACAAATTACATTGATAAGATGTTTTTATAATAAATGTTCTCAGTTACACTCACATATTTTACACAAGCAAGCAGGTTCTTAATGTTTAAAAATTGTAAAAACCTGGGAAGTTCTTTAAATATTTATCATGAAAATATAATTGTGATACTGTGTCAGTACACCATTGCAGAGACTAAGTCATAGTTCAGTGTTCAGAACAGTCAGTCTTTGAAGATGGCCTCCTAGATACTTGAGCTATGGTGCAGGCTTATTTGGCTCTGAAGTACAAAATGAGATGACAAGAAATAAGGACAAATAAATCTCAGTCTTGGGCTAACCAAAAAGTCTGGAATGAGTAATTTTGCTTGTCTGAGATTTGGTTGCAAAACACATGGATAACCATCTCACCTGCTGTGACTCTACAGACAGGAAAGAAATGATAAAGCTGACATAATACATCATCAAAAGTAATATTCCTTATGGTTATATTCATGAATTTTTCTTCCCAGTGGGGAAGTCTTCATGATGTAAGAGGATGAACTTACAGAACTTGAAAATTGTGTTTTTATATGTACATTTTTAACCACCAAAGATAATGGAATATAGAATCTACATTTATATTAGAATTGTCACATTGGCAGAAAAGATAAGTCCTTTTGTAGCTTATGTTCCTTCTGACTTGAAATTTTATAAGCATGTTTTATGTTACTGCTCTGCCAAAGATGCAGGGTGCAAGGTTTAATGTTAATGAAAAGCTGGACTTAAGGCATTCCCCAGATAACTGTTGAAAGCATTTTATCTGTATTAAAAATATAAGTACTTTCAGGTGAATTTATTAATGAAACTGTTTCCTTCCTTTCTAACTTATAAACAAATCATTTTAGGCAAAATATTTCTTGTGTTTAACTCAGTGTGGACTTACATTATGTACTGCTCAAGCGAATATCTTTTCCACAGTGGACTACAACAACTACTTCTTTTTTTTTTTCTCTAGTTGTTTTGAAAAGCATTCTTCTGTGGTGACAAATGAGAAATGCATTGAATGGTAATGGCTAGGTGAGTCACAGTTTGGTGTAGTTGGTATTATACATTAATTGACTTAGAAAACTAAAAAATTTTAAATGGTGTGGAAATAGTTTGGGTGATGAATGGCTTGATATCATGCCTACTCAAGCATGGGGAATCTTCCTGCTGCTTTCTGCCTACTTTTTGATCAAGCTCCTCACTAGCTGTTGGAATCTTGCATTTATATTGTCTTTAAAGTTGTTACTGCCATCTACTACATTACTTGTCATGTTATATTTTACATTAAATCTGTGAAGGTGACTATGTCTTCCTTCACTTTTACTATAGCAAATATAAAGGACCCTTAACTAAGGAGTTTGGGTCTTACAGAGACGCAGATAATGATAATTAACATATTTTTTATACATTCCCCTGTGCTTTTTCACATCAGCTTTGAACTCATAACTGTGTCTACTCAGGCAAGTAACTACTTGCAGCAAGGACTTAACAAAGGTTGCAGTTGTACATTTTCCAGATTGGGTACAAATGTTGTCATGGGAGTGGATTGATGTTCTACAATTCTCTGTTCTTGTTATAGTCTTTCCCGAAGAGTGTCATATCACAATTTTAATGTCTTGTATAATCTCTGAATTATATCATTGTGCTCTACTGCTTTGACCTTTTCTACATGCTGTAATTTGATTGAGTAGCCATTCTACTGCTCTCTTTTTTAACTGCTTTATTATCCCGCAGGGAACACGTAGACTAGGCAGACATTCAGAATACACTCCGCCCTCATTTTGACATCAACTTGTCAGCCTTTTCATTGCTTTGCAGGGCTTTTACTCCAGCTTCATATTCATTAATTGGTACCTAACAGGGAAAAAGCTTTATCAAGGAATATGTTATAAAGAGAGAACTTTGAAAGAACAGCACGTACCAGAATACTGAAAAGTCATTGCGGTGTTGCGTAGGTAACATTTTGTAAAGTAGCATAGCTGTGCTCCCAAATGATACAGATTTGTCTCTGCTATGACAAAGGTGATAAAGTGGAAAAAGATATAATTTTCACCAGTTCTTATTATGATCAGGAGATAACAATCTTGTGGTCTTTCTCCATGCTGTAATAACAGCAAAAAATAAGATGAATGGGAGATAGCTCTAGACATTAAGAGATACAGAAATAATGTTATCAATACCATTTCTTTGGCTGAATGAGAATTAAGTATTAAAACTTTAGGAGCAATGACTTGATTTTATACTCTTTTACAGTGTTTTCGTTCAAAGGTTCATCATGAGAGTGAATTATCTCACATTCTGATGCCATGACAAACTGACATAATATGCTTTGCAACTGCTCTAGGATGCATTAAGAGTGCTTTAGGTGTACTTCATCCTCCTATTTTGTTCTACTTAATCCAGTTTGTTTACTGTACAAAATACTTTCACGAGTTCTTGTATTTACTCCACACTTGGAAACTGGAGGAAGAATTACAGAATTCTCTGGCTGCAATATGAGTTGGAAAGAGTAATGAATTGTAGCTAAGGAGAGAGACTGATTTTGAAATATAAATGGGTTACGAGGAGAAGTTATGTCCAACGTACACATAATGATTATCAATGGAGTTGACTCCATCAACGTTCTTAAATCTGACAGTTCATCACTATGAAACTACTTTTAACTCTAACTCCTAATCAAGAATATAAAAAAGTATGCTTATGGTATCGTTGTGGGTTAAAGATTGTCCCACTACAGTGCCTAGCCCCCTCCCTCCCACACCCCTGACGGAAGCTGGGTAGAGGAGTGAGAAAGGAGGAGGCGCTGGTTTGACATAAGAAGAAAACTATTTTACATAAAATGGTAAAGGTATGTGAGATAATACAATATGAAAGGAATTGAGATCAATAAATCTGACAAAAAAGGAAATTATATGTATAAGGAAAAGGGAGAGTCTCCTGACCACATAGTCCACAATGGCAATCGGAGGCCAAAAGCGCAGAGCCCCAGAACTCAGAAGCTATGTGGGAAGGACAGGAGCGTCTTGGGAGTTGCAGTCCTTGTGTCTTCCTCCCAGAAACCATGTGGGAGGGACAAGAGCATTTCAGGAACTGTTGTTCTCAGCAGCTCTCTCAACTTTGTCAATTTATTACATTACATCATGATAAGGAATAATTATGGAAAAACCTTGACAAGTATTGAATTTAAGCCAAGATATTTCAAAATTAGGAAACATTTTTCTCACTTTTAATTCTACTTCAGAACATGTATTTTTAATTTCCAGTAACAAAAATATATTGTAGAGAAACATCTCCCTTTCACTTCCATTGCAGAAAGACTTTAGAAAAGTCTGAACCTCTAGGCTTTTTCTTCCTTATGTGCTTTCTGTCTTTCCTTTTGTACCTTGGAAGCCCTTGAGTGCCATGTTTTCTTGTATTCTGATTCATTTAGGTATGCCTTTAGGCTGTACCATAATACATACAATTAATATAGTCAAACCGACTTTGATATGAAAGCCTTGTTTAGGGAATTGATGGATTACAATATGTGTTGGACTTAATGGTGTTCTAATACATTGTGCATATAATCATTTGTGCTGCCATGTGCATTACATGCACTGGCTGCCTTTCTGTAGCTTACTATGCAAAAGTTGACTTTGCTACATTGTATAATAGTTCCTAATTAAATGTATTCTCTAATATCAAAAATTCCTTTGAAGCTTTATGCATTTTGTTGTGAAAAGCAAGTTGTTCTGAAAACTTTGCAGACTAAATACATATACAAGTAAAAATAAAAAGCAAACATGATTAAATTATTTAGGTGAATTTTTAAGTAAATGGTAAAAAAGAAAAAAAAAAAAAGCAAGGATTCACTTTTGGCAAATTGGAAAATAATGCTTTGAGTTTCAAATTCAAACAGTTTTAAGTGATCTTTTCAGCTGACTATAATTTCTTCAATCTAATGAATGTCCATGTGCTGCCTATGAGCCAGACGTCAGTTAAAAAAAATTGTTAAAACCAATTTCCCCTTAAATTTTTGTAAGGATCCTGTGGCGTAACGACCACGTCAAAGCTATGCATCAGTAAATCAGAATATCTGTGGTAATGCAAAAAGGGATTTGAGAAGAGGTGAAGCCAGTAAAAATGAAAGGGAAGTTTCATAAAGGAATATTAATAGAGAACACTTACAGAAACCATTTGTCTTTAATCTTCCTAGAAAAACCAAAAAATTTCAGCCACTTTTCAACAAATATTTTGTTAGTGTTATTTTGGCAGATAAGGAACAGTAGCAATATTTACACGTATGTTGGCAGTGTGAAAGTATTTATGATTTTTGGCTCTTAGGCTTGCAGCCTCTAAGCCAGAGCATCTAAAAACCCTGCTCTGCTTTTCAATAATGAGCGAAGGAAGCCTAAATGCTATGTTAGGATCCAGTCCTAAGGCTGGGCTCAAGGCTGCATTTTCCCTCCCTACACAGTTCATGTAGTGCATCGTGTACAGATGTGCTGCTTCATTGCTATGACCTGGCTTTCTAAGAACTGATAATCCTGCAATTAGTCTTTGGTGCTACAGCACTCAACGTAGATAATAATTCCCATTACATGTCTATGTCTGCTTTTTTCCATGGGTTTGATGGGCACAGAAGGTTTGCAAAAGAATCAGCCTCACTGATGGATGCACAAGGACTATTCCTGTCTCTGGGATTCTTTCAATTGATTTTTACCAGGAGTTACATTCAGCACTACATTCAGACCAGAATAGACAAGAGTGGGAGAGGGTTTTTTTTTATTTGTAACTACTAAACAAAAAATAGATTCCTGGGGCAAGAAGGATGACTTACAGTTTCATCCACTTTTTAGGATTAATGTTGAACAAAAGAAATTTCATGAGCTT
>VXAV01009758.1:27390-37518 GCA_013399715.1 Alectura lathami
CACAAGTCATAGCAGAATGAATCTCTCTGATTTACCATGAAGGCTAAGGAAACATTTAAAGATTCTTGCTTTGTATGCATGAGTATTGGACTTTTCTTGTTTGAGAGCTAGCTCAAAACATTTACAACACAAATGCTTGTTTTGTTTTTGTTTTTGTTAACTAGTTGGGTAAATTTGGTGCAGATTGCTCTTAGTAGGGAGTACTTTGAAGTCTTGAATATGCACAATCATTTCCCTTTGATAAGAATCAAATGTTCCACCAGTAGACATGTAAGAGTTTCTTTATTTAAGATTAAGAGAAATACAATTAATATTTCTTAACAAATGTATAAATTCTTCTCCTGATAGAACCTACTAGAAAATATATATATTCCACATGCAGAGTATTCTGTAAAATTGCTAATGTTAATTGTATGCATTATTGCATTCAACTTCTAGCAGTAAAAAGGAGAAAAGTATTAGAAAAAAACTTCATATCAATTTAGAGGAAAGAAATACATCTGTCCTTGTATTTCAACAAGTAACATTTCAGGAACAGTTTCTTTGTCGTCTGTTCTTGTCAATCTTTTTACTTCACATTCAAAGACTTTCAAAAATTGTATTTAAGCCTCCACTGCTACTTAAAACTGTACAGTACTGTGGAACCTGGGATGCTTTATACCGATCCTTTTAACTTTTCTGTAGTGACAGGCTTACCGCTGCCTCACAAAGGGTAATACTTGAATTACCAAGTTTTTAGAGTGATTGTCAGTATTACTATGCTTTACTTGTTACAGTGCTAAAAAAATTAATGCTATATGGCTTATCTAAGGCATAGCCGAGTAAGTGCACATACTTAAATGCACCTGACTTGAATTTTTCCTGTCTTTCGCTAGGTAATATCTGAATTTTCCTTAATTGTTTGGGAAAACTTCAGGTAGATTTGTATCTGGGGAAAAGATGATAGAGTAAGATCATCTTGCAGGAACCAGTACTCATCTGGCCAATGTGATTCCAAGCCAGAATAACAGTAATTGCAAGTCACATTTATTTGATGATTTTTATAAGACTTATCCCAGATTTGTGCAGTTTCAATGTAAAACTGTATCATTTGCCTTTATTTATTTAGTGCCATGAGGGAAACAAATACTGATCTGGCAATGTTTAGCAGTTGAAAAAAAAAATCTAGAATGGTTTCAAGGTAGGTTATAATGAGAAGTTAATACTCTCAGTGGAAAAACTTGCATTAAATGTGTGTGTTGAGACAGTATTGTTTATATGTGCACACTCTATTTTCTCAGGGTTGTCTCAGCCTGATACATCTTGGTGTACAGGGCCCAAGAAAGACAAGTATGACCTGGGCTGCTCCAATAGCAGAACTATGTTGAAGATACATCGGGGTATTCTGTACACATGCCCTAACAGTGATAACACAAACATAGCACTACCAGGTAAAGATTGCCTTTGGGATGTTTTCTCAGATGAAATTCATAGTGACTGTTCAGGACTGTTATCATGTGTTTTATGGTATTTTGCTTTGTTATTAAGTACGTCTTGACTGTACATACAGCCTTCAAAATGTGAATCTCACAGTCTATTCAGCTTAGAAGCCAAAGGGAGAGAATTACAAAGTCTGAGTATTCTCATGATCCTTCAAAGCCTGCTTCCTCGTATTTTGAACTGTCATTACTATAAGTTATTGGTATGCAAGTTTTGTTTCTTAGGATTTTCTTGTTCCTCTCCAGATTATTCAGCCTTCACAACTTCCCCTCCCTTCCCTTCCCTGAGGAAAAACGATTAACAAATTGTATTCTATTAAGTTATCATTACTGGTATTTTGTTGCGCATCAGGCTCAAAATATTTGGTGTTGAAAACAACCACCCTAATTTATTGGAAATATCTCCAGTACTGACTTTTCAGTCTCCTTCCCCATATTATTTTCTTGACTTTCCTTGAAGGGAGCTGTTTATAGTGCATTTTATTAGTTATGTGTTAGGTAGCAAACACAAGTGCAGATGCCATTCTTTGTCATATACTCAGTGTTCCAGTATTTCAAATTTCTGAAACCAGTTTTAAACCTGCTTTTTTGTTTTCATGTGTAGAGCTTGGTTGATTTATAGCTCTGTTGAGACTTACGTAGTCAACACCTAATGTGAAGAAACAGCATTCCTCTGAATACTGTAGGACATTTTACATTTTCATAGAATTCTTCTTATACTCTTAGATTTAATAATCAGCTTCATGTTCCTGATAGAAATAGCATTGCTGTTTTTTGGGTCCCTTTTATATAATTTTGAGTCAGAGGGGAAAACTCTGGAAGACTATAAGAAGAGAAAAAATATTCATTACTCTGTGCATATATATTCTCCAACAACATTGAGGAAAAAGATTTCACCAAAGAACAAAATCAGAATGCTACTTAATGGAGGAGAAAATTCTTAGAGAAATACAAAGTCAGTAAAATACTTCTTATCACTTCAAATAATTTATCAGATAAAGCTTTAAAATTAGACTAATGATATATCTTGACAGAGTTTATAGAATGATCTGATTTCCATATGTTAAACAAAACTTTAATATCAAGAAGAACACTATGTCTTTTATGCCTTTCTTGTGTCGATTGTTTTGCTTCTCATTGTCTATTTCTTCTCTGAATTCTTTAACTTTTCAAATAGCAGCTGTGTGAGAAATTCACAGAATCATAGAATCAGGATGTTTTGGGTTGGAAGGGACCTTAAATTCATTTTAGAAGCCTTTCTAGTTTAAAATCATTTCTGTTTTATGCTTTAACAATTGCTGGTGGTAATGTATTTGCTATTTGCACATTGACCCTCTAGATCTGGTAGTTGATGAGCGTTTAAAAATCTTAAATGGATCTATTTTATCTTATTCTTTATTTTAATTAGATAGCATGTACTCTCTTCTTCCCACTGACCATAATGTTCATATGCACTCAGTTGTTTTTCTGTATTTTCTCAGTTCAAGAGTGTAAATCCAGATGCTTCCATATGCCACAGCATGAAAAACTAACTTAATGGTCATTGCATTTCAGACCAAGATGACAGGACATTAAGAGAAAATTGAGCCTCTTCCTACTTCAAGCCCTTCCTTTCCCTTCAAACCTATGGCACTCTGTGTACTGGAGTCACCACGTCCCAGACTGTATCTCTCCTCTTCTATCTGCCAGTAACATCAGTGTGCCTGGTCCTGGTTGGATACCAGGGACACCATCAGGCTTGTCAAACTGCATGTCCCAATCATTGCACCAGATTGTAGCCATTGTTTGGGAAGGCATTCCCAATTTTCAGGCATTGTACATGCCTGAAATTGTGCCTTGAAATCGTGTAGGAATCCCAATACCTTTCAAGCATAGATTAGAATTGAATATGCACACTGCTTAGTTTACGTTTATAAATAATATATTCTAACACCTTGCAACACAGTTGTATGTCTGAAGTTTACCCTGAGCTCACTGTGAAAGGAACCCATCTCATTAGCTTTTAAAGAAAAAAAACCTTTATCCCATTCCTGCATTTATTTGGAGGTGAAGGTGTTGCATGTTTGAAAGTATCAGCTGTGCAGCCACTCTTTCCTTACTAGTGTGCTTGCTATATATATTAATGCTTGCTAAACGGAAAAACAGTAGTGTGAGTTGGGTTGTTAAAATGGTTTGATCTGATACAACATATCCTGTTTAGTGTAGTCTCTTAGCTTCTGAAAAAGGACATCTTTGTATTCCATTAAATTCCAGTGGATTTCGCTGTTTATCTCTAAACTCGATTTCTGCAGTATCCTAGCACGGTTCTCAAATTAGCTAAGACATGTATGTGTCCTGTACTTCCAAAGCTTTTAAATCTGTTGGCTAACTTCAGCTGAATTCGACAGAAGTCTTGATGACATTCAATCCCCATACATTCTGTGAAAAAATCAGCCATTTCTGAGATGCAGAGAGTGATGTCATGCTGCGATGGGAGAGGCATGCAGGGATGTGTGTGCAAGGGCTGAAGCCATGGGCCATCAGCCAGCATGGCTGCTGCCCTGTTTGCATGCCTGCTGTGTCTTCAACTCGTGGTAGTGTCTGTGGAAATGTTGGTTAGTTGGAAATTTTTGCAAATCAGGTGTTAGCTTTAATTAGATAGAATGTGTTTCTTTGAGTGCTCAGGTGAAAATGTGATGATGTTGTGAGTGTCTATAACGGAGTTATCCTTTCAGTGCTATCAAATCACTGATTTCTTTCTGAATTCACCAGCCAATCTAACCATTTTATCTTTTCAGTGCTGTTCAAAGGCATAGATGCACAAATAGTTACAGGTATCTGGTGCTATATGCACATTGAAATGCTCAGGCTGTATCATTATGGGGCAGTAAGAAAGTCAACATTGTCTGCCCTTGGGGAGTGTGGGATCCTTGTAGTAGGATTAGAATTTTCCTATTAAAGCTTCTGAGTGAACTAAGTTATTCTGTGCTGAATTCTAGCTCTTCCTTGGTATACCCTCCCTTGAAAAATTGCAAGGACAAAATCTATAGTAGTAAGTCCTCTTTTTCTTTCCTCTAAATTATCTCAAGTAAGAGGATTTCCTAGGGATTTAGGTGTAGTGAAATGAACAACCTTGGGAGCAACTCTTGATACCTTTGTATTTCATTAGATGGTCCTTACCTGCCTTTGGAGATACGCTTCCAGTGTTTCCCCTGCAATTGAAGAGCATTTCTGGTTCTCATTGATTTCAGTAGGAATGGGGTTCAAATCTTGAACAACAACAACAAAAAAGTAAAGTTGTGCAAAACTAAAGAGAGTCTGGGCTTTGTCCAGAGTAATTTTCTGGTCCCATCATTAATTATATTCTTATGTGGATGCATAAGTTTTTGAAATCTGTATTCCCTTGTTCCTCTTGTCAGAAGTTATATTTTGAAGTCTCTTTCTGGGAAAGTTAGATTCCTGTTGGGAATTAGAATTTCTATTAGATAAATAGAAACAGTGTGACCTCCATCCTTAGTTCTGGTGGCATTAAAATACAGTGAAGTGCTTATGTAATTAACATCCTAAGTTAAATGGTTTTAATGCATTTTAGTTTGATTGGGGTCAGTAACAGAAAAGATGTGCAACACCATGCATAAGGTGAATGTGCAGTTGCCATGGTTGTGTTGGACCTCTATATAAATAATTGTGTATACAGGGATTTGAATGAATTTCTGATGTTCCTCTAGCAGCAGTTTTGATTTTTACTATTTTAAACTACTGCTTAAGCTGACAACAATTGGTGGGAGTGGTCTAACAACAATTTGAAGATGATGAAATCAGCCCTCCAGGATGCTTTCTCCATTTTGGATACTAACTTTGTGAATTTAAACTGCTTAATCTTTCAATGTATTCATTTTTCTGATTGTAAAGTGAGGGATCCAATAATCACCTCCATGTAAGTACTGTGCTTCTCTAATGCGGGTTTTCCAACAGTTATTGTAGGCTTTTTGTATACACTGATTATTTTTGTGCCTACTTAAATACCCACGCATAGACTGTTTTTTTTTTCCCATTATTTTCTCAAACTAAATATCCTCATAGGAAAATATCATGAGTATTCCCCTGCACTAATATAAGCTATATGAAGAAGCAGTACAGAACTAGAATTTATAAAAGGAGTATAATAGTTCTGCAATATGCAGCAGGACAACTCCTCTTAATGGCATCAGTCTACAGTTTGAGAAGTGTCCTGAGTTTCACTAGCTTCTTTCTTTGCAGTCTTAGTCTTTCAGATACTGTGATAACACAGGATTTGTTGAAGCATGTCAGAGCCTCATCTCCTTTTGATACCTTCCTGAAGTTCCTTGGCTCAAATTAAAACAGAATCTGGGAGAACGCTGAGACTCAGGAAGAAATCTGCTGGCTCTTTTAAGCCAATAGGTTTTACCTGTTTTAAAGGCAGTGGTGTTTTTTTTTTTTTTTTTTTATTTTTTTTTTTTTTTTTTTTTTNNTGTTTTTTCTTTTTTTAAGGCAGTGTTGTTTTTTTTTTTTTTTTTTTAATTTCTTTGTCTCTTTTCTTTTTCTTTTTGCATTTCTTTTTCTTTTGTCTCCAGTAATACAAATCTAAATCAGAGAAAGCTGAAAGAAACAGAAACGTATTAGTCACTTTTGGGACCAGATATCCATGTGAGTCTCAAAGCATTTAATACACTGTTTGTAAAAGTTAAGACTTCAGATTGCTTTGATTAAACATGTTTTCAGAGTTCTGCGGATGTAGCCCTGCTTGTGATAAATGATGGCAACAGTGTTTGATAAAAATATCAAAACTAATTTATGGATTTCTGCTAATTTTTTCTGAAGTATGTACACTTGGTGAGAATAATACAGTCAAGCCTTTATTTTTTCATAAATAGTAGCTTGAAGTTCAGCTCCTTGGGACCTTGTGATGCTATTTCTTTAACAACAGCTTCAGCTAAAAATATTTTTGTGTTAGTAGTGATATGATTTTTATTGTTTCAGATTTTTTCCTTTGATTATAAGAAGTAGAAAAATCCAGGATATAGTCACAAGCCTATATGGGGCATTGGGCAACATGGGCTAGTGAAAGGTGTCCTTGCCGAAGGTAGGAGGGTTGGAACTAGATAGTCTTTAAGGCCCTTTCCAACCCAAACCATTCTATGATTCTACTTGAAACTGAAGCCCATTGTTCTACTTAGTGAAGAAGGAAGAACTGATTTTCTGTTTAGGTCCAAATAACATTTCCTGGGTCTTTCTTATACCCCATCAGATACAGTGCACGTCCTCCAAAGGACAGCTCTGTAGCTGCATAACGTTACACAACTTTTAGAGTCGCCTTGACAGTATAAAATGAATAGAAAATCATGCCAGAGAAGTTCCAAAGCCTCTTTCAAGGCCTTTACCTGAAGGGGCTGCATTGTTGCCCACTCCCAAATGCTGAAGAAGGAGCTGGGTTTGGAGCAGGACTGAGCAATACCAGCCTATTCTGCTTCCTACGAGCCTATACTGTTACTTTGTGAAGAATTAATCCAAGGAAAGAATAGAAATGAATTAGAAAATGAAGGACCATATACTCATTTTTCAACCAAAATGCCCTGTCTTAATATCCTTGTTAAACAACGTTAATTACCCAGTGCAGGTTCATGAGCAGCCACACTACAATAGAGGAGGCAGTCTATGTCAGGAGTTTTAAGGCATCTGCTCCATGAATGTTTACTTTGTTCCTTTTCTTGCACAGAACTGAAACTACTTACTTGGTGATGGTTGCCAGGTTTTCTCATGGAAATTCTCTTTATTTCAGGTGTCTGACACTGGCACTTGCAGAAGGGGATTTACTTTCAATCCTTTATGTCTCAGTGAAATTCCAAGTGGCCCTGCTGTGTGATAAATGTGAAATCTTAGGTGTCCGTGACTGTTGCCTTGTGTAAAACTGAGTACATATCCTAAAATCTTACAGTGTACTGAGTTGCAGAATGTGTAGTGATTGCTGCAAAGATGAAGCAATTGCACCTGAGTCAGTTAAAGGTGGATAATTTTAACTAAGTTTTACTTTGTAGTTTTACTTTGTTACACTGCTTGGATGCATTCACCTGAATCATGGGAAAAGATAAAAGGCAGCCACTGTTAGCATTTTATGCTTAATTGCACTAAGTAGTTATTTTAATTTTATTTTAGGATGTCTGATGTTCAGCATGAAAAAATTGTCTGCTATGAGATCAGTCAAATGAAAAAAGAACCAAGTGTAACAAAATAGAATGATATTAGAGACCATCACAGATATCAGTTTTACTCTGGATATCTTTTACTTCTTCTGTCTCTCTAGCTTGGGAGTTAATCTACAGAAGGATAGCTTTTTTTTTTTTTTTTTTTTTTTTTTTTTTTTTTTTTTNNNTTTTTTTGCATTAATTAGGTTGCAGTCTAGCACTGTGTCCTGAAATTTGCAGAGCAATTGGAGTTAATGAGTTTTCTCACAAATGCAGCTGTGTCCTCCCATAGACCATCATCGGTACAGTCTAGCCAGAAGCAGGCACTGGAGTCAGAAGCCAAAGGAATTGCCTTCTNTAGTTTATGTGTATATAGTATATATGGGTGTATGTGTATACACAAGCACATATATACACTGAAATGATTATTTCATGTGCATAAACAACACATATGTTTAAGCTTTTGCCAGAATTTACTTGTATATAAATATGTAAACCTGCACAATGAATCATAGAAAAGAATATTTTGCTCATTCAGTAGCTGCACTCATGTAATAAAGCAATTTTGCAGGTCAAGATTGTAGATTTTTATTTTGCCTTCTAGCCTCTGCACTACTGTTGTCTTGTTAAAACTAGAGAAATTGGGGTTTGAACAAAAACTGTTTTATCTTAATGTTTCAGAAGATTCCACAACCTAATTGTAACTTTTCCAGTCACTTTTAATAACACACTTTTAATAACAATTGAAGTAAGTACTTTTTTCAGAAATGATCTCTATATTTTCAAGGAAAAGAAGTCCCATATCACATGAGATAGTATCAAAAATAAAAGGTGTCTCTACTAAGCAGTGTAACTAGTAGATATCTTATTCTAAATATTGTAAGCATTCTATTAACCACATGATATCACTTGGTACTTCAGACCTTTCATTGGAAAACAAGTAATTACAGACAAAAAAAAAAAGAAGAAAAAAATCAAATTTAATATGAAACGAAAGGACAGGAAATATCTTTTAAAAGCTCACAAAGAGAGACCTACTTAAAGCAAGTATAATCCTAGAATATGCAACTGAAAAGGAAAAGCATAGATTTAATTATGGTCTTAACGGCCTCTGGTAGTAGTTCACTTTAGAATATATCAGCATATTAAAAAAAAACTATCTTGAAAAATTGAGAGAGTGGTAATTATGCAGATCCTAGATTTAAAAAAAGAAAAAAGTGGTGTGTGTTAGGAGGCTGCAAAATACAATCATTTTTGGAGAACTCAGTTAAATTACATGACATCTTCAATGCTGCAGGTAATGTCTTTCCAAGTTAGTGTTTCCAGTCTAATGCAGATAATAGGATAATGAGGCATTTATGCAGATTATATTTTAAAAGTTACAAATGTACTACCTTCTAGCCAGCAAGATCGCACACAAAAAACAATGAGGTCATTCAGGAAATCATTAGAGGTATTCACAGTGCAGAACAGAAGGAATTGAGCTTTGCTGGGCGTAATGGCTTTTACTTGTGTCCTAAAGGCCTCTTCCATCCTTTTTTAAAATAGTGCTCTTTACTATAGACCAGTTACACTGCAGTTTTCAAGTATATTCTTTATCTCCTCTATCATAAGAACCAGAATGTCATATTTTCAAATCCTTCTTAGTCTTGTATCTCCTCAAAGATGTAGTTATTTGACATGCCCAATCAGCTGAAGAGAGGCAGGGCATATGCCAGGTAAGACCATCACCATCAGCTGGTACCACAAGTGGTGTGAGCTGGCATGAGGTCCTTGTCGCACAGAGTCCCTCTGAGTTGTCTACTTAGCTCTGTAAGATGCAGATTTAATTTCCCTTCAGAAAGTTATTGCATGACTTAGAAAACTGAATTGCTATCAAATAAAGAGTTAGAAAAGTTAGAAAAGTTAGCAAATAGTTTTGCTCAATATTTTGGAGAAATAAGGTTGATGACAATATGAAGTCAATATAAAGAATAGAGAGAGATGTTATGGATCCTAATGAGTAAGTGCTGGACTTTTCAGTGACTTAAAAGGGCATTTGGATCTGGATGAATATAGAGATAATGGAAAGTAGAAATTAAGAAAATATTTTAAAATATTTACAGAATTTATGCACTGTGCTTCTTAGTGAAGTCAAAGGAAATAATAATGGAATAAATCTATCTTGTATTAATCATTTTTAGCAATATGTTAATTTGATATAATTTTTCTAGACATTAAGACTTACCTTCTGCATAGAATTCTCAAAATAAACCCCAAACATTTTTAATTCTTGCAGTGATTCTTTTCCTTTGTCATTTATTTTCTTCTCTTTAATTGCTCCAGGGAGACTGACTGGTTCTCTCACTTCTTTTTTCATGAACTTTTGTTTTTAAGATCATCTGATAATCTCTTTCTACTGCTTGGTTTCAATTAATATTTCAATGTCTAATTTTCTTCTTTCACTTGTTTGCTTTTAATTTTCCTCA
>VXAV01009758.1:73211-85911 GCA_013399715.1 Alectura lathami
TTTTTTTTTTCCAGTATTTTTACACTCTATCCCTTAAGATTTTCTTTTCCAGCAACCCTTGGCCCAATATGATTAAATGAACTAACTTGGGATAGACGGCTGTGTACAGTTTGGACCAAGGCACACAGCTATAAGATACCTATAACACTACTGCATTGCCAGTAGAAGGAAGAAAATAGGAAGAAAACAGGATTCTAAAATAGATTTTGCTCCAGTGCAGATTTGATAAACTCTGCTGAAATATTTGTCATGCTGATTACAAGAAGGCTTACAAAAAGAACAAAAGAAAGTCACTTGCTGCCTTCTTGTGATGATCATGACTCATTTATCAGAAGGCATAGTTAAATTTTATAATTTCTTTAATCAGACAGTGAAGTCATGAAGGAGTAGGGGCCATTAGAATATATAACAGGTTTAGTACTAAAATGGTTAAACACATGTCAATTCAGTGTGAATTGGAGATTTATTGAGGTCATGCTTTCCTCCAGCAGGGTAGAGAGGCACTGCTCCCAAACACTACCTAGCAGTTGATTTAAAGTTGAATTACTGCTACAGCGAAAACTGATAGTCCTTTGGTCTTGGAGTTCAGTGCTGTGATGCATCAGAATATAGATGAGGAGGAGAGGAAAAAATTAAAGGAATGAAGGTATTCTTTTAAAGTTTGAAAAATCCCTTTCTGAAAAAAAAGGCAAATTTCATGCAGTTGATATTTTTTATTCAAAAACTTAATTAACTGAGGCTTTGGAAGCCTTTTGTATGATGCCTTGCTAGGTTCTCTGACATGGAGAAGTAGATGGCTGTGGTGTGGTTTTGAACACATGAAGAGCAGGTACATAAATCTGTTTTTATTTATTTATTTATTTATTTTCCCTAGGACTGTTAACTGTATTAGCATCTCAGCCTAACAAGTCCCTTCTAGTCTACTCTAAGGTTATGGGTTGAATGGCTGTTAAGTGAAGATGCTGTTGTAGGTGGACACTTGTATGTGTTTTCTCATCTCAGCTTGGCCTGTTCTTTTGATTTTGCTGCTTGCTGTCCTAAATATTTTCTTGACTGAGGAGATCCTTTCAAAGAAATACTTGAGTCTACGAGCTTAGCTTAGATGCAGTGACAGCAGGAGCCTGCTGCTCTTCCAATATATTTGCTTCAGAACTGTAGGAATAGGATGAATAACATAAAAAATATAGTAAACTGATTTTTACATTCATAGACATCTAAATACACAATCTGAATAAAGAAATATAGACAGCAGGAAAGGCCTCAGTGTGACCCTCTGCTTTTGCTTTGTCCATCACCTTACATTTCAGGAGCATACAGTTAACTCATTGCTATTTGTGGAGGGGAGCCTGATAATTCATTACAGAGTTATGCCTGCAGAGCTCTCTGTCCACTTCCCAGCTGCTTTTTGAACTGCAGATAATGTGTGAATGTGTGCAGCTGCTGATTCCTTCCCTTTCTGACATTAAATTGAATGAGGGCAATTTTTCTGAGGAAGTCCAAGTGATCTGAGCAGTTTGCAGGTGTCAGGTCTGCTCTGGTGAGAGAGCTCCCAGGCACAGGCTCCTGGTGTCTGCATTCCCCCCATGCATGTGGAGCACAGCATGCCCACAAGTCCTTCTGTCTTGCTGTAGGCAGTGCCGTATGCATTTTGTAGTTAAAATGGGAAAAAAAATGTTTCCTTTGAAGTTTCTGACGGTTGGGAAGGTGGTATGCAAGCTTTCTGCAAACAGTTGACAAGCTCCTGTAGCTGTTATCTACATTATTTCAAACCAGCATTGTTTATACCTGGTAGATGCCATTCAGCATTTCGTTGTAATGAATATTTACAGCACCTGCTCTATGGCTTTTATGAATTTTTTTTTTTTTTTTTTTTCTATACTGGGGAGGAATTGATAATATTTACAAGAGTAATTATGAAGTTCAGTCTTTAGTGTCAAGGGATTAATAAAAATTTGTAGAAACCAATTTAATAAATGAAAATGGCATTTGAAACTCATTTGTAATAATTTCTTTGTCTTTCACTGTGATTCTGATCTCAGGTTTCATCAAAGCTTCATTCTGATTTCAGCAATGATTATTCTCAACTCTAAACGGTACATAAAGGTTCTGAACCAGCTCTTGGTTCTATAAGCTGAAATAAAATGACAATCTGAAAGCTAAGTGTTTTTTTCAGGATCAAGCAGGAATACGTCTGGTACAGTAACTCTATCTATTCGATAACCTAAGCAGGATAGGAGCAATATTTTAAGCACTTATGAAAATGTGTATTCACCAGGAATGCCCAACAGTGCACCATGTTGGTGTCTGTTCTGAGCACCAACCTTCTGGGAGAAATCCCTAGCATGAGCATAGCAGGGTTCCATGCTGCACCACTGTGAGAAAAAGATCCATGTAGTGAAAAGCCATTACTGGGCAGGTTGGTTCAATGTCCTTATCTCTGTATAGATAAGGAGAGTTATTGCAGAGTTGTTTATTTATTTGTTTGTTTGTTTTAACGCAAGTATGAAACTTCCAAATTTCTACATATGTGTAATGATTGATTCTGAGTTTGATGTTATAAATATTTAGAAAAGACAGATTGGTAAAGTTTTGACATGCATAAAATGCAAGAATTTTGTAGACAAAGACGTATATCTGGACCACATACATGCACTAGTTATGCAAGATGCAAGGCATCGATAGCCTCCTCCAGCGCCATCCTTTTGCAGTTTTTAGGTTTTAACAAATCAAATTAATTTCTCAAAGCTGCTTGAAGTTCTCTGATGTGCAAACCTTTGGAAACAGCAAGTATCTTATGTTCTCACTGATGCGCTAATCAGCTAAAGGACAGACACTTTTTGTTGTAAGATCAAACAAAGTGCATCTGCATGAAGGATCAGAGAGAAAGATCCAAGGTTTGACAGCTGTAGCCTTCTAAAACAGTCTGGAGTAAAATGAAATTTTACAGAATGAGCTGTTACTGTTTTGATAATCATTTTTCATTTAAATAACATTTGTAGCAAAGACATCTCTAAAATGGTGACATTTTAATAAGATATCTGCATGTTTGCATTTATGCAGTCATATAGCAGAGCTACAAATGCTCTATCAGGATCTAAACATTGATTTTTTTGTGCATCTGAAGAATATAAATGAGATCTACAAGAAATTAAAATACTAACGTTCAATAATAAAAAACAATAGGCTGAAGTACAGAAGTAAGAAACCAATATAATGCCATATTTACCTTGTATTAACTTGTGTTAAACTCCACAAGGTTAAAATGTTAATCTTTTCTAGAGGTTCTAGTAATTTCATTAAATTTATTTTTCAAGAAACCTGACTGTTCCATGAAAAATGTCTTTCAAAGTAACTAACATTGTCTTTTTTTATAAACTTCTAATTCCAGAGGTAATTAACTCTGTTGTTAATAAAATAAACTACCCTTTCCAACACAGTCTATCTTAGCCATAGATGTAAGGCTTTATTGTTATTATTCAAAGCTCTCTAGTATCCATGTATTCCTACTGCAATGTGGAAGTACTCCTGAATTTTCTGCCTAGCTTCTCTTCCCATAATTTCATATCTGTTCTTGAATGTCGTCTCATGCTTTCCCATGAAATTCTTCTTCCATCTGCTCATCACTGTTTCTTCCCCTAATTCCCATTCATATCAGCAGCCACTGAATTTCAGCAGTGCTGCAAAGGGCAGTAATGCTATATAGCAACTGACCTTTGGGCAAGGAAAAAAATAAATTTGTTCTTTTGTGGTCTCCAAAACTCATCATAGTGTGTAAAAATTAGGATTTCTTATGGAATCTGGCAGAACAGAAAATAAACTCCCGTGTTTCCATGCCATATACTCGTTTGACTTAAACACAATACAGAATTTCCCTCCCCACCCCTCCCCACCCCCCTGCAAAGAGTAAGTTAGAGTACACTGTTATGCAGTATAAGTTTCTTTAAAACATCCTATGTATTTCTGAAATACACTGTCAATCACTTCATGTACATCCAGAAAAAGAGAAACTTAATAAAAAGTGTCAGCTGAAAACTAATATTCCAAATTGTCATCAACTAACTAATTTTCACATTTGTATTCTATCTGCACTCCCAACACACATGGACTTCTGCCAGGGAACTCAACAATAAAATGTTCATTTAAAATTCTTAACAATAAAGAAAATATTGAAAGTCTGGGAATGAACTGACTAACCTTGGATGAAACAGCTGCCTTTAGTCTGCAAATTTTACATTTGCAAGTATGGCCATCCTTTTGAAATAATAGTAAAACCATAGCAGCTGAGAAATTACCTTACACTCTGGGACAAATGGAGTTGCCCTTTATGCCGTATTAGCCTAATTTTAGAATTTCACAGAACTACTGTTTTTTCTTCACACCATGTCTTTAAGAATATCAGACAAACCAGTTCATCATGCTCTTAACATTTAGTAATGATTCTATTAAATTATTTATTTAGAGACTGGCCTGCGAGCCTGTATAGAGCTACAAGTCATTACTTTTATTTGCAGTTATTGAATTCAGTAACAAGATTTTTTTAATGTACTAATGTACATGAAGGTGCAACTAATGAGGTGTATCAGAAAACATCTAAGGACCTAATTCCCAAAATGGTGAAGAACTGTAGAAACTCCTTGAGACATTGTCTGCATCAGTAAGTATCTGTAAAGCTCCAGCACAACCCATATAACTGTAGATTGCTGGAGTCCAGCTATGTTCTTACTTTTCCCTGTGAAAGCCCATTCATTTGATTACAGAGTATGTAAAGCTTTTACTCATTTGTATATATGATACCTGGAATTACGCACTGGTGTTCATCAGGCAACCTGTCTGTAGAATTTCTGCATTGGTAACTTGCATAGTGGTTTCTTGTGTTGTTTGCTGATGGGTTAAACAAGGCATTTGTGAAAACAGTATTGTGCTGTGATCTCATGCAACACCATAAAAATATACCAAAGAACAATGTGTGTTCTGACATAGCAAGGAGAAATATTACCTAATTTTTTCTAAGATGCTACTTGATTTAGAAATTGAAAAATTGGTTGGAACTATGCTAAGAATTGAAAGTAAATGAAATGGAAATACAATATATTATAGTGAAACAGATGTGGGCTTGTTTTCCCTAGTGCAGGTTCATGGACTGTGCATTCACTTGGTCTGCCTGACATTTAAATTTGAGTAAATTCAGTGGTTTATAAGAAAAACATCTGTTGTTGAAGTGACAATAGCAAGATACAATACTGAGGAAAAGGAATCTAATTGTTATTAGGTGTTACGCTAGAATATCAATGAAGGGGCTTTCATTGTGCTGAGATTCTGGCATCAGCCTGGATATTAAATTGGCCAGCTCATCAGGGAATATAGCACATTAGAGAGTGATTCAGCTGTGACTGAATGTGTGCGTTAAAACGTGTGACTTAGAAAGTTTCTAATGCCATAAATCAGAAAAGGATTTAATAAACAACATGTTCATGAAGGGAATGTAATATAAATTGGTGTGCTTTACTTCTATTAAATTTAACCTTTAATCACATTAGGCTTACTCTTTAATCTTTTATGATGATCTTCATGTTATTGCCATGTTTGCTGTCCACTCTGTAGCAGGGAAAATCTAGAATTTTGCCATATATTCAACTTGAGCCAGCTGTAGAGCCTGCAGCTTATAGCTTCTGGTTTTAGCTCTCTATTTGGGCATGCTCAACAACTGAATAGTGTGGGCTGCTGTTAATGACTTTTAATTAAATCAAAAAGCTCTGAGATCACAAACTGGCTGACTTCATTTCGTTTTTCCAGAGCACTTCAAAAAAGTAATTACTGTACTGCACATTTAGGCAAATCTTGTAAAATGCCCTCAAGATGCATATCAAAATTAAGACTTCTGGAAATGAACAAAGTCTGTAATGTTTTTCTGTAAAGAAATGAAGCAAAAGTTAGTATATTCTTCAAAGTGCATTTTGGAATGATTTTATTCTATTTTATTTTTAAATAAAAATTCACAAGAGCCTGCATTTTCAGGCTTGAAGAAGGTTAAATGTAAATCTAGTTTTCTTTTTTTCATGACTAGTTTCTGATCACTGCAGCAAATGTTTGGGTGGTACTTTTCAAGTCTTTACATTCAACATGCTTACAGAATCATAGAATCGTAGAATCATCCGGTTGGAAGGGACCTTTGAAGGCCATCCAGTCCAAACCCCCTGCAGTGCACAGGGACACCCACAGCTGGATCAGGTTGCTCAGAGCCCTGTCCAGCCTGACCCTGAAGGTCTCCAGGGATGGGGCATCCACCACCTCTCTGGGCAACCTGTGCCAGTGCTTCACCACCCCTTATGGTAAAGATCTTTTTTCTTATATTGAGTCTAAATCTCCCCTCTCTCAGTTTCTGTCTATAAAATTAAACTAAAAGGTTTAACAAAAAACACTGAGAAAATGAAGACAACTTTTGTCACAGGAGTGTCACAAAAGTGAAAGGCCACAAAGACGAAGATCAGCAACAAAAACAATACAACATTTTACGCAAAGTATTTGAAGATATTTTTCAGATAACGTCATCTCCATCTTCTCCTGTCTCTCCCTGTCTCCTGTTGTGGTTTTTTTGGGGGGAGCAAAACAACATTTTGAAATAAGAGATCTGAATTTTAAACTACCAATCAGATTTTCCTTTCTGAAATATATCTTATACTTGTTACACTATTTTCAGGTTTTGGGAAGTACATGCAGTCTGTGCATGTCTGTTTTTTTTTTTTTTTTTTTTTATCAGGCAAAATAAATTTTTAATGAAAAAAATTCCCAGTAGTGTATTTTCTCGGTGGGTAATTCTTCGTACAAACTACTGTCTATGTCTTACGTTTTACCTCATACTTACCCATACAAGAGAGGATTCTTGTTTTGATTTAATTGTAATATTTTTTGTTACTTGGTCTATGTTTTCAGCCAGATTTCTTGTGCCCTATATTCTTCTAATAATCAACAAGTGCATGACATTATTTATTTTGCAGCCCTCTTCTTAATAGGGGACAAGCTGGTACTTTGTATGGTCCTGCTGCCTTGGGCAGTATTTTGCCCCAACCTTATACAGAATGGGCACTTCCTTTTGAGTTTTAAGAACATAAAATGTATTCTGTCCATGAAGTCAAGGTATAAGGAAGTCTGGCACCTGAATATTCACTCTAATTTTGACTTTTTGTTGTACTTCTCCTTAAAAATCCAATAGATAATATTTGTCTTAGCAGTTAAGAACCCTGTAGTTCATATAAAGTGTTTATATCTGCATATATGCTCTTTTCTGGGTTTGTATGAAGATAACACATCTTTAACGCTAATTTGAATAGGAAGAACAGTTGTGTTCATGGTTGCTTTTGAATTAAGACAACACTATTTTGGAGGCAGAGGTGTGAAATACTTTCTTGCCATCTAGCAACTAAAAAGAAATATCTGTACAAGGTTAAGAAGCAGGACAGTTATTGCTGGAAAGAGTGATTTTTTTTTACCCTTATGCTGTTTTTTATCATTTCATTTTTACCAGTAGCCCAAAGCAAATGTATGAAAAAACATACAACAGGTAACTGCTCCTTCCCAGATGTCCCTGCCTTTACTTCGGGTGGCTTCCAGAGGCAGAGGTTGCTTTTATGTCTCTAGAAGCCTCCACGGATTTCTCTTCCCTGACCTGGCCACCATGCCTGTGCACCACTATAAAGCACTGGCATTCACAGTATCCTGTGGCAAGGACTTCCACAGCTTAACTGCAGCTGTGTGAAGGACAAAACCTCCTGTTATCTGTTTATTGCCTTCCCTTCCTCTGTGTATTGGAAGAGGTGATGAACAATGGCCATCCAACCTCTCCACACTGCTCGCAAAGTGCTCCTTGTGATATTTCTAGGCTGTGTCTACACTGGAGATGCACATAGACACTGGAGAGGGAGCTGCTGAGAGACATGTCTGGTAGACAAATATGTGACATGGCAAGCTCTGCAGGATGGGCTCTGATGAGCTCTGCCCACAGATGAGAATCTGGCCAGGAGCCTTACAGTAGCCAGAGACTGTCATCTGGAAACATCATTTCTACCTTTAGGCACTGTTTTCCATCTATACGCCATCTGGGCTCAGGATGATAAGTGCTGAAAGACCACTAGTTCTTTGCAGATAATCTCAAGGTTGGCATTCTGCATCATTTCAAGATAATAACAGCATACATATGAAGCAGCACTGAGGAACAGCTCAAAGGCTGATTCTCCTAGTACAGACAACTTTTCTAACCTCTGGAATATGCTATCTGCTTGTACCAGTAAGGTGTAGCATCTTTACCTCTAAGAAATTCTGCACAGTGTAGAATAAACTCTGTTTGCTTCATTACCATTCCAAAAATATAGTTATCTAGAAAGAACAGCCACCGTGTCCCAGTTTTGCACCTTCTGTTTCCACAGATGAATGTAAATGTGAACGTCTCATACCTAGCAGTACCCTGCTAAATTTGGCAGCCACCTGAGGTTTTGTTTTGTTTTGTTTTGTTTTTCTCTTTGTTTTTTGAGAGCTAAATTAGTTATCTAAAACACAGTGAAGGTAAAAGATGTAGCTATGAAGATAGTACTCAGTTTATATTAGTTTGTGAGGAGATTAATAATTTGTTTTGTATTAGGAAGACACTACAACACACAAAAGCAAANGAGTAAAGATTTATTCTGAAGACAAATCATAGAGAAAAAAAAAAAACATAAAAAGTAACAACATAGGTGGATTTTATGTAGGTGATGGGTTTTTTTCAATCCTTACTCTTTAAATTGATTGCCAACTATACCCTCAGATGAAGGAGTCATCCCTAGATTAGTGCTGTTGCATTGCCTCACATAACCTATTATGATGGAGGAATTTGGAAATATGTTTTACCTTTAGGAAGGTAAAATGCTATAAATTTAGTTTAATGTATCTTAGTGTATACTTCAGAAATGCAGCCCATGATCAACAGGCAGGATTACGCGGGATCTCTGTTATGGAGTTGCATGCTGTGGGAGGTAAGGGCTACAGGTCCATGACTGGAGACTGTGGAGATTAATATCATTAATCATAATTGCCATCTGACTAATACAGCTAACTTCTGAGACTGCATCTTGCTTGTTTCCCTGCAGCAGTGCTGATAACCACACTTCGTCTTTCAGCTTGGTCTTAATTTATTGGAAGTATTCAGGTGGTATTGGACTTCAGCTAGGTAGTAATTAATGGAATAATGATGCTTTCTTTTAAAAGACATTTAAATACAAGCTTTTTTTTTTTTTTGTCGGATTATTGATTGTTAAATTTTGAACTGAATTACAGGCATATCTAGACCAGAGCAGGTGAGATTATCTGAAAATTTAGGTATTTTAATAATTTTTACACTATATAGTATATATATGTACTATATATATAGTGTGGTTTCTAAAAACAAAAAATTGAGATGATGTTTCAGTTGCTCAGACCTAGGCTCTTATGGGTTCATGCTTTACAGAAATGATTTTTTTTTTCTGGAATTTTCGGAATTTTAATTAAATAAGCTTTTTGCGTTTACTTGAATATATGACTTGGGATTGTTTGCATGGATTACTTTTTCACTTTTCTACCTTTCCTTTCTGTCCCACCTCCACCACAGGGAATAATAGGGAGACAGGCTGCAAATGTCACAGTATCAAGGTGAAGGTGTTTAGATCCTTTCATCTTTCCATATTAAAAACACCTTGCTCAGCTGGGCTACATTTTAAAAAAAGCAAAATGCAGGATGAGAATTAAGTAGGTAGGTTGTTTATATATAAGGACTAATCTGAGCTCCCTGGAAACTTACCAGCACTACTTAGTAACATCTGAGGAATAAGCACATCGTTGTTAACTATTTTAGTTGGGTAGTAGTAGTAATGATTTGTAAATATCTTTAAAAGAGTAAGAGCACCAAGCACTAATATTAGAAATTGAATTATTAACTTTCCAGTGGCGTGTATCATAGACTGAAACCTCCTTTACATAAATGTCACACCTCAGTAGGTATTTTGCTTGCAGTTCTCCCTGGGAAGTTCTGTTTTTCAGAAGGCAATATGACTGACAAAGGATTGCTATTTACATGACAAAAATGCTATATTATTTAGGAGGAATGCAAACGTTAAAATTGCCTTTTATATATGTAAATATTTCCAGGAAAATTTAGCAACAATTCTGGCCTTGTAAAATGGTAACTTCTCTACACTGTAGTTGTCCCCAGAGGCAGTGGTGAGGTGGGATTCCACGTGCTCGGTTCACAATGAGGCTCATCTCTCATTTGTGTGAACCGTCTGTGTTTGGCCACACAGCATGCACACATTCCAGCAAAGATGGTGCTTCTCTCTAGCCGCTGTGTAGATGATTGCTCTGTTGTAGGGGTAACACTATGCAGAAATGAAGCAACATCGCTCTGAATGGGCATCACAGCAGCACCTTTTCTGAGCAGCAATATGGGTGTATAAACTTACACAGCTAGAACTTGCCAGTGCAGGCAAAATCTTTGGTGTGTTTCAGTTGACTTCTATAATACTTTCCACCAAAGCATTATTCTTATCAGTTGTACCATCGGCTTGTAACAAGAGGGATCAACAAATAGTAAAGAAGAATGATGTTTGCACGTGAATAGCCATCAATGCATTTGGCATATAACTTTCATATATTAAGATTTTTAATGCACTTTTTCCCAAAACCACAGAATTCACTGCTTCAAAGTAAATTATGCAGTGCTCTGTCTCATTAACTACTCACTGCTTTGCTTCCATGGAAAGCAAGCTCCATTAAACTCTTAATGGTGTTCATGAGAAGCAGAGATAAAAACTGGCTGACAGGAGGTGTTCTCCTCTTGAGACTATATGGAGCTCAGGGCATATAATAAAGTTGGCTAGAGTCAGATTAAAAATAATAATAATTAATGATAATTCCATCCTTTATTTTCTCTACCTTTGTTTTAAGAAATGAATTTATGGTGTTATTCAGTAAAAAACGAATATCCATAACATATGATTTAGTAGTCAGAATGTAGTTGGTAAGATGATTGTAATTACTAGAGAAATTACATCACCTATCTATAACACCCTGTTCTAGAATTTTACATGTAATGAGGGTGTAGCAGTATTTATAGCAGTCTTTAGGAAAATGAAACACTTGCAGGTTTGTAGTCAGAAGCAATATTAGCTAGTACATTAAGCAGAGAGAAGAAGGTCCTACATAATATTAACTGACTTTCTTCCACATATAATTGGAATCAGAGAGAAAGAAATGGGAGTAGAAAGTTGGATTTGAGTGTGTGATATTGAGATAGTACTGGAAATAAAACACTCTGAATAAAGTTACTGAGTGAATGAGGGGGGGTAAAATATCAAACTGAGCACTCAATAATATTAGAAGAGACTTTAGGTAATGTGGAAGACAGCAATAAGCACTGAAGAGCTGTTGAGGTGCAAGAGAGAAGGAATAGACAATGAGGTGAAAGTCAGACCAAGGGAAGCTGGAGTAGTGAAGACTCTCCAGAAGCAGATTGGTTTTAGAGATACACAGAAGAATGAGCCCATAAAAGTTCTTCATTGCACCAGGCTCTAATTATGACCAGTAGATTGGGTTCATGTGATGCTGCATGTTCTGTTTCTAGTGAATGAAGAACAATTGCACAATTTGCAGTAAATTATCAGAACTTGCATGATACAAATACAAAGTTCCTCAATTATTTGATTGAGGGTCTCTGGGTATGTAATACAGCTTTCAAGAAACCAGAGAAAAGGTAGACATACGGTCTACTCCTGCCCTGCACTTTCTTTGCACAAAATGTGCACACAGGAATAATTTACTGCATTGTCTTCCTTGTTTGTTCTAGGATCCAACTATTTATTTCACCAAATTGAAGTTTAGAAAGTTTAGATTCCCATTACTTACTAATACAGAAAGCATTTCGTATTCATAGTTATCCAAACATGAGAGCTTATTTAATTTTCATCTTGATATTTTGTTCACATAATAATTTGTCAGGTAAATGTGTTTTGTTTTTTTTTTTTTTAAATCAGCAAAATTAAAGTGAAATAAAAATGCATTGGTCCTCGCTTTAGTTTCATCAGTATAATCAAAGGTCACTAGATAAAGAGTAATACCATATCCTTATATCTGAGAGTAGAGCAGGTGATTTATAGCTATAACAGTTTGACTCACTTGGCAAATGTGACCTTAGCTATAGCAATTATGAACAGCTGTATTTTCCCATGAAATATATGGAGACAGTCTCTGGTGTTGAGACATCGGCTAAATGAAAACTTTCTGCTGAAAATCCTGAGATGTCTCTAGTGAATAAGTATTTTGGAAAATAAAATGTTGCATTGTGTGATTTTTTTTTTTTTTTTCTTTTTCCTAAGGAATGGTAAATGATCTGTTTTGTTTTTATGTTGCACCCATACTTCATGCTGCTTNGTATATGTGGATATTTCAGGCTGCTGCGGCCTAGTGCAACTTGCACTGATCCACTGACATACTCCATACATTCCATACAGCAACAAATATACATGAAACTGTGTGTGTGTGGGAGGGGGGGTCAGGGGGAGGAGATGAAAAATATTTGTCGTTGGTTTGAATAGCATTAAGTTAAACCTACTAAGTGATTTCATTTTATGCTTTTGCAGCATTGAATAAGACACATTGGTAGGGAATCTGACACAGTTTTTAATAAGCTTGATTGTTA
>VXAV01009758.1:94397-110361 GCA_013399715.1 Alectura lathami
CCACCGCAGTATTTCTAATCCATAGACATCGGACAAAGAAATCTTAAAGACTGGATACTTTATCTCCAGTACTAGAAAAAATTGGCGATGTAGATAACTGTCAGAAGTTGGATTAAAAGATATAGAAGTATTGCAAAAGTATTACCTTCCTTCCTTTGTTTTCAATCAAAAAATAAAGTATAATCCATTATCTTTTTTTTTTAAAGGTGCTAGTGATCACAGGGGAAGCAAACAAGGAAGCCTGAGAAAGGATATTGAGAAAATTCCAACACTTTATTGGTTGGAAGGAAATGAGTATGGATCTAATGCAAAACTTAGTGAAATCAATGGAATGTCCTAATTGGTTTCAGTGATATTTGGGCAAGGCCACAATGTTGTGGTAATGTTACATAATTAGGCTCCTGACTGCTACTTAACCCAACAAATTGTGCTTATACTTACATGTTGGAAAAAAACCAGAAGTTTAAAATAATGTATTAAATTAAAAAAAAAAAAAAAAAAAAAAAAGGTTGTAACCAATCAAAAGGATTTGACTTACTNATATGCAATGGATTTGATCTACATTTCAAGCAAATACAATCTATTTTGAGGATCAAACACTTGTATTTCATTTATGGATGACAGTGTCGTAGCTAGTGTTTAATTGTTTTTTGTTTAAATGCCTATATGAGTTTGATATTAAAAACTTATATAGAATTGTCATTGAAATGTATGAAAATGTGGGTTAAAAAAATCAGTTTCATAACAATAATAGATCTAAATGAATTGTGCAAGTGAGCAATAATGAGAAATGTATAACTGTTTTAGAGTTCTGTCCTAGCTAGGAGTTTGTAAATCCCTGGAGGCTTTGTTACAACTATCTCTGTTTGACCTGGAAACCTTGGGCTAGAAGAGATTGTTGTTGTTGTATTCAATTGGAACGTGAGAAAAGTCAAAAGTAGCATCAGTGAGTGCCAGCTGGGGCTAACCAGAATCAGCTCACCTTCCACCTTGGCTGTGATCAGATGAATCCTTTTTTCTTAATCTAATTTTGTTGGGGTTTGGATTTCTTGTAGAAGAGGATCTATAACCAAAATAAATATCAGATGAGATTGTTTAAGAACTGCTGTCCTGATGACATTCCTATTCAAGGTGACAGAAAACAGGCCAAAATGTGTCAATTTAGGACATTTATGCCATTGTATGTAGAAATGTTTTTAGAGATCTTACTGACATTTTGACACTTCTGAAATTAATCATTAATTTTGTTCCTAGTGACATTCATTTTATTGAAAGAATACACAACTTTATTTTTTACAATAAAAGCAGGTACATGTTTGCTTTTTTTTTCCATTGCTATCCTGTAGCAATGGAAGAAGTGATACAATATATGGTTTACAATGACAAAAAAAAAAATTATGTTTTCAATTTGGTAAGTCAATTTCAATTGAAAATATAACATATCCCTGCATAAGACATATTGCAGTGTGGCAGAGTGTAAATATTAAAGAAGACCTTCTATATTTGAAACAACATAATTAACACTGTTTGTTCATGATGGGCAAATAAACAACCAAGGCAGGTCTTTTTCAGTGATGGATAGCATCTTTATTAAAGAATTAATCTGATCTCAAACCGGTATCTATCTAGTACATAAATCAGGGTCTTGTGGTTCCATTTATGGTTCCTTTTACAACCTAAGTGCTAAGTTTATTGCCATATAGCCCAATAATTCATTCTTGAGGGAGGCCAAGCCCCCTTCTTCCTTTTTTTCTGTTCTCATTGCAATTGGAGACACATTTAACTTCCAATAACATCTGACTTATTCCATGATTAGCCAGAAGCTTAAATTCTGACTGTCTAATGATAATTATATAGTTTTATTAGGAATGTTGAAGCACTGCTGATGAAATACATTTATATATGCTAAGTATTTTGTTTCCTCAACAGACACGTGAAGTCAAGGTTGTCCTACCTGAGAGCTCCTGTGTCAGGGACCTCAGAACTTGTTCTCCTGGACCATTAAATGCTGGAATAACAAGAGGACTGCACAAAAACTTCACAGAGTTATTAGTTCATGTTTGGATACAATAGGCCTGAATAATGTGTTCCAGCTGTTTGGTAGATACAGTGTTCTGTGAGAGCTTGTGGTCAACATATCTTTTTTGTCCCCTAATCATAAAATCATAGAATGGTTTGTGTTGAAAGGGACCTTAAAGACCACCCAGTTCCAACCCACTGCCATGGGCAGGGGTACCTCCCACAGGCAGGGACACCTCCCACTAGACCAGGTTGCTCAGAGCCCTGTCCAGCCTGGCCTTGAACACATCCAGGGAGGGGGCATCCACAGCCTCTCTGGGCAACCTGTGCCAGTGTCTCACTGCCCTCACAGTAAAGAATTTCTTCCTAATATCTAGCTTAAAACTAGTTTCTTCCACCTTAAAGCCATTACCCCTCATCCTGTCGCTACACACCTTTGTAAAAAGTCCCTTCCCAGCTTTTCTGTAAGACCTCTTCAGTTACTGGAAGGCCGCTATCAGGTCCCCCCAGAGCCTTCTCTTCTCCAGGCTGAACAACCTCAACTCTCTCAGCCTGCCGTCATAGGGGAGGTGCTCCAGCCCTCTGATCATCTTCGTGGCCCTCATCTGGACCGCCTCTAACATCACGATATCCTTCTTGTGTTGGGGCCCCAGAACTGGACGCAGTACTCCAGGTGGGGTCTCACGAGACCAGAGCAGAGGGGCAGAATCACCTCCCTCGCCCCGCTGGTCTTGTTGCAGCCCAGGATGTGGTTGGCCTTCTGGGCTTCAAGTGCACGCTGTCAGGTCATGTTGAGTTTTTCATCAACTGACACCCCCAAATCCTTCTCTTCAGGGTTCTTGAGCCATTTTCTGCCCAAACTGTATTTGTACTTGGGATTGCCCTGACCCAGGTGCAGGATCTTACACTTGTTGAACTTAATGAGGTTGGCATGGGCCCACTTGTCAAGCCTGTCCAGGTCCCTCTGGATGGTATCCCTTCCCTCTAGCATGTCAACTGCACCACACAGTCAGTTAGCTTGACGTTATCCACAAACTTGATGAAGGTGCATTCAATCCCACTGTCCACGTCACCAATGAAGATGTTGAACAGCCCTGGTCTCAGTACTGATCCCTGAGAAACGCCACTCATTACAGGTTTCCATTTGGACATTGAGCCGTTGACCACAACTCTGAGTGTGACCATCCAGCCAGCTCCTTATTCAAATAATCAAAAGTTCCCTGTGCATATACAGATTCTTGAGATCCTCAGAAGAGATTTTCTTACCTAATTCAATTGTAAGATGGATGTTTACAACAATGGAGATGTATATTCAAAGCTGTACTTCACCTTTCACTGATTAACAGCAAATCAAACCAAGGGACTGCGTCAAATCATTGCATACGTGCATTTCTGGTGTTGTAAAATAAGATGATAGCTTGAAAAATCCTTTGAGGCACTTATAAAGTTATTAGATGCCTCACTTCTTTCTGATTTAGAATACTGCCTGGGATAAGTTTGTAGGCTGTTTGGACCTATTTATGTATTTATTGCATTTGGCTGTAAGCACACTACTGGACTAATTACTTAAGAACTTACTGAGTATTTAGTGCTTCGATGTGCAGTGGTTTAGCTGCTGCAGTTGTTTAGGGATTCATCAGAGATATGGGACATGGCAGCTACTGAGAGGTCACAGCAACTTTCTTCTCAGATTTTCAGCAAATGCAGTTGCATACATCTGCAGGGATTACAATCTTCAGATTGGAAAATTTCCAAGGCAGGCATAGCAGGGTTGTAAATTTTAAAAATTTTATCAGTAGCAGTATTTTAGTGAAAACTGATTTTAGAAAGCATTTGAGAAGCATGTTTACAAGATTCTCAGACAGATGCTTCTGCTCATTAGGGAATGCCAGTATAGAAATTCTGTATCTTATTGGTCTGTAAAAATTATAGGTATATTAAGGAGAAGGGAAAGCTTAACATTAACAGCAGTGGAAAATCTGCAGTCTCCATAATCTCTTCAAAATACGTACCATCTTCAGCTTTTCATTCTGTTTGGGACCTTGAAAGAAGGAAGGCCTGAAAAAGATAAAAACTTTTTTATGCACAATTTTTTTTTTGTTTAATTTTAGGAAGGCAGTGAGCTAGCGAATACTGCAACTAATCTGGCAATTGTGAAGTAAATTGTAAGGTGTAAAAATAAGGTGTTTTTCAGCAGAGATAATGGAATAAGTATTTGATTATATATAGCCAAGATGTGTTAGTTTTTAAGAATATGGACAAAAAACACTGCTAACATTTTTAATTTGAGAAGGCCTATGGTTCTCAAAGAGTTTTTTAAATGATTTTGTATCTTGATATCAAGCATAATGAGACCTAGATTTTTATAGATACACTAATGACTGAAAGCTAACAATTAATATAGCTGACAAGACGTATCACCACATTTTCTAACCCACAGAGTTTGTCATCTCAAGAAAAAGTCTTCAGAATGCCGATGCTGTGATAATAAAATAATCATTCAACAACAGAGATATGGAGTTACCTCCATACTCAGGTTTGGAATGGTGACTGGATTTGGAAATAATCATACTAAATCATGGTTTAGGTTGAGTCATTACTTGTACAAACAGTAGCATTTCAAAGAAAGCAGGTGGTAGTAACGCTATGTTTAGGTGTGAAGTCACTGAAGTTCCATTTCCATCCTTGATGCACTGTTGTTTTAGTTTTTCTTAAATTTTCATTCTCTTACATAGCTAGTTAAATGTCTTCTGGTTCAAAAGCTTTACCTGGATACTGCCAACTGCAGAATCATGCAGAGTATTTTTATGGCAACAGCTCTGCTTCTGGTTGATAAAGGATATCAGCATATTGATTTATAGCTAAATCTGAAAATTAAAGATCCTCCTGTTCTCAGAGTACTTGGAATTTTAATGAAAAGTGTATGGTACAACAGTGATGAGGTATAAAGCCTTGCTGTACTGAAACTGGAGAGCACTGAAATCAGAATAAGATTACCCACATGGGTATTTTTAATAAGTTCAGTAGTCCTTGCCTGGTTGAGAAAATAAATCTCTTGTTTCCGAGCACTTTATTTACATTAGCTGGAATATGGTATGTCATAGCTCAAGCAACAATGTGTTCCATCAAGGATGCAGTAGCCTTTTCTCTTCTAAATTTCAAAGAAATACCGGTGTAAAAGCATTCCTGATGAAAACTATTTCAGCTAACCTGAAATCAACAAATCACGTCTTTCTAAAGTGGTGTTTAAGATGCTATATGCCTAAATTATTGTCGCACAAGTTTGTGATCAAAGCTCATCATTCTGCAGAAGGTTGTATGTATATAAATATATTGACTACAGTTCTTTTGTAGGAAGCTGCTTTAACTGGTATTTTGTTTCCGTAAGTCACTGCATAAATTATATCTTCTCTATAAATTCTCTTTGTTTCTGGCTTTGCTTCCTGGTGGTTTAATTTATCAGAGTTGTCATTTTTTGAATATTACCACAGATTGAAATGTACAGTAGACACCTGGAAGCTTTAACTTTTTTTCCATCCTTGGGCTTTGTAGAAATAGGACCATCTGGCCTGTAGGTCTGGAAGCATCAACATTCACTCATTAAACCTGTCTGAAGCCCTCACATTCAATCTGCCTTTTTTAGCTACCTTAGGACTGTAGTTAGGTGATCTGTTGTTTTCACCTGTAGTTTACAAGCAATTTAAAGGTGTGCTCCAAACAGAGGCAAGAATGGCACACACCCATCTCCATCTTCATGTTTCATTACTGCCTGGCTATTCTTGGAATAAGAATCTGGGAGTTAAGAATGGTGATACTTCCAAAATTCTTGCTACTGCTTCAGATATGGCTATGTAGTACAGAGCCTAAAGAGAACTCCACTGGGTAACATGAACGGCAGGAAAGCGCCTGCCTCCAGCAACAATAGCAGCTCAAAATCCCTGAGGAGCAAGTGGTGCAAACCTTCCTGGTGTCATTCAGGGCTCAGGAGCCCCTGATTACCTGTCAGCCTTGGAAAGAGTTGTTCAAAGCAGAGCTCAGCTCTCATAGTTTCTGGGAAGGAGAATGATTTTTATGCTAGGAGAGGAAATGTGTTCCAGTTGTGAACTAACTGAAGACTGTCATCTTGCAGTGTATCCCGGGGAGAAATTAGAGCCCAGAAAAGAGTCTTGTTTTGATTATTACCAGAGCCTTACCTGCCTGTCAGGAGATGGTGACAGGCTGTAAATCCCTCTTCTATTTTGTGTGCGCTGGAAGAGTTGACAGCAGCTTATTGTGAACTCAGCAATGATGCAGTCACACTGCTTTCCAATAGTGAGGGTATTTTCCTCTCTGTTTAATAAATACCTTTTAAAACTTTTTAATAGAAGTAGAGAGTCTAAAACTCTCAGCAGAAAGCCATACTGATCAGCTCAGTCATGTGAATGTGTCACCAGATGTGCACAGTTTTGCTCTCACTGAGGGTAGTTACAGCAGAAATTGTTGCAGGCACTTGGCCCGACCTTTCTTCTATTGAAGGCAGTGAAAAAAGTCTTCTACATAAAAGAAGAACAGTCTGAAAATGTGCTGCTGTGGTGTAAGCGTGGAAAGGATTTAGCTTAATCTGGAGACCATCAGGTTGAATGAGAAGTTTTGGTTCTCTAGGACATAGGTTAGAGCAGATTTTTTGAGGTGTGGCTTTATTAACTGAGGTTTGTAAGTGCTACATCCTGAGTCCTGCCTGTATGCAAGATGCTGGGACCTGGGGAGCCATGCTGAATAACATGCAGGTGAAGTTATGCACATGTGCATGTCTGTGAAGGACTGAGCTGGTCATCTTTAATTTGCATTTTCAGACTTTTTTTTACCTTCACTTTTATTGCCTGTAATTAAAAGTCATGCTTGTGCTACACAGATGGCTTTCTGCAGTGACTCCAGCAGTTCATTGACTATTCTGTATTACTCCACCTCGCTGGTGCCTTCAAGTTTTAATTTATCACAGGTAAAGCAGATTTGTAAACTTGAATTTACACAAATGAGATTTGAACCTGTGACTGATAGCCACAGTAAGAACTTTAATCGTTAGGAGTACATAGAGACTCCAAGTAAATATTGATGTTCTCTTCCCATCCTTGTTTTGCCTGAAAGATATGCAGATCTATCATTAACTCAGAATAAAAGTACATCTGCCAAAGCTTTGGAAGGTAGAAATAATTCCTGTATGTTTGCATACTTAAGTTCTGTTTTGATATCATTTTTCTTGTTGTTTATCTCATTTTCATTGTAGCGAGATAGCTCTCAAAATTATTATTATGAGATAGTTCCAGCAGAAGGTAAAATGCACCGTGATTTGATATAATAAGTATAATTGTGTTTAGTTTTAAGTTGCTAGCAAACGTGCACCTAAATTATGCACTTCATAAGAAGCAAGGAAAAAGGGAAAGCTGGGAGTTTTATCCCTGTCTCTAGACATGCCCTAAGCAATAGCATGAAATACCCTCTGAATCAGCTCTGCAGGCTCTGCCTAGTCATCCTCAGGAGCTAACACAGCACCAGCTGTTCTCCTTGTGCGCTCATTAGCCCCTGTGAAACTTCTGTGCCCTGTTGTGGAGGAATCTGACCTCTCCATCCTCTGAAGGCTGCAAGAAAGGTGGATGTTGTGCCCTCGAACCTTATGCAATCTGATTGTTGGTGGCTCATGTGAATTTGTACATGAGCAGAGGATGCAGGAATGTGCAGTGTAGTGAGCTTATCAATTTGCCTAAAAATAGTATTTGGCAGTAAACTGCAGCGTGAGTCAACAGCTTCTTCCTGATGACTGTTTCTTGCAGCTGTGCTTCACCTGCTTTTTTCCCTGGCCTAATGTGTTTCCTTCACAAGGACATGTATGCAGGTGCTCAGAGTGCCCTACTGGGGCTGTAGGCAGCGAAGAGGTGTTTTTGCTCCTGGTGTGCTGTGAGTCAGAAGCCTCTGTCCTTTACTTCCAGCTTCAGTGAAGTCTTTCTTTAAGCTGCCTCCAACTCCAGCAGCCCTCTCTGTACAAGAAATACCTTTGCTGACAGCCAGAATACAAAACTTTGTTTCTTTATCTTCCTTGCTACTGAACGAGACCATAACTTGCTCTGAAAAGGGTAGAGACGAGCCTTTCTGCACAGAAGGGATGACTTCTTGTGCAACAGTCACAGCTGCTCACAAGATTTGGCTCTGTGAGCACAAGATAACTCCCAAATTTGTGGTCAGAAATTAGAAAGGCTCAGCTGATGGCAACATGGAGTTATTTCTCCTCTTCTGCTGTTATTGGTACTTGGCTTCCGTCTGTCCTTCTAAATGAAACCTCATCAAGCAGGATGAGATGTTGCTGCTTTCTCCAAGTCACTGTGCTGCCAGAGCCCACAGGAAGGTACCCAGCAGATCAAAGCAAGAAGCTGAGCAAAAGCACTCACGTAACGCCCATACTGTCCTTGAGGGCTTCCCATCTTTGTAAAATGCATTTTGGTCTCTGTTATGGCAATTTGATACCTGAATGATTTATGCACCTCAGGCAACAACAGGGAAATGAAATGACTGAAATAGAAACCAGGGGTAAAATCCCTGCATCAGCCTCAAAAAGAGCAGAACCAGTGACTCCTTTCCAACTATTCAAGCAGGATTTGAAAATGAAGGGATAAAACTCATTTACTGAGTTTGTAATAGTTAGTTATAAGAGTTAACCACTTACTGAAGTTAGGCATGAGCGGGTATTTATTTGGTTCAAGCAAGAAGAAAGCTTTATATTCAGTTCAGAGAGAGAAAGTATAAATAAAACATCAACGCTAACCCCTAAGTAGTTTAAGGGAATCTGTTATAAATGGCAAAACTGAGGCACAACATGATGCACTTGCCGCTGTGCACACTTCCATCAGCCGTCACAACCCTGCCTGGGAAGCACGGAGCTGCTGCCTGCACTGTGCAGCTGGACTGGGTGAGTGCTATGTATCTGAAGCATTCAGGGTGTGATGGACTGGGGTAAACTCTGTGCAGTCAACTTCCACATGAGCAGTCACATTTCTGAATGATTCTGTGAGGCTGTGAATTCAGCTGGAAAGCATAAAAAACTTCAGCCTTCTGAACTTTACATGTTCTTTTTATGCATTAGGCTTGAATCTGTCTCATGGTTATTCCAGCGAAAAATGTACTAAACTCATTTTAATTACATCCGTAACTTGGGTGAGAACAGAACTGGGGCTCTTACAAAGAAAGCATTGTTTTGGATTTAAATCAATTCAAAAATAACAGTAATACATACATTCTAGAATAGACAATCCATCTTTTATTGTAGCTCATTATTGTATATGTGCAGGAGTTTAATGCATGATTTTAGCAGATGCTTTGATTGCAATATATATAAACAAAGAACTCGTGTTAATAAGGGCATCATCTAAAAATCTATACTTACTATAGGAAACATACAAAATACAGTGAACAACTGGAGTGAGCTCATTCAGTCTTCTAGGCAATAATGAAAGCTGACTGCTGAAGCCATTCATTATATTGCAAACTGTTTTGTGTGTGCTTCATCCAGATTCAGCTGTGAAAAATACCAGAACTTGCTATCCTACTTGCAGTACAAAAGGGTAAGTTAGAAGCCACTGTACTAGTGCCAAGTTATACCAGCCTGGACCTGGTGAGGGTGGGCAGAATAGAGCCCTCTCTGTTCACTTGTGGTTTATGAATGTGAGTGAGTATCTCGCTCTGTTTTCAAGGGAAAGGAAAATGGTCGGTTCACTGTTAGTCTGCAAAACTGTATTAAGTGAAAGCTACCATAAAGCTTTGTCATAAAGCATCTTGTCATAAAAATGGACAAGATAAAGCTCCATTGAACATAACCCTGAGAATTCAAGTAATAACATGGCCACTTGTTGCTATACAGGAAAAACTTGCCCAGAGTATAAAGTTGATGAGCATTAATCACATACAAATCACTGTCTGAAACAAATGTGAGTAGCAAATTACAAATATTAGAAGCTCTCGATAAAGTTATTTTAGTTCAGTTTAGTTTAGTTTTTGACTATTCTATAGTTTTCCATGATATAGGTAAAGATGATGCAGAGTTGCACAGTGGCTTTGCATAGTGGATGAAGTAGAATTAGTATCATCTGATCATCCTCACATTCACAATTTCAGATTCAACTTATTCCTACTATACCATGAATGCTTTAAAATAGGAGAAATCTTACTGCAGTGTGCGTTAATTCCAATAGCATTGAGTTATATTGTATCCACTTTGAACTGCATACATGTGATTAACATTTTAAGCTAATAGCCAAATCAGGCTGTTATTTTTATAACTTATGAAATGAAAATTATGAGACACTTAGGGAAAAAAAAAACATCAACAACAGATTCATGAAGGGGATAATGAGGGAGACATTAGCTGTTTATAAAAGATCATATCTCATGCAAATTTGACATTAAATGACTTACTGAATATTATTAGATATTCATTGATTATGCAAATATTATTCATTTTTTGTAAATGCTGTCTGCTCTTCAATCAGCATAAGAAAACGTGACTCTTAGTGCAATGATTTAACATTTTTCAATGAAAATAAAAAAGAACTACACTACACAGTTGCCTTTGATAAATGCTTAGAATAAAAGGAAAATTGTTATTTCAAGTGTACAACTTTAAGATGATAGTCAGTTGTTTGATGCCTATTTAAATACTTAAAATACTTTATAATAAGAATACATGAAATGATTTGTTTGTGATTTTTAAAACTAAAAATGTGTTTATTCACATTTGCCCTCTAACATTCCTGAGACTTAATGCACCTGTAAAATGGCAGGCATGAGGAAGACCTGATATCAGAATCTTTCATTTGTTGGGTTTCACCAAGATGATGAGTTGAAGGGTAGCTTGCTATAGTGTTCTTCAGCTGTGGAAAATACACAGTGTCCCATTCTTTTTCCATGAAAATTGACATGGCTACATAGTGTGGGCTCGAAAAGAAGCAGACATGAATTTTCTTATGACTGAGTAGACCTTGTTCCAATTCTTCTTATTTAAAAACAAAATTTACGTCCTTATTTAAATACATCTACCAGTGAAGAAGGCAGACAAGATTCCTGGAAATTCGAGGTCATCAGAAGCAGTCCTCTGCTGTGACATGTGAATATATGATATAATCCTTTCTGTGCATTAAATAAATCCCATCTTCAAGCTGTTCTGTGTTTTTGCCCCAGCTACTCCCCATGGAAGGCTGTTCCAGGACATCTATCTTCTGAGAGTTTGCAGTTGTCCGCTAACGTTCTGCTTAAGTGTGTTCAAGGCAATTTATACCCATTTGTTTCTGTGCCAGTATTATCATCTGGCTTAAAAAAAAAAAAAAAAAGACTTTTACTTTCCTGATGTGTCCCTGAAGTGTCTTCTGAGGGCAATCCTACTTTCCTCAGCTGTTCTTTAGTTAGAATAAACAAGCCAGGCTCTTCTAGACTTTTCTCTTAGGATTGAAGACTTTTCCCTAGTTACAATAATTTTCTTCTTCTCCTCAGGTTTTAATTCTTCAGTATATTTTAACACAGGTGAACATGAGTATTTAGACCCTTCAAAACAGACTGACTAGTGGACTGACTAGTGCCTTTTACTGTGCTGGTTAATGCTTGTTGTATCAATATATGCATGTAAATGTAGTGATCCTGCAGCTCCAGCTACACTTTGCCCAATCAGTATGCTTTAAACATGTCTAATCTGTGTAGTAGAGAGCCAGGTAACTTAAAGAAATGCATGTATTACCTAGCACAGAACGTAGGCTGTGGTCAATCACTGTTTTTTTTTTTTTTGTTGTTGTTGTTGTTTGTTTGTTTGTTTGTTTGTTTTTTGCACTGTGGCACAGACAGATCTCTTGCTTTTAGAAACAACCTTGGATTATATTTTATTCAGAGATATTCCCTATGTAATTGCCTTGTGTGATTCCTGCTGTGTACAGATGTGAATATTGTGGCTTTAAATCCACCTGATGGCTGCATATGTCCTTGAATCAGCAGTCTGCAGCACACTTAGCAGTGTTATGATAGCTGTTATTTTCCTGCTTCCCACTGGGCTACCATTCATTTCAATCCAGACAAAGCCTCCAATTGTCAAATCCAGAAAGTCAACATTCGATTAAGACTGTTTTGTACAGGAAGCATTTTACAATGGCAATATGCTGCTTGTGTATCATTATAAGAGTAGTCTTTGCTAACACCTTGCTGGAAGCTGTGTCACAAAGGACAGAAAAAGTGGAACCGTAGTTACATATCTTAGTAAAGCACAGCCATGTTGGCCACTTACCTTAAATTTCAGCATTTCATAATTAAAAACAATCTCTCTCTCTTGAATCATATTATTTTACTTATCTGCTACTTATCCATGCTATGACAGGATTTGTTCTTTGCTTTGTTGTTTTTTTTATTGATGAGAGTTGTGTGATGATCTGTTAGTGAGTTTGTATGATTTGTGTGACTTGGCCTTTGCACTGACCATTCTTTTTTTGGCCAAGTGCCTCTTCCTTTAGAAGGATATTTTAGGATACCTAATGTATGTGTCTAAAATATAAAGGATATTGGTGTCTTTGAGCTAAATAGAACTTCAGCAAGTCCCTGGGAAAAAAACTTCAGCAGGTGTTGTATTACAACCTGCATGTGGTTCATATATATTAGTAACAAGCATAAGAAATTCCATGGCAGAGGAAAAATTTGGACTTACTCAGGGGCTGTGTGAGTACTCTGGGCAGATCAAGATAAAATTTAGTTTGATTTGGCCACTTGGGGTTGCACTGCTTATTTTCTGATACCCAATTTGTGTTTCCTGATCCTGATATGGTCAGTTTAATACTTAATAAAAGCCAGCTCTAAGTTATTTGAGGACAATGCAGTTCTCAGCTGGGGAGTGCAAACCAGGAGAGAAACCAGGTAATTAACAGGCCTAGGAAAGTGTGAACAACCAAATTATTTTCCTGTCTTGTCTTGTACAAGAGTTATACATGGATATGCAAATCCACTGCAGTGCTGGTGCAGACTGACGGGATGTATGATCTGCTCAGCACTGTAGATTAGGCTGCAGGTGCAGGACAAAAAGGACTTTAGAAAATGATTCCAACATTTTGCCTAAGGTTTCAGATGTGCTAGAAGCATAAGTTCAGCTGTTAAAAACATCACCATTTTTTTCACCTATTCAGCTTGAATCTGTCAGTGCATAAATAGGCTTTCACTATTCTCCATCATGCTAGTTAGCCAGCTAAGAAGGTGACTGAGGTTTATTATCCAGCAGTGGTTAACTAAATAATAAAAACATGTAGTAAAGGATGTTGTAAGTATTGTGAGATGCGCAAGAGTGGGTGGTATGAAAATGCCCTGAAAGTCCATCATTTTTTTTTTCCCACTACTTTTCATTTGTTCTTGGATCCTACAAGCAGATAAATGGAACTAAAATGCCCTAAAGTCTCTGAAAAGAAGTAAGATTTACTGTAACTCTTACGACAGTGGTGACTCACAGAAGTTACTATCATTTGAAAGGTCTCTTTCCTTCTGCTCCCATACCTTTTCTAATAATTGAAGAGTGAAAATATTCCTTCCACACTGGAATAATGCAGTTCAAATGACATATTTGTATGAAGATATTTTAGTCAGAATTCTTTTCATAGAATCACAGAATCACAGAATTGCTGAGTTGGAAGGGACCTTAAAAGGTCATCTAGTCCAACTCTCGTGCAATGAACAGGGAAATTTTGACTCAATTTTTTAAATGTTGCCTCTTAATTCTATCCAAAATTGAGAAACTGAGCATTTTTGTTATTTGATGTTCTTTATATCAGATAGTGGAAAATATCTGATTGGCTTACTCAAAATGCAAATTATATTGAAGGAAGGAAACATAAATCATTTTTCTGTCATTTTTCTGGTACATTAACATGCAAATGATAGGCCTTGGGAAGCTGAGAAATACATGCATTTCCTGGCAGGTGACAGGAGATTGAGAACTTGGCATTAAAGGGATTTCAGTAAGGGAAAAGAACAGGAATAGCCACTCTCCTTCTAAATTTCAAAGGAAGCTCCTCCCTTCTGTGACATATACTTCTGCTGATTTTCTCACTTCCACTGCGTTTCCTGTAGTGGTTAAAAATCTATATGTATTCAAAACTTTAAAGGATACCAAAAAATCTTCCTAAATCTGGACACTATAGACTAAGTAAGGTAGCATTGTGTTTGGATGGTTTTTTGGATGGAAAGTGCTTTTACACCAGTTGATAGCAATTCCCCACTTGATACATGCCTACATTTTACTTTGAGTTGGAGGTGAGCACACAGCCCAGTGAAAGTTCGTGGTTGAAACTCAGCTCTAGTGATAAATTGAGCAGTGATGGTGACTGGTGGCCAAGACCCAAGGAAAAGAGAGTTATTGCAATAAAAAGTAAAACATATGATTCAAGAGATTGGCTTATGAATATATACATTTTAGGTTTAAGGATTCTTCCTGATATGTTTCTGCATGTAGGACTCTGGCTGCACCAACTATATTGCAAACACTAAGGATGTACAGAGAGTTCCCATGACATCCGTTTCTATCTTTGTTTAACAACAAAACAAATGAAAAACCTATTTCCCTCTGCACTATCCCAGAATATAATGGAACTTCTGTGGGTGCTCAGCAGATGGTTATTGTACCAAATTTCTGCATAGCGATTTTCCAAATGCAAATTAATATGGCTGTCAAACATTACACCAAACAAAATCTGGGTGTAAAGCAGAGCTGAGGAAAAAGCTTTACAATGGAGATCTTAAATGATGAAATTGCAGATGAAGTACAGATTTTTTTTTTTAGTTTTAATTCTAATAACAGGCCTTATAGATGTTGTCTATTACTAAGTAGAAAAAAGCAAATAATTCTTGTATAACTTGAGGTATGGTCCAATCACGGAAACCTAACTTCAGTATTTAATTGAAGTGACTCATGCTGAATTATTTGGTTGAATTAAAAAAGAATGTTTCCAATCATGACTGAATTTATCCAAAATATAGTATTTCTCTAGTCTTTGTTTTCCTGAGGGGAAATCAAGTATTCTGAACTTCTTTCAGCATTTTTTTTTAAATTTTTATTGTAAATATATTGTTCTTTTGTTTTATACTAAAGTTATCAAATGTTAACACGAAGCCAATAAGCTAGAAACTAGGTTGGAAGAAAATTAAAAAATAAAAATAAAAAAAAAGAGGGAGAGAGAAATGTCTAGAGCAATGAACGGAAATAAAATTAAAGCTGTTTTCACTAGAAACAGCTAACTTATAATTGATGGTTGTACCTATTTTTGAATTGAGAATGATGGACAGAATGTTCAGGGGAGGTAGATAGAAGATATTCAAGATGGACCTTACTGGAGAAAGAAATGAAGAAGGTGAATGCTCCTGAGAAACTCTGTAAATTATTCTTATCCAGTGAGGATAAACACAAAATCATGACCAGAATGTATTTACAAATACGGAATTCATGTTTTCAAATAACATTAACATTCCTCAGCATTATCTTGCTTCTGTAATGTATTACTTCTGTGTGTCAAAAGGCTGAACAAGACCATTGGAAAGAAGCCAGCTCATATTATCCTTCCCTTAATATCTCATTTAGAAAGGAGGGGAATGAAGAGCATAAGGATTATTTCAGTATATCTTTTCACATTTGTAAGGCAAAGAGCAAGGTGTATTAAACACAATATTTTCTGTTACCTAATGTGTCATGTCAAACGCAAAGACAAGAAAGGATGATTTTAAATAGCCAAATTATAACTTATATTAAGTGTAGGAAATGTTCCCAAGTAAAAGTAAAAAGGCATTCTAGAGACTCCAAATCACCATAAATGTTGCAGTGTGAGAAAGACTGGGAACTGTTGAAATTTCCATTGCCCATAGGCTCTACACTTCGTAGTAGAATGAGTCTGACTTTTCTTCCTTTCTTTTTTTT
>VXAV01009758.1:142494-153218 GCA_013399715.1 Alectura lathami
TTTTTTTGTGGTAAGTGGAATCATCTTCATAAGGAATTTTGGAAAAGGAAGTTCCTTATCTTCTTCCTTATAGTATAAGTAGTTGTAGCACAGAACCACACCGCTTGTTTGAGAAAAGGAATAACTGAAGAGCGAAGGCTTAACGTACTAACTCTGTGAGCAGCACAGTCCTGTGGATCAGCTCACGTTATCTTTGTGCTTTATTTACATCCTGATCACCTAAACTAAGAATCTGGAGTCTCATACAGTGCGTATGGAGAGACGATGCATAATTTCTGAAAGAAGCATGTGCAGGGCCATATGTCATGTCAACAAGGGAATGTATTCAGTATGTAAAGAAAAAGTAAGTTTCTTAACAGAAAATGTCATTTTCTTAAGGTTTATTTCTCTCTCTCATTCTGGCCACCTCTCTGCGTTATTTTTCCATGGGGTTGGGGCATGCAGACCAGCTGGGGATCCGGGTTGGGCTGGGGCTGTTTATTCTAAACCAACCAACCAAAAAAAACAAAGAAGCAAGAAGATAACACAGAGAAACCAAGACCTAATCAATCCTCCTTCTCCAAAACAAACTTTGCTAACTTTCCTCGTTATCCTTTCCTTCACTCAGGTTGTTCTTTCTAAAATGTTTAGTTTGTTTTTAGTACATTGTCAAGTATATTCTTTATAAATCTTTCCTCCTTTCTGAGTGAGTAAAGGTTCCCTTCTAAAATATAAGGTGGGCAAGTGCAATGCAACACAGTGCCAGCTTTTGCTTTAGTTCATCTCACAGTTACCAGCCTAAATGGACTTAATATCACTTCTTGCCTGAGGTGCAATGGTACTACAGTACAGGACTTCCCTTTAAAAAGGAAGAAGTTTCTGCCAAAATAAAGCATTGGAAGTGTAAAGTCCTTACCTGCCGCTGTTAATATCTTTTAGACTGCTGTAACTTACAAACTTACAAACCAACTCTTAATTACCAGCTCAATTTCTTTTTGCCAAACAGGCTTCTCCCATCTCCCCTGCAGTGGGGCAGGAGAGGTGCTGAATGCATTTGGTCATTGCTCACATCTAGGAAGGAAATACTTGCACTGAAATAATATTCCCCGTGTGTTTGCCTGCAGGCTTGCCCTTTGGTGTTGCTTTGGTCTGCAGTAATTTCAGTATTGCAGTGCAATAATTCTTGGGTAAGCCCACTGCTACTTGGGTAGCAGTGTTTTAGATTGGATCAAAAGCATATCAGTGACACAAATCCCGATTGCGCTTGCTGACCTTTGGCTTGCATGTCAGGGCAGTTAGTGTGTGTGAACTGCATTCCTTTGAGATGAAATTAAGTAAGGTGATGTGCTCCAGAAGTAGTCTTGGGGGTGCTGCTGCTGGGTGTTCAGACTAGATCAGACTAGAGCATGGAACATGCAGGTTGTGGACATCAGATTCTTAACACAAACAGCTTCTCTCCCCAGTTCTGCTCCTTTGTCTGCTAATATACCTATAGCTTCAGCAAACACAGAAGGCAATGTGTAAGTGCATATATTTAATTTACTGTTTTTCACTTGGTTGTTGGCCTGATACAACTGCCTTGTAGGGCTTTTTTCATTGTAGCACTGGATTATGTGCTTACATGTTTAGTGTGTTTTGTTTGACATTTCTCAAATACACCAACAAACAGGGATTTGTTGTCTTCCTGGTTAACATGGAAACACGCTGGCAAAAATAAGTAGGTTGCAGGTGCTGGAGAGGTCTCAATTTCACTAGAGAAAAGATAACAAGTATAAATCTTGCTGGAGGTTTACAGATCATATGATATTTTGCAATTAAGACTTTGTTTATTTAGCATGAAAATGGCAGAGAGGGAGTATGCAAGGTTTTCCATAATGCTGTGGAGCTGGATGTACCTGAAAGACTGCCGCTAACCTGAAAGAGGATGAAGATTAGGACACCAGAAATTAATGATCAAAGGAAAGAACAAAGGCTTTTGAGGATTTCCATATGACTTGGGTAGGTGTTTTCACTCTTCTAGGAAAATGATCTTAAATTGTAAATAATGAGAAAAATATTTTTGGACTTCAGGTAGATCCAGCATATCTTTCAACGATTGGTTATAAAGTGGTTAATAGGGCTAACGTTCAGACAGTGTCTTATGTAATTCTGTAGTTTTAGGTAGAATAAGTAGATAGTCATATTGACATGGAAACCGTGTCCCTTAACACGGATGATGGAGCTGTCCATTTTACTGTAGCTGATTTCCATTAAGAGCTGGGTGTCCAGCACATTCACCATCTGAAATATGTGCTGGTCAGAGCTTGGTGGAAGCAAGTACATAAAATAGGGACAATGGATGAGACAGAAGTCCCTCACTCTGACCTGCAGAGGGTGGGAATAGATATGCAAAAATAGCTGCCTTCCAGCTCTGGGTTTCCACTACATTTGGGTTCCCCATCTTGCAGAAATCGTAACAAGGACCAATAGCAACATTAAAAAAAAAAAAAAATAAATAAAATGGTGAAATAAGGAACATATTTTTTAGAAACAAGTGATGCAATGTAACCCTTTCAATAGAACTGCGGACAGAGGTATCTGAGTGAAATGTCATGGAGTTCAGCCTACAGGAGAAGAAATGATGGGGCTCCCATTTGATGGATCTATGAATTATTGCCATAATTGTTACCATTCTTGATAGTTGAAATAAATGAACTCTTAAGAATAACATAAAACAAGTACCTTCTTTAGCAGTCATCTCTCCTTTCCACTCCCAACCCCCTCCTTCCCCAGTTCCTTGACAATGACAGAAAGTTCCTCCTTCCCTTTTTACTGTTGTAAATCTGTGTTGTAATAGTGAAGGAATAATAGGTTTTCTTATATATGAGCTCAAGAGAACTAAAGAGCTGCAGTTTGAAATATGAAATCTTACTACTAGGAAAGTTTCCATGCAGCAGTTGACAAAACTTAATGTGCATTTACTCTTGGGTCTGAAAGCTGCAGCTGTAACTATTAAAAGGATTTTGAAGCCTAAATTGTTGCTGCGTTTGATCAATATTCATCCACAACCTACTGCTAGCTCTGGTTCTAGGTCCATACTATGCATACTATGCAAACTTCTTTCTTCTTTTATTTTTTTCCCCTTTTTTTTTTTTTTTTTTCTTTTCCTCTGTGACGGCTCAAGATTTTGAGGTTTTTAATTGTACTAGGTCTCACTTTATTATAATATTATAATATTATAATTTATTATAATATTAGCTATTGCAATGGAAGAGCTCATATGTGTTGTCTTTGTCAATATAGACAATGTTGGTACAGTTAAAGCAGGCCTGAAAATACACTAACAGTTGCTTTGTGGCTTTAACAGATAGAATTCTGGTCATTTAAAGGGTTGTGCCCCCCTAGCTATAGCAGTGGCTCCATCTGCTTGGTGCATCAGTTATTGTGTACCTCCGGGAGATATTTTCCTCCCAACAAGATAAGTCATGCTTTACATAGAACCATAGAATGGTTTGGGTTGGAAAGGACCTTAAAGATCATCTAGCTCCAACCCCCCTGCCATGGGCACAGACACCTCCCACTAGACCAGGTTGCTCAGAGCCCCATCCTGCCTGGGCTTGAACACATCCAGGGATGGGGCATCCATAACTTCTCTGGGCAGCCTGTTCCAGCGCCTCACCACTCTCTCAGTGAAGAATTTCTTCCTAATATCTAGCCTAAATCTCCCCTCTTCCAGTTTATAGCCATTAAACTGAACATCAGCGATGTTGGGACTTGCTTTTGAGACTGGGTCGTATCTATAGTGTTGTTTTGCCATATTCCATCTCTCTTCCTGACATTGCACATGATACATAGAGAAGTTTTGTATTCAAAAGTATTCAGAGAAGTGGTGTTTAGTAATTGAAAATGGGTTAACTGTTTCTGCAAAGGCTCTCGGATGTAGCTGATAGATTACTGTGAGGATTTAGCCCTTGAGGACTTCCTTGAGATATGGAGAAAACTATGCTTTGAGATTAAATTATTCAGCAAATGTTTTTGAAAGTAATTAAAGCTTCCAGCATGTTTTATGTATGCAGATTAAAAATAAAGGTTGATTAAATCACGACAAAGGGAAGTTTATTCACAAACAGCAGACAGTAATACCTCCTTTGTGACTGGTGGAGCACTGCTCTGCCTACTTCATGGTAGCGAATATCAGCTCCGTTCTAACAGGGCAGGATTTTCTAGGTGGCAAGGTGATTTAAAAAGTGAGTGGTGGACTATGATGCAATGTGGTTCTGGCTTTGTTTGGTTGTGCATAACACACCTTTTTCTGTCAAATATCTGATTTAGTCAGTTTTTCAGCTTGTGTTTTTGAAATGGCTGGGTAGGGTATACAAAGCTCAACAAGATCAGAAGGCAGGCTAAAGTAATGATTTTCTTGTTGGGAAGTAATAGACATGCTGATAAAGAGTGTACAAACAGCAGGTTTTGCAGTGTGGTGTAGAACAGTAGGAATGTGAAAACTACATTACATAAATTATCTGAGCAGAAGTTTCTGCTGAGATTTAGGCTACAGCAGCTCATTTGTTCCTTTTATTTTTAATTTTATTTTTCTAGTCACTGAGAGTTTCAACAGATAAATTCCTGCAGCTTTTTAAGACTTGGTTATCTTCTCTGCGTTGAGTACCTCCTCATTTGAATACTTGATGCTCAGGAGTCAATGAATGCAGTCAGTGGAGTGGACTCAGTTACCTTTGAAAGTAACAGAAAGTAAAATCTCTTTGTTTCAAATGCCAGAATGGGTGAGTGCCCACCTGCACACTGAGATACATTGATGCAATAGGGAGCAGCTATATCTTTGTGTCGGATGAAAATTGTTCCCTAGCTGCTTCACAGCACCATTTTAGTTTTTCACCTTGTGGGGCTGGCCAGGCTGCCCTGGGCTGAGTGGTGCTGTGTGTCCTGGAGGTGAGAAATGCCTTTATCTGGCAGAAGCCATACATCCTTAACATGGGCCAGCCCAGTCTGTGACTGTCATTGTGGGAGAAATAACCATGCTGTTACAATGCTATACAATGCATTGTAACAATAGCTACAGTAATGTGCAATATTTCTAAAACATCTTTATTTTGATCTTTATCTTTTCTACCATTTCTTTAAGGACACAAGTTTTCCATTCAGTAGATGATTGTAATTAATATTTCCCTTAATACTTGCTTAGAGCAATGACAGTTCCTCAAAACAAACACTGAAAGTTATTTGTATTTTTTGAGTGAAATGATTTAATTCTAGGTAGTTGATCAAGTTGAATTCAGGAACAGATGACTGGCCTTTAAATGACAGTCACTGTGTTTCCTGGTCCACATACACTCTGATTAAAAATAATCTGAACTGTTTGTTTAGCACAGAGGTTGGTTGGACTCTGGGCTGAACAATGCATAACAACTAGGCGGAAAAGTAAGTTCTTGCTATCTAAGCTCTAAATGGTAAAACTGAAAACAGTTTGTGGTGGAGCAAACACAGAGGGGGAACATTTGTCAGCACCCTTGGGCCTTTCAGAGTTATTCTGAAGTCAAATTGGAGAGAGCAGGGATGGGGAGCAGCGACCAGAGAGGCACAGCTGGGATGGGGAGCAGGCAGAAGCCCATTAGAGGGAGCTCTCCATGGCCTTGGGTGCCTGCTTGAGATTCGTCTCTCATTCATTTGGGGTTCCTCCAACAGCTAGTATTTTCCCTCTCTTCTGTTACAATAGCTGTATTTTTACTGAATGCCTCTGGTATCTAGAGAGCCATATATGTATCTGTGTATACGTGTGCAGGCTTGTAGTGGGGTATATTGGTGCTGCAATGGAAAATTCTCCAGTCCCAATTTCCTCTTATTACCCTATCAGGAAAACAAACAAACAAGAACAAAGAAAACCACCCAGTGTACAAATGTAAAGCTTTCAGAAAATACCCACCAGAAATTGCGTGACTTTGGGATAATTATCATAGAATCATAGATCCTATGATAATTATCTATGCAAATAGTTCTTAATCATTCAGAGTCTTCTTTCTAGAGTGTTTTTGTAAGGGTTACTGCACTAGTGATGGCAGGGCTTATACTGTTCTGACAGTTTTCCTCAGTGGTCATGAAGGTACAGAGGTATATTTTAAAGTACACTAACAGAAGTGCTGTTTTGCCTTCAGTTTCACAACAGGGGCATGCAACACATTTTGTCCTGAAACAGGTCGTACTTGTTTTCATTTCTCTGCCAATTCATATGATTTTTGTATATTTTATACAGACAGACTGCTTTTTCCTACAGTATGTCTTGTGTTTTCATTTCTGTACACATCAGCATATATAATGCATTATAACAGTTTGTCCCTCTGTCTGTGATTCTTCCACAGCAGATTCGTTTTACAACATCCAGGGAGGTTCTCTGCATTTCCTAATTATTTCTGCAAAATTGAAGTCGCCAAGAGTGTTACCTACAAATGTTTGTGCATAGAATAAATGGTATGCTGTTTCAGGCTAGAAGTAAGATCACTTGCTATTGAGGAGGGACAGACGAAGACAGTAAATCCTTAAAATGTCACAGGCATTTGAGGGATTTGCAAGCCCAATCAAATAGACCGGTGAGCACTGTGAAATATCTTGAGAGACTCTTCAGTTTCTTCTCTTTCAGTAGAAGACACCTAATAGCTGTTTCTCAGCTAGCAAAGGTTTCGCATTTTCATTCCACTGAGATGGGCAATTCCAGGTGAAATTGATGGATCCTTCCACGCGGGAAAAGATTCTACATTTAAATGGTTTTGTTCTGCCTTCGAGATATGTTACATTGCGGAAAGGGAGGCTGGTGATGCAGATCATCCCTTTATAGTATGAAGGCATTTTCCACATGGGCTCTCTTGCAAATGCTGCTTGATGGAACCAGCAACATCACAAAATGTTTTCTGTTGTTATTGTTTGCAATATTTCAGGGCTATTCCTAGCCTTGTTAGTCTTCCCGCTACCAAAGAATTCCTCGCCCATTAGCATCTGAGCCCTTCATGCACTTAGGACTTAAGTTTAAAGTAATACTTAGGGAAAATGCAGCCCTCTTCTGAGACTCAGAGGTATCTGTACCACGTGTTGAAGTGTTTGAAACAACTCTCTGTTATCAAGATTTAACATCACTGGGTAAAAAGCAGAAGTTAGCTGGCTTTTATGATAATGCCTAAAGGCACTGCATTCTGGATGCAGCATTCTCTGATGTTGGCGAAGTGTGAAATTTAAGACTCTCCAGAACTTCACCTTTGGTATAAACCTTCTAAGTAAAAACAGGATTTGGTGGATGCCCAGAGGTTAATGTGGGCAAGGGTGAGTTGTTTTCACCAATAAAAGCATGTTCCATTATGGATTTCTGAAATTGGGCTTTTGGTATTGGGCATGCAGCTCAGAGTCTGTCAAAGTTGCTGCAATATCTCATCCTTTTTAGTGAGCAATGGAAGACTTTGCCCAAGGTTGTGGGACCTTTCATTATTTCTCTTCAGAGCAGCAGCTCTTTTTTTTTTTTTTTTTTTTTTTAGGGCTCTATCCTTTAACTACATGGCATCCATGACTTTATTTCTATGGTAGGGCACTTCAACAGTTCCAGTCTAGTTCTGAGGGAGCAGGTGGTTGCTCACCATATCTGAAAGTTTAGTTTATATTGTGACAGCTCTTCAATCCTCATCCAAGATTGGATTGCTATTCGGACATCAAGGGAAATAAAATCATTTTCCTGCAATCTAAATAGATAGGATAAGAATCAGGCAGATGAACAATAGAACTGTTATCTCTTTTTCCAGTTTTCTATTTCAGTTTTTCTACGATGGAAATGAATTGATGTGGTGTGACAAACCTACCAGTTGTTTGCATTGGCTGCCTCTGAAATGGGTACAACATCTTTTTATATAGAGGGAAAGCATGGAGGGAAAAGTATTTCATTCACTTGAAGCAAATAGATTAATAAACCCACCACCACCACCAAAAAAAAACCAATACATAGCATATTGGCAAACAATCACATCAGACTGGAAAAAGAGGCAGAATGCTTCTGTGTTTGGAAAAGCAGTAGTGGCAGGGCAGTAGAAAACATTTAACTAGAAAGGTAGGATAGTTTTCATGGTGACCTTTCTTGCTTAAGAATCCTTGGTGAATGTTAAAATTTTATGCATACAATGAATGAATTTAAATGAATATATTTAGCGTACCATGCAGTGATAACTTTGTCTGCTTTAACACTTTCCCAATGCCATAATGTGTACTGACTTGGTGATTTCACCCTTTACCCTCTGGTGATATCTTGAACCTCAGTATAAGTTCCTGTCCTTATGAGCCATGCCATGTGTTCAGCTCCTTGTGGTCTTACTTTCCCATAGTGTTCAGAAACCTAGGGGTTGAAGTTAGGGTCCTCATTATGAGCTGCTGAAGCTGGAGGCTGCAAAAAGACTCTGAAAACAGTTACTGAAAGACAAACTGACTGTTGCTTCTGAAAAGGCTTCCACAGCTGTAACACTGGCTTTAACTCACTGTTTTTTTTTTTTTTTTGGTGTGTATGTCCCTCATCAGTCCTTTCAAANTTTTTTTCTTCAAAATATATGCACTCCCCTGGAAGATGTGCTAGTGCTTACAGTTCGGTTTGGACTTTGGGAGGCACCACATCATTTGTGATATTAAACCAAACTGTAATTGGATGTAATGGTACCTACTTCCCCAAAAGTTACATTTTGAGTAGTTAACATTTGTGAAGCAGTTTGAAATGCTACAATGAAAGGTATTTTGAAAATGCAAAATGTTGTTATTATTCCCCAAAATGCAGGGCTTCCCACCAGAAGTGCTCATAAACATGTAGCTCTTACTACTGAGATTTACTTATGTCTTCGTCTTGGGATATATGCTGTGTAAATTCAGTTGGAGATTTTATTGATATTTTTCTTAGAAATTAATGGAGCTACAAGTAGCCCTGCTGCTTGGAGAATAGCTGTATTCATTGTGCTACAGCTTTGAAGAAACCAGCCTTGCCAAAGCATCTCCGTTTGTATCAGATACTGAATGGGTAAAGCTGCATGTGCTCCATACCGATGCTTTGCTCTTAGCAATATTGCTTAGAATGAGTAACCTTTTCCTCTAAGCAATACCCCTTCTTCTCATAACCAGTCCTGAGTAACAGAACAGTGAGTAAAGAGCTTTAATTCGGTCATCAGATCCCTGAACATTAAGGTAAAGCTCCAAATTCCATTCTGGTGTTCAGAAACCTTACAGAATTAAAACATCAGTTACCTGCATGTNTGGTTTATGTTAAGTGTTACTGTTTTGCCAGTGACCAAAACTATCCTTTTCATGCCTATATTTATTGTATCTTGCATATTTAACAGCCAGTGTCTGTCCTTTCCCTGCTGATTCTTCTTTTTTTTTTTTTTTTTTTTTTTTTAAAATTTTTTCACCCCCCTGGACAATGTGNCAAAATGTTGTTATTATTCCCCAAAATGCAGGGCTTCCCACCAGAAGTGCTCATAAACATGTAGCTCTTACTACTGAGATTTACTTATGTCTTCGTCTTGGGATATATGCTGTGTAAATTCAGTTGGAGATTTTATTGATATTTTTCTTAGAAATTAATGGAGCTACAAGTAGCCCTGCTGCTTGGAGAATAGCTGTATTCATTGTGCTACAGCTTTGAAGAAACCAGCCTTGCCAAAGCATCTCCGTTTGTATCAGATACTGAATGGGTAAAGCTGCATGTGCTCCATACCGATGCTTTGCTCTTAGCAATATTGCTTAGAATGAGTAACCTTTTCCTCTAAGCAATACCCCTTCTTCTCATAACCAGTCCTGAGTAACAGAACAGTGAGTAAAGAGCTTTAATTCGGTCATCAGATCCCTGAACATTAAGGTAAAGCTCCAAATTCCATTCTGGTGTTCAGAAACCTTACAGAATTAAAACATCAGTTACCTGCATGTGACATGCCTCTTGCTCCCCTGTTGCTAGCCAGCATAAAGGGCTCCTGCAACAGCATGCAGGAGTGAAGCATGACTCAGTGTGCAAGCAGGGGTGCTTCTGTACCAGTGTGGTACCACAGGAGCTGCAGCATCACCTGTTAATGTTGATATTGTCTGGTACTGCTTGTAGTCATGATGGTGTAGTGGTGCACATTGCTGGCACAGTGATTTTTCTCTCGCCATGTTTCTGGGTGTGAATGCAATAGTTTGGGCACCCTTTGGAGTTGCAGATGCTGAAGTGTGGTTTCATCTCTCAGCCATTGGCAGAGCTGAGAAGAACGTCACAGACTGATTTTGCAAACTCATTTCTCTGGAGTGAAACGTGTCTGATCTATATTCAGAAATGCCAAATGCTCATAACATCCAGCTGAAGCCTGGCGTGCTTGGGCTCCTGAAAGCCACTCTAGAGGCGGGAACAATTACAAACCAGTAGACAGTAACCAATTTTCATGCCACTGTGACAAAGCCTTTTCAAATAATTGCTTGAAAATGCTTTGAAACATGTATTTTCTGTAGTTCTGATGCTATTTATCAGATAAGCATCAAATTGTTAAAATTGATCTTCATTTACAAACTTCGTTCAAGCACAGTGCTGCTGCTCTGACTGTACTGTTATTAATCTTGTGAGTTCACTAACATGCGGACATCAGCAGGGATGTTGTTTTGCTTTGATTGGGCTCTTGTGCATAGAAAATAGCACACACTGCCCATCTGCTTCATTAAATTGTAAAACTGATTCTATTTTTTAACATTTTATATTTTATATTAACATATAT
>VXAV01009760.1:47200-60093 GCA_013399715.1 Alectura lathami
ATAGATGTGCGTGCATGATACGGAGGAAAACAATGTTATGTCAAATTAGCTGTCACCCAGTCAAGATCCAGGTCTCTGAGCTGTTTCCTTTTGACTGTAGTATCTAAGATAAGAAGTGAAGATAGCATCTGGTAGCAGAAAAGAAAGCAGGAAGAAGGAGATCCATGTTTAAGCCCTTGAATCCTGAGAAGTATCAGACTATCAGGAAGTCCCAAGCAATTCATGGTACTGGAATTCAACCTATTGTTTAAGAATCACATACTTTAGAATTGCTTACATAGATGTGTTTTGTGGACTAAAGAGAAAAATGCTCATTTCATTACACCTCTCAAAAATTTTTTTTGGTCCCTAAACGAGTCAGTTCTTTATTTATGAAATAAACTTCCACATACATCTTTCTGTTCGTTTAATATAAAAGTTTGAAGAATCATAAAAAATGCACTTCTCATTGCAGCTCAAAGAATCCAGAAGAAGCAGAATTGGAAGATACACTCAATCAAGTGGTAAGACATCTATAAATAGTTGTCTTCTATTTAAACTCTGACAAGTTAGTATTTGATTCTTACAAGTCAGATGAGGTCAAACCTGTTACTTCGTATGTTTGATTTCATTAGCTTTTCAGTAATAGCCTTGAACTCTTGTTAGTTGTGCATTATTTTTTTTAATAGAAAGTACTTAGTGTATTTAAAATAAGTGTGAGGAATTTCTATTTCCTGTAGTTAATTTGCATGTATATAGTTTCTGCTGTATGGTTTTTATATATTTACATGTATGCTGTGTGTATTTATGAATAAATAGAACTTTTTGGAATATACAGTTAATGTATTTAAAATTTTATCCACATTAAAAAAATAAAAACAAACACAAACCACAAACTGCCCTCAGATTTGAAGTGCTAATGAAGCAGATACTGTTACAGTTTTTTTCACTAAAAATACTCATATTTTTTTCTTAGAATTTCTTTTATTTTTCCAGATGGTTGTCTTCAAGTACATTGAGGACAAAGATGTGTTTCAAAAATTCTATGCTAAAATGCTTGCAAAAAGACTTGTACATCAGAACAGTGCTAGTGATGATGCTGAAGCAAGCATGATCTCTAAACTTAAAGTGAGTATTCCTTGATTGTGCAGTGACTGCAGGTCTTCATACTGCCTTCACATTGATGTGTATACTTCAATTTCATACTTTTTCTCATATTTTATGCATAACAAAATACACAACCTACTTCTCTTCTGTTTCTAATTTGTTTTATTTACTAACAGTTTGTAGTGTATGTTTGTCTGGAGTTAAAATTTATTCTTTATCCAATAAATGACATAGATACTGTTATCCAAGTGAATGATTTAATTTCATTAACCCATGTTAGTACAGGGCTAAGTAAAATAAGATCTAATGGTCTTTTAGTAGTGTGTCATTGTACGCTTTTGTTTCAGTTTTAAACAATTTTCCATTTTTGATGAAGAGCATGTTTAGGATTAGCTTGAGTAAGTGAAATACTGAACTTTGTACATCTTTAAAGAAAATGAACTCCTATGCTTTGTTTTCATTCTTCATTGTCAAAATGTGTCTTGCTGATATACTGGTGTTTTTAAAATACAGCAAGCTTGTGGTTTCGAATATACTTCTAAGCTGCAGCGGATGTTCCAAGATATTGGTGTAAGCAAGGACTTGAATGAGCAATTTAAAAAGCACCTGACCAATTCAGAACCACTAGATTGTGAGTAATCCATTTACCCATGTTACTGTTGAATACTTTAGCTTTGTTTTCACTTCTACACATAAGTTAATTGTGAGGGAAATACTTAATTGACACTGCATACTCTCCAAAGGTTAGAGTTACTATTTCGACCAAGATAGCTAGCATTTTCATATTAGTCTTTTTGGTCTATACTTTGTCTTCTAACAGCACTTCGTGGTTTGCTTGTTGCTTTCTTTGGGAAGAAAGTCTGTTTGTTATTTAAGTGAAGTGCATTGAAACAAACCCTTTCAAAAACTGGTAGTTGTTTGTTGGATTACATCATGGTATTTTCAAGTTTAAGATTAGGTTTTCTTTTTTTTGTATTATGCCTACTAACGTATCCAAAATGCCTTACAAATACAAATGTGTAATTTTTGTTCTTGCTGACGTGCTGATGTTTTCGATGCACATAAGTGTACATTAGAAGAGAAGTCTGTTGTTGGCATATAAACATGGTAAAATTTTTTACAAAGGAGAAAACTGGGTGGCTGTCACAGTAAATCTAAACCTGTCCAGCTGCACCATCATCCTTGCATGAATTCCTTTGTTCTATGATCTGAATAAAAAGGAAATATATAGTGTTTAATGATTTCTCACTGTATTAGTTTGAGCAAGACAGAACCACTTCTTGTTCTTCTGTTAGAACTCAAACTGCGCATTTCAGCAGCGAGTAGAAGCAAGGAGGATAATGTGTTTCTACCTATTGATATGTGTTCTTCTCTCTTCCAGTGGATTTCAGCATACAGGTATTGAGTTCTGGATCATGGCCGTTTCAGCAGTCTTGCACGTTTGCTCTGCCATCTGAGGTAAGGGGCTGCACTTTGTTCTTCTGAGCAATAAGACCACTAAACAAGAAATGATATTACAAGGCTGGTATCCACCTGCTTTGTTGTGTGTCAGAGAGGACTGGCAGGTTCTCTTTTGTCTACAGCTTTGTATGCATTGTTTGCCTTTTTGGCTGAAGGATATTTGGAATGAGGTAAGTGAGTAAAGACAGTGAGAAGAAATTGTGTGAAATATCCAACTTTCCCCTGTAGAAAGATGGTGCTTAATGAAGCTTTCTTTAAAACATCCCACAGTAACTGAAAGATTTTAGTGTATCTTTTTTGTATACTTTCAGGAACTTTTCCTGGAAGTTGCTTCAGCTTTGTCCAATAAATTGTTTGGATACTGTAACCATGAGTTTTCTGTCAAATGATTATTGAGAATAGACAAGACATGAATGCTTAACATGTCAAGTAGACTGCTGTTAAGTGGAGTAGCAAGGTAGACCTTCTAGTCTTGCCTAATACACCATAAAAGAGAGAATGAAATTTTCATACTTGTTAAGGTGGTTATTGTTGTTGACACTTCAAATGGGAAACTCATTACAAGGGGAAAATTGCTGTCCAATCTGAAGAATGTGAATGTTTTGGATTTTAGACAATATGACAGTATAGGGTGATCAGATTTGATTCCCGTATGTTGGTTCCAGAGCACGTTCTAGTAATGGGTGAAAGAAAATATTCTTGGTTTTCTTGTTGTTTTAATACAGTTAGAACGGAGCTATCAGAGATTTACTGCATTTTATGCCAGTCGTCATAGTGGAAGAAAGTTAACGTGGCTGTATCAACTGTCCAAAGGGGAACTGGTTACCAACTGCTTCAAAAACAGATACACGTTACAGGTGAGAGTAAGGTCGTGCCAATAGAAGCACGTGGCGATGTTTGAGTTTTTAAAGAGCTGGCTGCAGTGATGACACTGGAGACACGCATTCGCACTCTGCCCCACTGCTTTTATGTATTGTGGATGAACTGGTCAAGCTCTTTTGGAGATAACTGGTTTTCCTTACATTAAAGGATCGTTGTGTGGGTAAAGTGTTTAAAACAGCAAGGTCCATAGATAGTACAGTAGTGGAGTTAATGTGGATAACTGTGCATTCACAAACAAATTTTAACTGGTGATACAGTGAATTGAACTGTGTTTTATTTGCTTGTCAAAATATTCATTAATAGTATGTAATGATATATCACAATCAAGTATTTTAAATCAGTTTGTCAATTGCTGCATTTGTGTGTATGTATGCATACATGTGTGTAGCTACTAAGCATTCATTAGCTTTACTCATGTGAATAATGCTACTGGCTTTTTAAAAAAAAATTCTTGATGTTATGGTGAATAGAACCTTGATCATATCTTTTATCTATTTACTGTGATGTTACTTAAGATCTGTTTAAAAGAAATTTGACTTTGAGATATTATTTTTGGCTTAAATAGTTGTTGAGCTGAGTTCAACAACTACTGCAACCTCTTTGTGGAAGACCTCGTGTATGTCATGCTTTCCTGCCTTCATTCTCTTAAGAAGTAGAGGAGGAGGAGAATTTGTAACAGTGAGAACAGACAAGATAATCTCAGACTCTGAAGTTGTGTAATCAACGTATGTTATCTTTGTGGTGATAGACCTGAATAAGCTACTGATAGCTGCTTGTCTATAAACTTGGTTTCATTATTCTGCTAGATTTGGTAAGGTTGTGAAGATGAATTCAGTAGTCTGTAGGTTTTTAATGAAGATTAAATGGGTAAGAGTCTCAGGGATTGACAGAGGAAGACCTTTTGGGGCCCCTTCCAACTCAGTCAGTTCTATGATTCTATGATATTATGAATTGTCTGCAGCTAGGTAAATACAGGATTAGTCTTTATGTTTAGGTAATGCTGGAAGGTAGAGTTCTGGTTGTATAACTAGTATGTGTTTTGTGTAATGATCAGCACTAGTTGGCTGTTTTACCATTGTCTAGTTATTTCAGTCTGTGTGTTTACACTGGTGGATTTCAAGTTGCTCAAGTTCAGTAAGTATGCTTGTTCATTCTCATTTTCTGATTTTTGTATCTGGTAGGCATCCACATTCCAGATGGCAATTCTACTGCAGTACAACACGGAAGATGCCTATACTGTGCAGCAGCTGACAGACAGTACTCAAATAAAAATGGTAGTGCCTTTGCATATTTAACTGCACTCTTGTGAACAGGTCTTCTGGTCATCAGGGCTCTTCCTGCTGTTGTAAGAAATTGAGTGTAGACATGCTTGAAGGCAGAGCTGATTTCTGTCCTGAAGGAGCAGATGTGTTTCCCTGGTTTACTTTCCTGTAATTGTAACTGCTTAGTCTTCTGAAAAATCTTAGTGTGTCTGGTCTGTAGTGTGAATTGGGTAGCTCCTGCTGAGTTCTGGCATTAAGTCTTCAGTGTTTCACTGCATATATTTTAATACTGTAAGATGGCACTATAGGAAGAACAGCATGTTGTCTAAATGCTTGTGTTTTGCATTTCTATTCCTCTTTGCTTTTCAAAGCTTACAGATTTTGATATGTTCATGTATGTATGTCATAGGCTCACTATCTGCTGTGGAAGAGGTTCCCCTCCTTCTTTCCAGAGTTTTTATGGCCCACAGTTTATCTTTTCCCAATACTGATATATATGTTTGCATCTATCTGTATATATGTATAAAAAATAATTATTTGATGCAGATCATAGTTGGATCAGAATAAAACTGTGTACAAATGAAACCTAGCAACATGAAACGCACAAGACTGTGTGCTAAAACAGCAGCTTTGCAAGCTTGCACAGAACATTGACTAGCGTAACCATCTGGGTGACCGACCAGTGTCAGTAACCAGAACAAGACCCCCCCTGTGGTACTGAAGACAAGAAAAATATGTTAATCAGAAACCAGGGGATGCTTATTTATTGAGGTTTGGTACTTGTTAAAGGATTTTCCTTTATGGAAAGGAGATGGCTGCTGATATTTTCTGTAATTTTGTAGGATATCTTGGCACAAGTTCTACAGATACTGTTGAAATCAAAATTACTTGTAAGTACCCCTTGCTTTTTTATTATCTGCTTAACACTCAGAAAAAATGTATTGATTAATGTTAGTTAATTAATTTCTTTAATTTCTTGCAGGTTTTGGAAGATGAAAATGCAAATGTTGATGAGGTGGAGCTAAAACCAGATACCTTAATAAAACTGTATCTCGGTTATAAAAAGTAAGGAAAACCTTCAGCCATGTACATCACCTGTATAGAATGGGTAGCATCTTGCTTCTCTGCTTTCAAACTTTGGGTGAAACCTGACAACCTGAGATGAAAGCTAAATGAAAGCTGAAAACAGGCTAATTTAATTTCTATTTTTCTTTACAGTAAAAAATTAAGGGTAAACATCAATGTGCCAATGAAGACTGAACAGAAGCAGGAGCAAGAAACTACACACAAAAACATAGAGGAAGATAGGAAACTACTGATTCAGGTGACTTACACTGCAGAATCCTACTGCACAATGCTGAAAATTTCAACTTTATCTTTTAATGAAGCATACTCTTCATATTTGTTAAAAGCAGTGTGCCATTCCAATATAATAGATTGGAGGTAAATATGTATTACAATGCTTTTAAAGGCCGTTCCAGTCTGTAGCCAAAAATGTAGGAAGACATAAGATACTGTTCTTCACATTAGTGAAGAACAACATGTTGGTGGGTGTTTGGTTCCATGGATGCATACACTCACCAGACCTCTATCCTGGATGAAAATTGGAAATATCTAGGTTGAATGAACTTGAAGGTATTTTTCTATCACTACATTTGGAATCCACTTGAGAAGAAAAATGGGCAGGGGAAGGAGATGAAGTAGTTCTGTTGGAAAGGACCTTCAAAGATCATGCAGTCCAACTGTCTGACCTCCTCAGGTCTAACCAAAACTTAAAGCACATTAATGAGGGTGTTGTCCAAATGCCTCTTGAACACTGACAGACACAGGGCATCAACCACCTGCCTGAGATTATAACTGTACTACTAAGAGAATGTCACAGTAAGGTTAAATACATTAGACTTCCTGTTATATAAATAGTTTTTTGTTGCTGTTGGTACCATTGTTCTTAATGATCCTAAGCAAAGTGGTTGTCAAAATTCATGTCAAAAACACTGATGATTGCATGCTATCTAAACTGAATTCTTAAAATCTGTGTGAGTAGTTGGCTCTTGTAGGTATGCTTCACCCCACCTGCTGCTGAAGTTGTCTGCTAGTACGGAAGCATCATCACAAATGTGACCCGCTGGGGAAGTAAAATGGCTTTATATGGGACAAGTTGTTTGCACCTAAGCTGTTTGCTCTTTCTGACTTTGCTGTGCAGGCTGCTATTGTAAGAATTATGAAAATGAGGAAAGTTCTAAAACATCAGCAACTGCTTGGAGAAGTGCTAACACAGCTGTCCTCAAGGTTCAAGCCACGAGTTCCAGTTATTAAGGTATGTGAGAACTGTTGCTCTGAACCTGTGTTCCAGGTGTTGAGGATGATAATATATACATGCTTCTGAATTAAAAAAGGAAACTAAAGAGAGAGGATGGGTAGAGACAGATTCTCAAAGTTGTAACTAAGCAGTAAGTATTTTAACCAGAAATACTGGTTTCTTCTATGGTTCCTCAAATACTAATATTTTTGCATCAGTACCAGCATGCGGTAACTGCTGCTCCAGGCTTACTTTTCTGCTCTCACAGTTGTGTTAGTACCAGTGCTTGCATGCCTCTTTAATATAAGATCTTCCTGATCTCTCCTAGAATAAAAATGTTGGGGAGGGGGCATCATATTTTACTATGGTTTCCTGATTGGCTGGGTTAGTGGTGCCACAAATGTTTTTTACATTCAAAATCCAGAGTGACAAGAAACAGGCAGTTGGAGAGTCATTACAAAAACAGGCACCAGTACTGAAGAGATGCTGCAGTAGCTATCTTTAGCAACATTAACAGTAAACATTCTGCATCTTCATGTGCTGTCTGAGTATGGAATTGCTCAGCATCCTGATGATCAGTTGATCTCCCAGTCACTACCACAGAACGGCATCAAGCAAGCACAGTTCAGTTTAGTGGGTTAGTGGAGTCCTCTACTTGGATGTGGTCAGAAATGGAAGAATGAATTGCCTTGGTCTGTGCCTTTCACCTGCTGCCATCCTCTACCTGGCATGAAATTCAATGGCCAAAATTGTTCAAAGCTTGTAGCAACCACAGAGGGTTTCTCCTGGTGTCTCACCACTTACCCCTGTTTCTCCTCACAGAAATGCATTGACATTCTGATTGAGAAGGAGTACTTGGAACGTGTTGATGGTGAGAAGGACACCTACAGTTACTTGGCTTAACGTTTTTACTAGCAATTATCTGACTGTGTGACACTCAGCAAATAGGTATGCGATGGAAAGAATGAGAGCAACGAACTTCATAGCAGCCACCCTGCTGCCATTTGGACCTCCCTTTTTAATAACTGAGACCAGGACTCCCATCAGCCAGTCTCAGATTTACATCAGAACTGCTCAGGACTGATACATTTCAAGTATGTAAATATGGACACCAATGCCATTTAACCTAATTTAAGAACAGAAAGGAATCAGACCCTTCTCCTCCAAGGGTTGCATGCTACTGCATTTAAATCAATACATTGGCTATATGATATACAGCTGCTGTCAGTGGCAGCACTTACAAATGTTGGCAGCACTTTGAGAGCAAGACTGAATGGACCCATCTGTAATCTGCTATGAAAAACCATTTGTATAGTGTGTTTCATTTTTTAATGTGTGATAAATAAAACAATTTAAAAGATTTCTGTACAAGTTGCATTTGGTTTTATTGTTTCATGACTTATCTTTCTAAATGTAAATAAAAGGTATAATGATTATGAAGCTATAGGAATTTGTTTTGGTTTTCCTCCTTTCCCTTGTTTTCCAGTGATTTAAAGCATACTCAGTCCTCTGAAGAAATTAATTTTCATCTGTAATCAAAAAATGTTATTTCTTTTTAAGAGGAAATTATGTGTTTTGTAAAAAGAAAATTGTGATTTCACAACATATGGCAAAACAGAAAATAGATGAAATATACACAGAAGTACTCGGACATTGAAACTGGAGCTTTTTTAATACATCACATCACACTTGTCTAAGTGTTACCTTGAGTAAGGTTTAGGCTGTCCGTTTCTTTGAATGGAACAGAAAACCAAATGTTTTCCTAAAGACTAAATGTCACTGGTGATAGGAATAAAATATTTGTTACTATACTATTGAGCAAGCTTCATTCTATTCTTTTCACAATGTTGTGTTCATCATATACATGTGAAATGAATACTAGCTTCCACATGTTACAAGCACAAAGCTACCATCCTCACAGGTCTCAGTCTTGTTTTCATTCTTGATGGTGAAAAGACCTTTGCTTCTGCAGCCAAACCCTTTTCTTCCCCTTAAACATGGTGGCTTACTGTTTTTTGTGGCATGAAAAAATGGGAAGTCAGGTTTCTTTAAGACTTTTTCTCAGAGGGATACTCATTTTTATTGTTAGAACTAGGCTTTGACCTACAGAAAAGTTTGTTTTTCAAAGAAAAAAGCCCTGGCTTGAGTTGTGCAGTATGGATGTGATTCTAACTTGTCTGGAAAATGGAGAAAGTCTTATCCTGCTTGAGATTTTGCAGGGTTGCTATTCCTGTACTGAAAGGACTTCACTTGCACTGATGACTGACTGCATGGTTAATAGAAGTGCCTTGCTGTTCACTTTTTGAATTGCCTTTTAACATTCAGATGTTTTGTAGTGGGATGTAAGCGTGGTATGGCACTAGAGAAGCATGCTGAATGATGATCACATGTGGAATGCCAGAACTATCTGTTGTGAGCTGCCTCTTAAAGCCAAGTTGGGCAGCCTAGGCCATCACTGCATTGCTTTGTACAGGTTGTATGCTGTGTTGTGCTCTTAAATCCATCTGCTGTCAGCCTAGCTCTAGACACCTGACATACTAAGCAGGGAGAAAATAACCTTTGACTTTTGCAAAAGAAGCCTAGCTGACTGGTTGGATCACCCATGTCACTACCATGGTGACAGATGAGGACTAGAAAGCACAAATGGCCAGGGAGAGAGAGAGAAGGCTACCTCCCCTTGCACCCACCTGCCCTCAAAGGTTTGAACTGTTCAGGTATTATAGAAAGGTTTTTCATCAGTAAGATGGAGGGTATGAATTGACTTAAGTCACTTGGGGAACAAGATGGTATTGAGCACATGGTAAAAGACTGCACTACTTAGGCTCTTTTTGAAAAGGGCCAATGAATTGGAGCCTTCTCAGTGCAGAATGCATGTGCTCAGTACTGACAGGCTTTCTTGAAATCAGTTTTGCAGTATTGTTTTCCTGTCTGTGCCCTCTCAGCCTAGCTGTTTTGACTATATGTCAGAGCATCATGTTCCAGCAGTAAGCTGCAGCAAATAAGAAATAAACATGATAGCTCTGTACAAGATCCAAACAGCCAACTAGCTGCAATCTAAACACATTTAGATGGAAAGTTGGTAATAAGACAGTAATCTGCTAGCAAAAGAGTTGTTGCTTGCAGCAAAGCAATTGAAGGGGTACAACATAAATGGTCTCAGACTGGTTTGATGCAAGTGAGGAATGTGTATAGTTACTGCCATATTATTCTCTTTGCAGCTTGGGAGAAGCCCCAGTTGGGGGTGGGAGTTATAGGAGTACCACTGCCTGTTCCCTTATCAAATGGTAAGTGTAGTCTTATCAGTGTTATTTATGAGTAAGCTGAGCTGAGAGAATCATGGCACTTGTTTGGGAAACTGGGTTACCATTCCTCTAGGGAGGTAGAGGAAAAGCTTGTAACCTATGTGACTGATCTTAAAATTTGTACTGACAGCTGCTAGCTTCATGTATCATTACAGCTACTTCCCCTCAGCCTCCTCTTTGCTTTTGTAGCACCCTGTTCTGCCTCCCCCCATTAAGTACAGTTGCTGCTGATGGACAAGACCACTTTAAGACTGAGGCATAGTGTTTTTCCTCTACTTTTGCTAAGTACTAGGCAAGGATGGTGCTTCTTTATTCAGAAATTTCTTCAGTTTGCTTCCTCAACTGGCTAACACAGAATTCCAGCTCCATTCCAGTAAAAATGAAGAAGTTCAAGTATCCTTTATTCAAGGTTGAAAAATGTACCACACCACATTATTGCAAAAGGTCATAGGTACAAAAACACTTGGCAGCTGGTGAGAAGGCAATAAAAAGTTTTAAAATTTGTTACTATAAATTACTGTTACAGTACTTTGCAAATACAGAATTTCAAATTGCATCATTTCATTTTCTTTTTTAGAAATTGCCCACAGTACTAGAAATTCCTGAAGATAAGGCAGCTGTATGTCTAAAAGAAGAGGTAGTTGGTGTCAGGGGATTTCCATTTCTCTTTCTATGCCCACATACTTAAGGGCATCAGCTTGGCTATATCTGAAATAAAAATAAAAATCAGTATCATTAAGCATTTCAGCTTTATTGTTTTGACGTAACAGCACAGCCCAGAATACTCCCAGATTGCCCATAGCTTCCTCACCACTGAAACCTTTACTCCCTGTGTGAGTTTGCTGATGCAGAACAGTATTGAACATTCAAGAAATTGCTTTTAGAACAGTCTGCCAAAGAGGGTATAAAAACACTAAAGATTTCACTTATATTCTTCCACCCCATAGCGCTAAAGTTTATTTTAGTTAATGGAAATTAACTGTATTTCTCAAGGTTGACTTAAACAGTATTATTTACACTGGTCAGGTAAGTTTCTTTTCTAGCAAGATGATTTTAGGGGAAAGTATGAACAGAATCTTAGCAATAAAACAGATGTTCCTTGCCTATTTCTGAATGATGGTGGAGACAACCTGTACTGCTTACCTAGAGAACTGTACCCGAAACAGTGCTCACCTGCACAGACACATTATGTCTGTCCCCTTTCTAAGTAACAATTATTTTCTTGTTACAAGCTGCTGTTCCAAGTTTACAAGGCTCTTGGCCAAATGCTTTGCTGAAGTCAGTCTTACTATTGTATTTGACTTCAAAAAACTAGTGAGGACTGCCTTTCAGCTGCTGAGACCTGATGTTTAAGGCGGCCAGCACAGCAATTAATTTTGAGATGGCCAGAAATAGTTAGCAGCTCATCCAGTGTGTGATAGGAAGAAGGTACAAGAACATTTACTAACCTGTAATCAAAGAACAGTTCTTCACCAGTTTGAATGGCTCTTTTAGCAAATATTCCTATTCTGTGATCACCATTAACCATCATAACTATTAAAAAGAAACATACTTATGTTAATACAAAGACTGACAATACATATTCTAAAGTAGTATCCCACAACATTTTATATATTGTTAAGCTAAATATAAAACTTACCTTTGGCATAGCAGTTGGGGTTTACTGAATGGTTTGCAAATCTAATCTTGTTTCCCTTGCGTGTTGCATCAACCACAAAATCTGGGAATAAAAACCAGAAGTGATGAATAAATTGTTTGTAGGTGACTTTTCCAATACCTAATATGCATAGATGTTAACAGAAAAGATAATTGCTCAGCTTCCTACTAGAAGAGCTGGTACATCCTCATACATTGACTTTATTGTTCTGCAGCTCAGTGTTCCTGCTGCCCCACCCTCTGCAGGCCATTTATCTCCTGCCACAGCAGCATTACCTTAGCTTCCATTTGAAGCTTCTCTACCCTTATTCCACAAGGACAAGTTCCATAAATATATTACATCAATTTTTAGAGAAGGCAGCTTTTTTCTGTCAGATATTTTCTAACTGACACAGTACAGTCAGTGTTTCTCTCCAAGCAGCAGTACCTGCACGTGTGCACACAATATTACTTTCTTGAATCACTGCTAATTTAAATCACGGTAAAATCGTTTCAGAGAATAGCTAGTAAGACTTAGTATCCAGGCTAGTTTACTAATAATGCTTGCATGTAATTTTACTCCATGAAATGCTACTTCTAACCAACTCATCCTGTGTAGTTGGCTTGTGTAATAGGCTGTCTTACTAACATCTCACTGAATACCATTTACATAAAGCACTAGCTATCACTATTAGGAATCATTAAATTGATGGGAAAAATTATGGAGTAGAAAAAACTGTTTAGACTTACCTGCTGCCTGCAAAAAAAAAAACAGGGCTGAAGAATATTGTGAATATTATTTATGGTGCAAGGGTTGTGACAAGTAAGCACATACCATTATTCAAGTTAAATAGAAAGCTGCACATGTACTTGTCATATACTTTTCCTCTTCTGTCTGCCTCATCCTGAGAAATAATCTGAAAGAAAGAGTATTGGTAAAGTAAACCATCTCTCCTCTTATGTAAC
>VXAV01009760.1:60139-83333 GCA_013399715.1 Alectura lathami
TGAAAAATCAAGACGTGGAAAAGAGGCCTTTTAAAATTATTATTCTCTGTCCCTGAAAATGTTCCAAAACAAAACACTGTTTTCTGCAAGTATTCTGGGTTTCTCTAACAGTCATGGTTTGCTGTTAGCATAAATAAGTTCTTTCATAGCAGGTGGAAAGCCGGAATTGCTTCTCATCTTAAAATCAAGATTGCAGACATAATTCTGTATTTTTAATTACCATAGAATATCATTTAATGAAAGTGCCTACTGAATTTTAGTACTATATTAAATGATTTTGCACAAAGTTGTAAGTGTCTAAATAAAAATTACATCGAAGATAAAAATGACACTCCAGCACTCATACTCACAAGAACCTACATCAATTTTTTGGTGACATTTCAACCATTAACTCCTGGGTTTGGAGCCCCTGACAGCAGTAACTATATACTTAGCCAATCACATCTCTCTCTCTAAAGAGTATGACATCAAGGTAAAGACAATCTCTTGGTTCAAAGCCAACACACATTTTTACCAGTTAGGTTTATACATAACCAGCGGTGTCCTTTACCTCACCACAGTATTCAGAGATGAATTCGTTCTTCTGTACAGGATCTTTGATGAAAATTCCCCAGCCTGCCACATCTGAAGGTGCCAATAGCAAGTGCTGTGGGAGGAAAAGGGAAAAAACAAAACAAACAAAAAAAAAAAAGAACCACAAGACATGGTTGGCTGGGACTGATTTTTTTCCCCCCTCCAAGACACAAGGATTCTTCTTATGATCATCATTCTTGCAATCCCTAAGTTGTATGTGAAAAATCAAACCACATTTAGTGCTTGAAAAACTTGAAATTAAGGTGTTGCATAAAAACACATACAACACTATGGACTTCAGACTAGAAAGTTCTGCTGGCAGGACCATAATGCTGATTAGCTCACTATTTCACAGACTAGTTTGTGGGAAAATGCTGCAGAGCAGAATGAAGAATTTTTTATTTTTTTTTTTTCTTACAAGCAGAAAACAAAGCTGAACAGTCTTTCCAGGAGGTATTTGGTAGACTATACACAAGCTAGTGCATCAGAATCAACAACTGAACAAAGAAATAGCCAGTATTTGTGTTTGAGCCAGGCTTCCCTTACACTGAACCAGGGAAAAAGACTTACAACTTTAAAACTGCAGCCTATCTGCAAACTGAAAGTGAAGCCTGAATGGGAGAAAGAAGAGATACCCTACTGCAGTAATATGCAGAAAACACTGAACACGCTAATTTGGTATTGGTACATGATAAAAATTATACTGAGCTTAACAGCAACACATAAGNCTGTTTGAAAGCATGAAGCTGAAGAAATTCCATCCTGTGGTATGAAAATATGAGAACACCTCAAAAAAATTTCAAAGGCAATGGCATACAGTTCTGCAACTATCCACATACTTTTTTGGATCCTCTCTGAATGCTGCAGTTCTTGCAAGAAACATTTTTGCTGTCCCAGTGGTCAGCTGCTCCACATGTTAAACAGAGATCAGGATCACATTCACGTACAGCTAGGTAACATGGACACTGCTTAGTGTTGCATTGTGCTTTACAACGACATCCAGGAAATCTGTTTTGGCCTACAAAGGAATATATGAAAAAAATAAAAAAAAAGGCAAGTATGAAAAAGTACCAGGTAAAAATAAGACAAAACAGATTATAGCATATCAGCATATTAAAAAATAACTGATAAATAAAAAAAATAAATAAATCAAACATACCCACTGATCTCTTTCTAGGATATTATGAATTACTATAAATTCTTACCTTCTCTGATCTTAGTTTAGTCTTCCTGAATTCTAATCATTAAGGCTGTTTTTGACTTTGTTCAATGACTAATTAAGAGGGCCAAATTAAACTGAACACATGCTTCTTTTTCAACTGTTTGACACTATTTGCTGCTCTCACAAACACTGTCTGCAGTAGGGACAGAGAACTAGTACTGAAGTTGGGGCAGTGAAAAAAAAGATTTAGAGATAGGTTTTGTATTTTTACTTACATTCTGAGCTGCATTGACAAAACTTCTCACAGAAGTTTTGAGCAATTACACATGGGCATGAGCTGTCACAGGGCTGCCGTGGATGATCACATGGCTGATAGTTGTAAACATGATTTGATGATCCATCTGAATAAAAATAGTGACATTCTGTAACAGTGAAAGGTGCAAACAAACAATATGCAGTTCCCTTCATTCTTTAAAGCAGAAATTCCCTTGAAGTCCCTTAACTAAGGAAACCCAAAACAAACCCATTCCCACAATCAATGGGGAGTTAAGAAAAAAAAATGTTGAACACCTAACTAATGTTACACCATTAGTTGCTTGCTTCCTCATGCATTTAATTCTTCCCATTACTCAGTTGCTTAAGAGTATTCAGAGCTGAACATTGTCAACTGTTGAAAACTGGAAAACAAAACTACAATGGTATAATTTCCTGTGTAAACTGGTGCTAGAGTAAAACTGGTATTACTCAGCAAAGTAAATTTGCTCAAATACCCAAAGTCATTTTCACATTAGAGCAACAGTCAATTTCAAACAGATATGCTGGCAAAATAATACCTGGTCATTATACCACCGTGCTTTCCAAAGTCAATTTTCCAATACAGGCTAGAAGAGACTATTGAAGCAAAGCATATCTATACAGCAGCTAGGATAATTTGGTGCTATATAGATTATATTTGCTGTTAATACTCCTGAGCTTTTGCTGGGTTTGCATGTGTTTGTAAAAATGCTCAATCAGCAACCAGAAAGGGGAAAGAAACAAACTGACTATTTATCTTGCTACTTGTCCCAACAGTTCTCAAAAAGAATTTTAAAAGCTATTTTTCAAGAAAGAAATGCTGCTTTTTACTGCAAATCTTATAGTTAATACTGTTTTCTGTATTTTAATGAGGCTAAAAAAAAAAAATTCAGCCTCATTCCTTTTCGAAGTTATATAGACTATTTCCTATCAGTTATATAAACCAAGTAGTACCTTTTACCCCTACAACAAGGGCAGCTTGCTTTTTTTCTTTTTACTTCCCCTATGATCTCTAGCTTCCCATGGAGTGTATATAATGGCCTAACAATAAAAACAAACAAAAAAGGAAAACAACAAAACCCAACCCAAAGAAGCAATAGTAGGATCTTAAAAGTTCAGGACATAAGTTGAATGGAAAGATGCTAACCCTTTTTCAGCTGTATCTTTCTGCAATGAGCAGCCCACAACCTGCAAAAAACACAAAACACACAAGAAAGTTGACAGGAACTCCTCCTGCAGTGGGCTGGGAAAAGTCTCTGCAACTTGCACCCATACTTGATTTTAAATGGGCAAGTTTCTGGTAACAAGAACATCTGCTAGCCACACAGAAATCAGAAGTGGCTGCAGCAGAAGCACCCTGTTCCAGTCTCTCGGAGCTGACAAAATCAACACTCTGCAGGCTAATTGCTTCCCCTCCCCACACCGCAGCACTGCACTAGTCCCAGCATTGTACAGATGAGCAGCACCCACCCAGCCCCAGCTGGAGATGCTTCAATTCAGTTGGCATTTAAGCAAAACCTGCTAAGAGGAGTACACTGGAGTGGGCAGCAGCAGAAAGAAGGATATTGAATTGCAGGTATGCAGGGGCATGTCTAAACAAAGGAGTGAGAAAATCTGTCAGCTGTTTGCTTCACAGGACTGGGGACCCAGCATGACACCAGCAGTCTCCTACAGATCACAACCAGGTATTACCCTTCATCTGCCAGTTTCCAACAGGATCACAGTGCTAAGCTATTTCCCTTCTGCTTCAAACTCTACATGCCTTACATGCCTCTCTTGCATTCTTAGAGCTTTCCTTCAGTGTCCTCTTTCTCTGTTACATTACCTAAACAGTGCCTTGCAACTCTGCTTTGGGGAGAGGGCTGGGGGAGTGTGGTATGTGTGTTGTTGGAATAACATGCACTTGCTTACCACAACATTGTTCACCGTACATGCAAGTTCTTGCAAATTGTGGTTACCCCTTTTCTTTATTTTGTAGCCATTTCACATCAATCAAAAATATCTGTCTGGATCTTAGGTAACAAACACATACTAGACAGAACATTTCAGCAGCCTTAATTTAAATTAGAATTGGACAAAACTTAAGAAACATTGATTTCTATGCATTGTTGCTAGCACTTGAATTTCAGTGAGTAAACAAAAAAATTGTGGAGTTTGGATTTTCAAAGTTAATACTTGCGGTTTATTAGTACATCACATAGCAATATCAAGAGAATATGGAACAACCCTCACTCCCATGCCAAATAACTATGAAATATGCTGCTAGCTGCACCCAGCCACCTTAGTTTTATGCCTATTTACCTGTTATCACTGGTCCAAAATACTTGTGAGCACCTGTACTCAAATCTTCAGCACAGAATACTTCAGAATACTTATAAAGCTGTGTTCTGAAAAAGTATCTAATGCTATACCTCCTCAGTTAGGATTTTTTACCTGGTTATTTATTCTGTAACCCCCCCCCCACGCCACACACAACAGCTTTAGGTAAACAATATTCTCTGTGCTTTTGTCCTCTCAAAGTTTTACCATTGGACTTCATTAAACTCTCAACAGCAACTTTCTGCCAAGCATTTGAAGAAACCCATACCAGGTAGAAACTCAGAGCCAGACTTATGCAGGTTACGGAGGTTGAAGAGAGGGCACAGAATCAAAGACTATCAGAATTACAGAACACTATAAATATATGACATTCCTATTAAGAATTGCTTGCTCTAAAAGACAGGAAAAAAAAAAAAGAGGTGCCAGTATAGATTTATGAATTATGGAACACTGACTTTCTGTAAGGAGACATTGAAAAGAGTGCAGTTTTGACTTAATGTTTGACTTAATGCACAAATTACTTTTATTTTTCTAGCGAGCTGGCTAGCATTTGGCAGATGTAGCATATACACTACTTTTGAATAATTCTTTCCCAGAGGCTTGTTTCAACCAAACAGAACTGGCATAACAGACCCTTTAAAGCTTTGTGGATACACTCCTTAAAACACTATTGCATTAGCAATTAGTATGAGTGAATATTTAATGTTAAGCACTATCCTAATACCTCAGAGTAAAATTCCACTTGCTGATTGGTTGCCAGCTGGGACTTTTTAGTTTTATAGGAAAGTGGATTGTATTGGCATGGCCAGCCAAATATGACAAAGAACATCAACCAGATGTTCAGAATGCTGACAACTCAGGATCAGTAGAAAACTCAGTACAGAAATCACAATGACAAAGGCATCAGCACTTTGCCACTCTTGTAACAGACTGGTGTCAGAGTAAGAGATCCTGGCAAGAGAGGAATAAGACACCCATGCAATGCGATCATGACTTGAGGGAAATGGCAGGCAGGCAGCAGCATGAAGGTGCTGACACTTGCCAATTAGACAGGAGGTTTGACTAGCACAATCAAATATTAGATTTGTTTTATTGCAACTTTCAAAAATCACCAGGAAGCACTGTAAGTTCCCCTCACTAGGACACAAACTGAAGCCTGAGTAAGTACCATATCAGAGGTAGACTAATGACTTCACCTACCCTATAATTTGCTATCTCAGCCAGGATTCAAGATCTTGCTTTTGCTTCCTGGTGCACAAGGTCAGAAGACAGTTGAGAAACACAACTTGAGGTTTCATTAAAAAAAAATTGGAAAATCAGTGGCAAATTTCCAAGCAAGCAGGTGGATTTGTACACCTGGTAGCTGACATCTGCAGGATAGCCAGTAAGAAAACAAGTATTTCCAAAAGCACTACAACAGCAGCTGTCAAAAATATTGCTCTTCTCTGCTACCATCTTTGCACCATAAACTCTCAGCATATGCAGAAAACAGTAGGCTGGTGGATGATGGGGAAAGCAGGATGAAAGTGAGAAAATGGAAGAAAAAAAAAGAGAAAATACTTTCAAAGAAAGTTTGCTAAGTAAACTCACATCTGAATAGAGGATGAGAAAGTGGAGGGAGAGAAAAAAATCAAGCAGCATTACATGGCACTACAATCAATAACAGAGTCTTTTGAATCCACAGGAAAGAGTGCTGATTAGTTAAAACAAGCATAATTGAGCTCCCAACAATGGAAGATAGCACATACATAAAAGAATAAACAGTACCGAAGTACTCTCCTTCCAGCATATGCTCATGCTTTTCTGCTTTTTTTGTTTACTCAGGTTTTTCTATTGTCTGCATCCTATGCAAAGTACTTATGTCAACTATACTTTGCTGGAGGAATAAACTGCCAAGCTAATTTCTGATATACAAGATAAGCTCTAGCATTTTCTGTCTCTCCAAAAACCAGCTGTATTAAAAGATTTTTCCTGTCATTGATCAGTCTTATTACAGCTATCTAACTAAAAAGACATTGGAAGGAGGAAGATGGCATCTTTTACTACCCAAGGTGGGTGCATTCATGCCAGCTAGTTGCTCAGTATGCCTATATAGGTACAAGATAGCATGGGAGATGCACCATTCAGCCAGCTGTGGCAGATCCACTTGCAAGATAGAACTGTGTCATTTTATCATACTACGTGGATACTGAAAAAGAAATAACAAGAAGTATTGTAAGAGAATCTGCTATCAAATCAGACAGAAAAGGCCATTAACTAGACTATCTGAAGCTGCTTTTCTCTTCAGTGAATGCTGCCTTTCCTCACAGACACATGAGCACATGTAAAACTCATACAGCAGTATGGTCCTTGCAATGTTGGAGCGCAAAGAGAAGGGCCTTTCTGCTTCTGGGACTGGATTTACTCCAGGACTGAGTAAACTCCAACAGGACTCAGCATAAAAAACAGAGGAAGACTTGCAGATGGTTTTCCCAGTCACCAGGTTGTGCGATATCTTTACACAGTGCTCAGATTACACTAGTATGTAGATAGGCTAAAAGGTTTTCCTTTTTTGAAAGACTATTTGGCATAGAATGGAAGCTTCTTGATTGCCATATTCCGTGAAATAAAAAAAATTTCTTCCTTCTGGAATACAAGATCATTTTACTGGCAACTAGTAGGAACAAAAGAATATCAAGAAATTCCACATACTTGTATATGCTTTCATTAATTTTAAACAAAAAAAGACTCTAAACTCTTCCAAAACAATGTCAACCTGCTAACCATACAATCCATTTCAGCTTCAAAATGCACTTGAGCCTTTTAGGTGCACTTTCAAACTAGATGTAGTGGCACTATTTTTAATAGCAATTTGCATGAACCTGAAAGCAAGCTAATTCTCAACTGCATATTCCAAAGTTGCACTGTGGCTATTAACTCCAGAATTAAACAACCAAGCCCAACAAATGCCCAAAAACATTGTATCAATAGGTTTTGCTCAGGACAAAATTTCTTGCAGATGCTCATTAATTTTTTTTTTCCCCCTAGCTTTTATCAGCTGTTTCAGTGCTACAAAGCAGAGACATTCTACTCCAACATTAGTTTTTCAATCATCACTAGGAATTTCACTAAGCCTGGAAATAATAAATTTACCTAGAATTACTGGGAAAAGAACAGAAAGAATGAACATGGGGAAGATAAGGAAAGCTAAAAGGAAAAATAGGAAATGAAAAAAATGTACCTATTCCTTGCAGAAAGAAATGTTCTTGCTAATTTTCAGTCATTTAGCTCTTATTTTCTTATCCCTCAGAATAAAAATTATGATAACAGTTGGCACATTTTTCCAACCTCACGATTCTCAAAGAAAACTACTATCTACTGTGTGCCAGTGAAATGTAAGTTTACAGTTTCAATATGAATTGTTTTAGAAGGTCTTTCTGCCTCATGAAATGGCTTTATTTTGTTCTTAATTACGCCTTCAGTTTAAATAATAATCTATTAACCTGTTTCTTCAACTGAAGTTCCAGTTGATAATGCAACTGGGTGCAACAAAGGAATTCCCACCAGCCCTCTCAAAACAGGGATTTCCTACAACATTTTCTTACTGATCATCTGAATCTTTTAATGGAAAACATTTCAACCTTAAAAAGTGCAGGTTTTAATTTGCAAAATCATGCAATCATTATGGAATACTACTTAATGCTTGTAAATATAGTATTTATTGCTGCAAAGTTATAATGAAACATTTTGAATGTTATAACCAGCTGTACAGAACAGTATTTCTAAACCAAACTTGCTTTGATTATTTGCAGCAATAAGCATACAAGAATCTGGTTGTCTAAGAAGTTAAAAAGAAGGGGGAGGGGAAAGGAAGTGGAAGGGTTATACTTGCCTATGTGGTAGTGCTTTTGTCTGAAAGCAAAACAATGTTTCATTTTATTGCTGCAAATTGTTTTTGAAAGGAAAAGGAAGGAGATGTATGACTTCCTTCAAAATAGTTTCTGTTCTGATCCCCTGTACCTCCAGTTTTCTGTTATGCTAAGGTTATTTAGTAACAGATTTACCTGTGTTTCCTTTTCTTCTTTCTGGGAGGAGTATCAACATCTTCAGCAGGGACTGGAGCAATAATACTAGATTCCTTTACTCTAAACTCATACACCTAACAAGAGATACCATAATACATCCACGATAAATCTCTTACTAGTAGAAAGTTGCTCATTTTCTAATTTAGTATGATTTCCTCCAATCAATATCTGACAGATTAAATATAATGAAAAGATAGTTTTAAAGTTGATTATTTTTGTCATTTAAGACCACGTTCTCTAGCTTCCTATAAATTTCATTTTAAAAAGATTTAAAAGTAATTTCTATGTAATTTTGGCATGAATTCTGGATCATCATATTCTTGGGCAAACCAAGAAAATTAATTTTCTATTTCAGTAATTAATACTAGTACTTCCGTACTTCAGTTTTTACAAGTAAAATACTATCATCCTTAGTAATAGCTTCCCTCCTTACCTGCCTGCATGTTTTGGTCCCAATTAGTCTGGCAATTGCACAGAAGTTGTCATAGTAGGTGCCAATAAGAACTCTAAACATTGAGGCTTCTGCACCACTCCATTCCACATTCTCTGGAGGCTCAATATTTGGCTTCATCTTTATTGGTGTTTGACACCTAGAATTTGCTTCTGTAGTAAATAATCATTGAAAGTGTGAATCAATGTAAGGCTATATTTCAAGAAGTTTCCACAGCCTTTAAAAACATTAACTTATTAACCTGTTCAACTGTAGTGTTAAAAATAGCCTGGGGCTGTGTTGGTTTTATGTATTTAAGCACTACAATAAAACAGTAATTTTCACACAGCTCTTGGAGAAGTCAAGACTTGGGTAACAGTGGCTATTGTTATTACACATCTCATTTCTATATATAAATAGAGACAATCCGGACATTTTGTTACACAGATCTATTAAATTCATATTGTTAATCTGCTTTTTGACCACCAATTTCCCCATATTTCAAATACATGGCTTCTCAGATTGCATGGCACAACCTGGATTCATGTTCTTAAGCACTGCAGCTAAGTAAATGAAGAAGTTTTGACTAGTCTTACCAGAGGAACTGGATGTTTCATCTTTCTTTTCTTCTTCTTCTTTATCATTGTTTTCTCCTCCAGTTTCAGTTCCAGCTTCTCGGTCACTGTCTGTGTCTTTTGATTCCAATACATTTATTGTCGGCGTGCTGGGTCTGCTAGTATTATTTGGAAGTCTTCCCCTTCGGCGGCCACCTGGGCGCTTTGGTGGTGTCTTGATACGCTCAGCAGTCAGGGCAGCTGCAAACTCCTTTGCACCTTCCTAAACACAAAACATTATGATTTCCAGTAAAAGTTTACAAGTGTTTTCACCGGTGGCCTGAGGTTGGGGGATAACAGGTTTTTAACTGCATACTGTACAGGTTTACATTAGTCTATAAATTAATCATCTACACATAAATTCCAGTTAATTCACCCATACAATTGATGCATATTGTTTTTAAGGTCTCTCCATGTTCAAGTTTTCTATCATGAACATGAAAACTTCTGATATTACCATGAATAAATCTACATTTATGAAGTATTTACGTCAGTATTTCAGTTCCACTTTCATTTTGGCTGCCAAGTAAAAAATAATTCAGTAGCAAATTTCCATCTTCCTAGATGACAGAAGAAATGAAAATTTTTCAGAGAAGACCCTTCAAAACACAAGAACTCTTATTATACATGACATCTAAACAATATGGATTCTGCATTTTTGAAATACAAACAGTGGTAATTTGCTTTCTGGTGAAAAAGCGTATGATAATAGTAAGTTTTTACATTGGAAAATCAGTTTCTTATGCTAAGATTTAGGAAAAGTATGAGAGATTTTTTTTCCCCCTTTACTGTTTCCCCTTATTAATTTCTATCATGTGTTTCTTAAAAACACAAATTCTAGATACAACTCTCATTCAGTACACTAAATTTGAACAATTTTCAGTTGATATGCAACTTATGAGAGAGCTAAGACTGTAAGACCTAGTTCTTTGACTAGATTGGACACAATGGCAGCAACATGTTATTAGCGGGTAATGATCTTTCTTCCTTACAAATATGTCAGGCTACATCTAACACAGTTAAAATCATTCCCATTCAGACAGTCATTTGTTGATTAACGCTCTTCTTTTGCAAAAGCTGAAGATAATGCTTTTGACTGCAAGTGGCCCACAAGTACAGGCATGTTCATGTATCTAGCACATCCTAACACTAAGTGCAGCTTACTATATTACAAGTAGTTCTGTTTTAGTGGATTCTTACAATTCATTTGAAGTTATCTTACCAGATGTTGATAACAGTGCGGTCCACAAGGCTTATTATCTAATGCTGTTTCTGTATTCTTTCTTTTGTAAGTATTAGGAGTTGCATGGAATGCTGTTTAATCAAAAAAAAAAAATGTAAATCTTAAATAGCATTAGATATCTAAACTAACAGTGTTTGAAACTCAGTATTTACCAAGACTTTACCAAGAACAGCATAAAAATGAGAAAAAAAGGAAAAATAATATATATGCCACATACTGACATTTGACTTACCACTTAAATACACACAGAAAGTAGATGAGGAAATTTTGCGTATGCCCATTTACATCAGTAAAGGTAATCATATTTTTTTTTTCCAAGTGTCAAAGAAGACTTGGAAAGAAGACTTGCTTAATCTCCCTTCCCAACAAACAGAACAAACCTGACTACTATTACCAAGTTAAACAGCTATTCAGAGCTTCTTCTATTAAATGTTCATATCTCATGCTGTAAGAATCATGTTTCAAAAATCGAACAACAGTAACAAAAAAAACAACCCCATACACTTTAACAAAGCAAAGGACCACTTTTCATTTTGGTTAGTGAGAAAAGAGCATTTTTACTCTGTTAGTTACTAGCACCACAACTGAGCTGACAGACAGTAAAAGTTCAGTTCCTCTAACCCAGCTGCAAGGTAGAAAGGAGTTAGCACAACACTGTCATTATCCATCAGCACAGCCACAGTTAAGCCAGAAACTTAGAGGACTATCTGGTCATGTATGCTGATGGAATCCGTAAAGCTCATGCACACGCATGAGCATGTAGCAGAACTGTGACTCAGAACGGAGCAGGACTGGGTACCTTACAAACACAATGTTAGTACCTTTAAAACATGGTGACAAAATTGCCCAGCCATTATTTTGTCAGCAAGTAGAGACAAGCTCTGGCTCTTCCCTTGCATGATACTTGCCTCTCAACAGAATGTTTCCAGAGACTGACTTTCCTGTTTTCACCAGAAGTGTTAGGAACTTCTTTAGTATCCCCTACTGAACTAAGGCCTGGGAAATCTGCAGCTAGAGTCGCATAGAAACTTGCACACTCAAGTTACCATTTTATATTAAGAGCTTTTCAAAAATAATATCAGCTTTTTTTTTTTTTTTTAAAGTCACTCATCCTAAACAAAATACTTTTTGTTTATATATAGAGAGAGATAAAGATCAATAAATACGTTTTTCCCCTCCTAAACGTGGTAACAGTGGGATACACAATCACAAGGAAAAAAAAAATGGAGAGTGCGCTCAAATTTCAAAAAAGAAAAACAACAAAAAAGAACACACATAAGACTCAGTCCTAGCTGTCTGTTTCAACAAAACTCCATTAGAGCCTATAAGTCTCCTGTCTAAAAATACTCAACTCCTAAGCATTACAAAAGCACTTATGTTGCAGTTTTTACCACAGTTACAGTTAAGCAACTCTCAGTTAGCTACATTTTTCACCACTCAGTGACTAAAAAGTGCTACTGTTTTAACTGAAAGAACAAACCTCTCTGCTCTTACTCATATTAACCCATAAGAGGGCCTCTTCTATATTGACAAAGCTCCTCTTTCTCCTTCAGTAAACCACTATAGCTCTTCCTACCCGTTTCTAGATTCTACACAAGGATTCTCGTCATAATAGTCCACTGTGCCTTCAAGACCGAACTTTTAAAAAGTAGTTATTCTGCTTTTTAAAAATATCTGCCAGCTGTTTATAGGCAATCTGGACTGCAATGTAGCTTCACAAGAACTTGATTTGGCACCAGCAAGGAAGGTGAGCCAGTGTTTGTGCTTCTTAAGAGAGTTTCTCTGATAAAAATCACTCCGTCTTCATACCATCACTTCATGCTCCATTCCCATAAGGGAAGATGTGGTAAAGATTTCATAGAATCATTAAGGTTGGAAAAGACCTCTAAGATCATCTAGTCCAATCAGTCAACCTAACACCACTATGCCCACTAAACCATGTCCTAAGTCTCACATCTACACGTTTCTTGCACACCTCCAGGGATGGAGACTCCACCAGCTCACTGGGCAGCCTGTTCCAATGCCTGACTCTCTCAGAGAAGTTTTTCCTAACATCCAACCTGAACCTTCACAGGTGCAGCTTGAGGCTGATACGTCTCGTCCTATCACTAGTTACCTGGGAGAAGAGGCCAACCCCCACTTCACTACAGCCTCCTTTCTGGTAGTTGTAGAGAGCAACAACATCTCCCCAAGCCTTCTCTTCTCCAGACTAAACAGTTCCAGTTCCCTCAGCTGCTCCCCATAAGACTTGTGCTCCAGGCCCTTCACCAACTTTGTTGCCCTTCTTTGAACATGCTCCAGGGCCTCAATGTCCTTCTTGTAGCGAGGGGCCCAAAACTGCACACAGCACTCAAGGTGCAGCCTCACCAGTGCTGAGTACAGGGGTATGACCACCTCCCTGCTCCTGCTGGCCACGCTATTTCTAATGCAAGCCAGGATGCCGTTGGCCTTCTTGGCCACCTGGGCACACTGCTGGTTCATATTCAGTTGGCTGTCAACTAGCACCCTGAGGTCCTTTTCCTCTGCACAGCTTTCATGATAAATTCTGTATTTTTATGCCTGTATTAATAACAAGAGCACACAGGAATCTTCAGGAAACAATGAATCCTTCCAAGGCTGGGCTTAAAAAGGTGTAAAAGGATACAAATATTTCACTAATTAAGTATTGCATTTTTTCTCCACAGATACATGTTATATTTTATAAATCAAGAACCAAAAAAGGCTTCAGTTTACCACATACTGACATATATGTGTTACAGTTATTTAGAAGAAAGTATAGGCATGTAATTTATGCTGTTATATCATGTTGCTGCTATTAGCATCCCTTCCTCTCTCCTCATGCATTTTATTTAAAAACTTTGTCACTTTGCATATGTTTCATATTCCTGGAGAGTTTATATGTTCTGTATGTGAAATAGCTTTAAAAAACCTTACATCTCAAAGTCAAGTTATTCTACCCTTCTACAGCTTTCAAGAAGCAAGATAAGAGCTCCCCATCCAAAAGTGGAGGGGAAAACACGCACGTTTTCCAACACTGCATCTTAAATTGTGTATAGTATAACATTTTACGCATTCACGGTTGACTGTTTTACTCTCTCTTCATACCACAAGGAAAATGATTTTGCAACAATGCAAAAGCACAGGAAAACTTCTGTAGGTCAGACTGCTGTAATGCATAGAAATCAAAACTATTCATTTTAAATGTTGCTTGGCGATACAGCCTTACAAGTTTCTACAAGTGCTTAATTACTAAAAAATTCTGTTCCCTTGATATTAAAGAAATCCGTTTAGATTGTAATGCAGTGAGACAAATTCTTTTTTTTTTTAAACCAGAAAGACGAAAATGTTGTACTGTATAATTAAACTTAGAATCATAACTGGTATTCCACTATTTCAAAAAACACACAACATAGTACAGTACTGACCACTATAACCAGGATCTACCACAGCTGTTGCAATGTATTTGGGAGGCTTGTTACAAAAAAAAAAGTACAAGAATAAAACTGTTTTTATAGCTGTATTCTGAATGTTTCAAACATCAGTAATAATTTTTCTTCAGAATGGATAACGATTTTGCAGACTTTCCCAAATAACTAAAATCTGTATCTCTTTAGTAATTTCCTCAAATTTATTCTAAAACGGCTCTATCATGTTTTCCATCTTTGTGATTTATTTCTTGTCTCATCCCCAACGGGCTCAATTCTCATATATTTGAGAAGAACACACAGGCAATAGCTTAACCTGAAATGTACATTTGCTTCACAGTCAAGCTATTTGGGAAATGCTCCCTACCTGATATTTTTCCTTCTTCTAAATTCTTTGTTAGTCCAGACATTTAGGCATAATTCCTTGCTGTCAGCAAATGAAGTCGGTACACAAGTTTTTTCAGTAATGTCATCACCTGCACATAAAGGGATTGCCAGCTCATCAAGGGGACTTGACATGTTAGAAATCTAATGATCAATTTTCTACTATTTAACTCAAACTTTCTAGAATAAAGAAACTGTATAAAATAAGGATAAACTTAAAAACAGAATCTAAGAGTGGGAGTTACAAGATCAAAACCAGAACTAATAGAATTCTTGTATTATTTTAAATTCTTGATTCTTTCTCCAGAGAATTTTCAACCTACTTTTAACAGCAGATCACTGCAGCTCACCACATTATCTAGACAGTTAATGCAAAATATCATCTACAGAACCCAGAATATCATCCTGTAGTGCTTGGCAATTGCAAATAGGGAACACATAGGTAATTGATTAAGTTGCTAGTAGAAATGCTATTAACTTTGTTTAAAAGTTAGTTAAATTGTTGCAGATACGGTGATAATTGTCATTGCAGCCTTCTGATAAGGAGTGTAGTCCTTTTAGAGGAGTTTCTTATTCCTAGTGCATTTGGACGAACAGTCTTAAAACTACACAGAAAGTGAAGAGGTCATATAAGTGGAATTTCTCAGTTCTTAACAGATAAGCTCCTAGCTCTAGTCACACACAAAGAAAAAAAATTTCTCTGGCATTACTACAGAAAAAAGCAGAAGGAAGCAATGCATTCAAAGCTGTCACTAATCACAGCAGAGGTGGGATTTGGATATGTCTTCAGGCAATGGTGACTGAAACATCAGATTACTATGCTCAGTACCCAGTCTGAAAGTCAAAATAGTGAATGCATTAAAAAAAAAAAAAGCTTCTAGAGATCTCTGCAATGGTCAATTATAACTTTTTTTTTTAAAAATTAGCAACAACGAACATGCCACATTAACTGTCATGAAGCGCATAATCATTGCGGGTAACTTCAGCACTGTCTTGACACAAAGCTGTGTTTAGAATGCCTCCTCAGTGAAAACATTATTATTCCTTCAGCTAAGGAGCTGAAAATCTGAAGAGATTAAAGTTTAGTCCTTTTTAAGCACAAGACAGAGCTTAAAATAATGCCTTGAACATGTATCACTTTGGAAAGAATACTGACTTTCTTAAAAGGACTTAAAAACCATCAACAAGAATGTAGGCAATCTTTAAGCATAAACACTGCCAACTCTAGGTTATGAACAGAGAAAAAGGAGAACACAATGCTTTCCACTTCAAGGATGCTGCTAGCGTAAGAACTGATGTTCTACAGCTAATGATACTACTCTGGATTTACTGTTGGCTGACTGGCACCAAAGAATACACCAAAATTAACAACACTATAAACGCATCCTTTACAGCACTAAAAAGTAAAGAAGTCTTACACAGTTGGTGCCTCAAAACTGTAGACTGGTAACATCAGCCTCCCTGCAGTAACAGGTACCAAAATGTGATCAGAGAGGCTGAAGAGACATCTGGAGGCCATCTGGTCTAATCCAGATCAAGCAGCACCACCTACAGCAGGCTATCCACAACCCTGTCAAGATGGCTTTTGAAGATCTCCAAAGAGGGAGACTCCAAAACCTCTCTGCGCCACTGCTCATTCACCAGACAGCATAGAAGAGCTTCCTGATGTTCAGGGAGGATCACCTCGCTCCACTTACTGACAATACTTTGCCTAATTCAGCCCAGGACACCATGGGCTTTCTTTGTAGCAAAGACACGTTGCTGACTCATGCTTAATGTCCACCACAACTCCCATGACCTTTTCTGCAAAGCTGCTTTCCAGCTGGTAGCCTTCATCATATCCTGGTGCCTAGGGTTGCTCCTACCCACACACAGGACTTTGCACTCCTCCTTGCTGAACTACATGAAGTTGCTGTTAGCCCAGCTCTCCAGCCTGTGGAGGTCTTTCTGGATGGCTGCATGAGTCAGCCACTCCCCCTAGTTTCAAGTCAACCATGAATTTACTGGGGGTGCATGCTACCCTATCATCCAGATCTTCAATGAAGATGTTAAACAGAACCGGGCCCAGTATTGACCCCTGGGGTACTCCTGATTACTGGCCTCCAGCTAGACTTTGCACCACCAACCACTGCCCTCTAGGTCCCACCATTCAGCTTTTTCAATCCAACTCACTGTCTGCTCATCCAGCCCATTCTTCAACTGCTTCTCCATGAGGATCTTATGGGTGGCAGTGTTAAAGACCTTGCTAAAGTCTGGACAATACCCACTGCTCTCCCCTCATCTACCAGGCTACTCATTTTTCCACAGAAACTCATGTTGCTTAAGCATGATTTTTCCTTGGTGAATACATACAGACAACTTCTGACATGTCTTGTCCTCCATGTGCCTGGAAATACTTTCCAGAATTAGCTGTTCTGTCTTCCCAGGGATTGATGTAAGGCTGAGCTGGGTTATTTCTGTGTATTCCTTCTTGCAGTTCGTGAAGATAAAAGTGGTGTTTGCTTTTCTCCAGTCTTTGGGCACTTCTCTGATTCACCACAACTGAGCAAAGATCGAGTGGCCTTGCAATCACATTTGCCAGCTTCCTCGGCACTTGTAGGTGAGTGGGGTCCACAGGGCCCATGGACTTACATACGTATGTTTATTCAGTTCTACATCTAACAAGCTTCAAAAATTACTATAAAAGGCAAATCTATATAAAGACATATCTAAATAAACTATGCTGGTAATCAAATATAAGCAGTGGAAAACTGTTCCAAGTTTACTAAAAAAAAAAGTGAGAAAATGGCCAAAAAAGTTTCTGAAGTGCTACTGTAAGAAGTTTGTTCTCACTATGTTGAGCAATGCTTTCTTGTTGACTTAAAAACCAGAATGCTTTTGAAATAGGAAAACTAGACTGGCATTCAATGTCCCTGATAGACTACTGAGTGTCAAAAGCTCCAGACTAATGGATTTGTCAAGAGGTAGCATACCACTTCACTTTCCTGTCTGCAGACTAAGGCTCCACACAGAGCACTTATTGAAACAAGTCATCCAGGCAGCTAAGGCACTTTTAAACAATACCTACAGCTTAACAGGACACACAGTGTTGAGGTTGGCTGGACAAAAAAGCTTGAAAATACATGCAGAGAAGCAAGACCTGTCAACAGAATACAGGGAGAAAGTGAAACTAACTGACCTAACTCCAAAAGATACAAACACTAATGAAAGTAGAAGTGTCCCCATCACTCCCCATCTGAGAATAACTCCAGTTCCTCCTCAAACTAAAAGATACCAAAAAGCAGCAGCACTGTGTAGAGCCTTCAGCACAAAGTATAAATACAGGCAGAATGATGTATGTTGGATAAGGAACTGCAAACAAAGCACGAAGATTTCCAAATGAACAGGCACATATACTTGCAGTCTAATATGCATATGAGCAGTCTGGTCAAACAAGAAAATGAATTTTAAAGAGGGTATCACAGTATCAAACTGCAAGCCCAAATCACTTCATCTTTGACTGTTAGGTTCCCCTTTACACTTGACTCTATTCTCAGTGAAAGAACCATCTCAAGAAGCAGTTCAGAATCTCTTATTTTTCCACAGTTTGCAAATGGAAACTCATGTAATTGCTTCCGTGTTGAATTTAACAAGAACATTAGCAATTCAGTGGAAAGGATATCACAGTTCTTGAAATTTAACTGTCAAACTATTCTTCAAATCACAAGTAGGTGCAACATGGCTAGAAAGTAACCTGAAATAATGGAAGACAAAATTTTGTGGATATTCCTTCTCCTTCCCAAAAAGTGAAGCAACTTTGTTTAACACCCAGACATGTTTATGGAGAAGTATATTCCATTCTCAGNGGAGAGAGATAACATCACAGGCTGGTCTAAGCCAGGAATTCATGAGAATTCCTAAATGCAAAAAGGACAAACAACCCCAAACAGGCACATTCAATTTTCTAACGTACAGTTTTCACCACAAAGAGGTGTTAATATGGACAAGTTTAAACTTTAGTGATACTACTGCTTTTATTCTGATCTTTCCATTTTCTGTATTACATCTGATGGTACTTTAAGTTTCCTGATTTGCAAAAAGCAAGAGATACAGGCACGATACAATTGTACTTACGATGTAAGAAGCAATCATATTTAAAACAGCGCCTACAGAAGAGTGTGTGAAAAGAGTGTAGGCTTTGCTCCCTCTGAACAGATTTAGCATTTGGTCCATCTATGTTTGGTGTACATTCAGGAGGAAGAGCTCCTGGAAGCTGCTGTTCAGTGAGTTCTTTGTATCTTAAGAAAAAGAAATACAGATTTTTTATTTTGCATAGGAAAACAAAGTAATTTTTGACTGTAGTATCACTCTGTGTTTCCAGCAAATTTTTAAAAACTGTAGGAAACGTGCCAGCTAGAAAGGTGGTATGTTCATCAGCAAATACTGTGACAAGTTATTAATTCCATAGCCATTAATATCAGTAAATGCATGCCTCTGTAACAATTTAGTACTTTCTTCAACATCACCTCTTCATATATATTACTCATTAGCGATTAACTGAGTATTAAGCACATGCAAGAACTCACTTTCCAGGAGTTTAAAAGGAAGGCTAATAAGCCTCTATTCTTTCACTCAGTTGGAGGGAACAACCAACTCCTTTCAAGTAGGACTTGCAGAAGTTATACAACTACTATAGAATCTAGATGCTGTGGTGGGAAGAGGGGTGCCTTATCAACAAGTATTTAAATAAATCAAGGAATATTTGTTTCATAATTCAACACAGCAATATCAGAAATACTCTTACTTCTCTTTCAATTCTTCTGCTGTACCCTTGTCTGGAAACATTGAAGAAATGGCTTCAAATATCTTGTCAGAAGGAAACCTCCGAGGTGGATGGCTTTCTTTTTCTGTCAAAAAGAAGCAAAACATTTGGAAAGCTCAATGAAACAAATTATATTTCTGCTCCTTTGCTACCTCAAGGAGATGTTCAGAGAGAGAGGGACTTTGCCAAAATCCTAATTAAAAAAGAAACAAAAGGTTTTATTTCTGAATTACTGAAAACTTAAACTGCTTAAAGTGATCTTTCCTGCTGACAGAACTGCACTAATACAATTTGGAGAAATCTTTATTTAACCAGCAGATGGAGATGGCAATTCAGAAGTCTGCCTACTTAATAATATTATTTCATTTTCTGAGAAATACCAAAACATTTATTAGATTTAGACCTATGTTTAGATTCCCAACTGATTTTTGAGCACTTGACTGTCTCAATTTGCAGAGAAATAAAAACTAGCAAAAGCATTTTGAGTATTCTCTGTACAATTCTTGAACTAAATGACAAAGAAAGTGATGAATAAAATGATAATAGTTTTCAAATCAAAGTAACAAGTAGAAGCGTTTGAACAAATTTATCAAGTGATTAAATAAAAGGTTTTTTTGGTCTTAATTTTTCAAGTCTGCAGACAGACACACCCATCCTGTTACCTTCTCGATCTTTTTGCTTGTCATCTCTTTCATCAGGATTGTCATCTCCATCATCATCATCTTCATCATCACTATATTGACCAAGTGCATTGACCAGCTCAACAAATATTTCATCATTGATAAATCCACATTCTGAAATTCAGCAAGATTGGGAGTGAACAGAAATGCATCTGCTGTATATAAAGTATTTTTTATCCTTTCCACATTTGAATTATGGCAAAAGCTTAAATTTATGAAAAACAACTTGGTATTTTTCCTTCTTCATTTCAATGTATGAACTGAGAAGAGTTAAAAATAGTATTCATTTTTTAAACTGACAGCTGGGGAGGGGAGAAGGAAAACTGAGTTTTCTCAACTCCCCATTCTTCAAATCAGTAGATAAGAATAAATCTCTCTTCCTTGGAAGATAAAAAGAGCAGGAAAAGGAGGGGAGAAAAGAGGAGACTGGCTAGCTAGACTGTTTAAGATGTTCTATACCAGAAACCCAATCCCACCACAGTCAGATTAAGTCAGTCTAGCAATGCATGCAAACAGACTATGAAGCTATCCTTAGAGAGCTAGGGAGTTCCCAGAGATATTTTTCATCGGTAGTTACACAGCATCTACTTTCCACACTGAAGAGTCCACTCGCAAGGTGTTGAAGAATTCAGTTATAAACAAAAAAACTGAGAAAACTCAAGAATACAATGCTGTGTATCTGCCTATTAGCTCAGATTCTGCTGTAAAATTCACAGGGCAGCCCACATGGGCTAAAATGTAATTTTGTAGAGAGGGAAATGTGTGATTAGTGTTAACATACTGATATTACTTCTCAAAAAATAACTGAACTATGTGGGAACCACAGTGCTTATCACCATACTTTTGAACATGAACAGGAGGTGGATGTTACACTATAGCCTGAAGGAAGCTACTAGATGCATTCCTATGTAGACAATGGAAGCAGGCAGGTACATCATATAGATGTTTTAAATGTACACACGCAAGTTAGTATGAATTTCTCTCCCAGAAGTTCAATTACAGAACTATTTTATAATTCTGGCTCCTATGTGGGAAGTCTCTGGATGACAGATTTCCATGGCATTTAAATTGCAAAAATAAAAAGCTTTCTTTCGACTTTTGATATTCAGTTACAAAGGACCCATAATAGCAGTAATTGCCATCATGAACCTGGGACTTGAGACAGTAAAAGAAGATTAGTTTTACAGCTAGACAAATTTAATAATAGGTGAAATCAGTAACAGAATACATTTACTAGTAATGTCAACATTTTGACCTAATCAGTTCTCTGATAAGGCAGCCAACAATCATTAACTTTGTAAAAATAACCAGAGGCAAAAACCCATTACTTTCTTCAAGAAATATAAAGGTACCAGCTGTCCTAAGGACAAACAAGACTAGTATAGAACTGAGTACCATTTACCACTGAACTGCAGGCTTAACTTTCATAAGTGATACAAAAGGTTCAGGCTTGTATAAGCCATTGAGTGGGTACACAAAGCTAGCAGATCTGCAGATGCAAGGAAGAAAAAAAATACACCCATGAATACACGTGCATATAGTATACCAACAAAATACAGTTTTGCTCAGCCTGATTTAAAGAGCAAATAATTTATGATAACCAATGAAAGTAGTTATTTATACCTTGGAGGCAAGGGAAGAAAAACAATCCACAGAAGGTTGTTCTACTGAATTGCATTTGTAAAACCTTGTCATAATCAGCTTTGTGTGCTTCTCCTGCCACTTTCTGCTAGGCAAGACACACACTGGGATATTGTACTGTTACATAACAAAGTTCTGAACACAGAAGACAAATTTTCTCTGTTATACCTAGGCATTACGATAAATCACTGTATGGTCTTGGTAAAAAGATGCATTTAACTTCACCATGCTATTTCTTGAATACTCTGTAGCCTCATGAAAATGAAAACCAACATATTTAAATAAGGACTTCTGTTTTACCCAACATTTACACAGAGTATGGACTCTACAGATACTACTGCAGCACACAAGCATTAGGCCTTAACAAACAAAACTATCAGCAATTATTTATGTAGGAAGAAGTGATTAGTATACCTGAGTGTTTGGGCTCACCTCTGTCTCCATGCACTTTCCCATCATAGTTCTTGATCAGCTCTTCAATAAAGGTACCATCCTGGTCAAGCACTTCATCTCCCATATATGGAATGTTATGTAAAACTGTTTCATCCTCTACCTAGTAACAACAGTTATGATCAAACAATTTTAATTTGCATGTTCAATTGGCAGTGTCAGCACTGCTGTCTTTACAATCAGCAGGTGTCTAGATATCACAGTTAAACTGGCTTCACTGTTTTAGCGCATTCACAATTAACTAACTAAAACAAATTCCTCACCTTTATTCAACAATTTTTCGCACTAGCTGTGACTGGCTCAAGGTACTGACAATAACTCCTAACATTCAGGTTAGCAGTGTGTTGCAACAAAGCTTGAGAATGGCCAACAAGACCACTGAGAATACAGGTTTAGTCTGCAATTAAATGATACTTCTTACTGGTGTTTTATGTCTAAAACTAAAGTACTCACTTTTCACCCACATTTCTTCCCACACCACCTTTTTAAACTTACCATAAAATTTTGCTGAAGAGGCGACCAGGAATACATTATAGGCACAGAAGCAACAGCATTGAGAGTCTTCAATGGGATGACTTGTTTTGGAAAATCTATGTCACTGGTAACAGAGCACTGAAATAAGAGGTTGAAAGTTATATTTACAACAGCAACTCCAAAAAAAAAAAAAAAAAAAAAAGAAATAATAACAGAACAATACAACAAACAAAACAATGTACTTAATGTACTTGTCAAAAATAGCTAGACCCATCTTTGAAAAAAATGCATCCAATTTTTAGGGCATAATAAGAAGAACAGGTTTAGAAGGAAAAAAGATGCAGGAATTATTTGTTTTAATACCTTTGTTAACAAATCATGGTGCTTTCTTCTCCACAAAACAGTAAGTGGCTGTGTTAAATATTTAATATTTTACTCAGACTGTTCAGCCTACAATATAAACTATTTTTGGTACCTCAAAGCAGATTCAGTACCTGCTACTGCTATACTGGTCTTAGACTATTTACTCAAGCCATCAGAGAGGCAGCTTAATTCTTTTGGCTTTAGATCGATACATTGTAGAAATCACGTATGATATGTTAAAAAAAATATTTTAATGCCAGCAAGACATCTTATGGAA
>VXAV01009761.1:1086-29745 GCA_013399715.1 Alectura lathami
TGTTGGAGCGGGTCCAGAGGAGGGCCACCAAAATGATGAGAGGGCTGGAGCACCTCTCCTGTGAGGAAAGGTTGAGGGAGATGGGACTGTTCAGCTTGGAAAAGAGAAGGCTCTGGGGAGATCTCATTGCAGCCTTCCAATACTTAAAAGGAGCTTACAGGCAGGAGGGGGACCGACTTTTTGCATGGGTGTATAATGGTAGAACAAGGGGGAATGGGCTAAAACTGAAAGAGGGGAGGTTTAGGTTGGACATCAGGAAGAAATTCTTCACTGAGAGAGTGGTGAGGCGCTGGCACAGGCTGCCCAGAGAAGCTGTGGCTGCCCCATCCCTGGCTGTGTTCAAGGCCAGGCTGGATGAGTTCCTGGGCAGTTTGATCTAGTGAGCTGGTGGCTGGCAGCCCTGTCCATGGCAGGGGGGTTGGAACTAGATGGTCTCTGAGGTCCCTTCCAACACAAGCCATGCTATGATTCTATACTGAACAGAACATCTCCAAGGTCAACACTTCACACTTCGTCTCTGGAAACTTTATATTCAGTTATAAACACTCAGCTTCAGTATTTTGTTGCTATCGAGCCACATAACTTGCTATTCTACCTTCTCCATGGATGTGTGCATCAGATACTTTGAAAACAGCCCCCACTCATTTGCTTGGAGAACTTCAGCAATTTTAGCCACACAGGGATTACTCTATTGGCTCTGAAATAAATATCAAAAGCAAGAAATCTACATTTATCTTAACCAAACTATTAACAAGAAAACACATAGTTATGTTTGGGAGCTCATTAGCAAAAAGCACAGACATGCAGACATTCCCCTACACAAAACCTCTTTCACCAGCATCAGATATAGAATACTTTCTGCATTTGTCACCTTTCAGGTCTGAGTTTCCAGCATGCTCCTTGTTATATGCAATTAGCCCCATGCCAAGGCTTGGTATATTTCATAATAAATCCCTGACCACACTTGCTTCAGGCTTGGCAGCTCTGGAAAGGCTCCATTCATCAGGGCAGTGCTGAGCCATGGGAGTTACCACACCGCACCACGCACTCTCTGAATTCCAGCATGCTGCAGATTTCAACAGACCTCCGTCCCTTCCTCCCTCCTTGTTTCAAGCAGTCTAACATATGACTGTGATTAAGTGGGACATGAAAAAGCCCCAATCAACTTTTCTCTTTCTTCATCTCTCTATCCACCTCTTTTCCCTTTAGACACCTCTCCCCCTGAAAAACCCTCCCTTCCCCCAGCATTGCATGTTAGGTAGGTATCGATTTATTCACTTTTTCTCCATCCTTGAAAGAGTAACTGTGTGTTCATGCAGGGCGGACATCTTTCCTTCTCAGCTTCAGCCACCAGCCCCACAGGTTCCAGGCAGAAAAACTCTCCATGTAGTACTGGAGCCAGCCAGCTGGGCCAACAGCAGCAGGAGCCACCACTGGCCATGAGGCCCTATGTTCACAAACAGAGCAAGTGAAACTAAATTCACTTTTCCAGCTGCAACCTTACAGCCTGCAGACGCCTACAATGACAAGGGACCTCAGAGGCAACAGGTGAGCTTGTTGCATGGTTGCACCATAGAGAGGGCAAGTCAGAAAAAAAAAAAAAAAAAAAAAATTTCCACTGTGTGCCTAATAGGCTTCTCTTCCTCTGTTTTTAGCATCCAAAGAGATTGCATCCACTCAGAAAAGAGCAGAGCCCTAGGTAAAGAGGCCTTGTCACCCTTAGCAGCAATATTACAACTAGGCCTCAAATGAGGTTTTTTTTTGTTGTGTTTTTTTAAACTAAGAAGGGGTGAAAAACTTCTGGTAACTTATGATTAGCTTATCTTCCACAGAAAAGAACCCCAACAGCTGCAATAGTAAATAGTTTGATGGAGGTCACTCAATTCAATACCTTTGAGTAATGCCAAAGTACCTTTGCAAGTGCTTCAGATACCCTTTTCAGCTCCATGCATGCTCTCCCAAAGCTCCATCTTCTTTCTTGGAAGATTTTGCTGCTTACAGAACTGCCACAGAAATCACAGGGATAACGCTAAGCTGTGACACCACCATTGTCCCTCCTTGTTCAGGCAAAACTTTCGTAAATACCACCTAGAGGGAACAAGCTAGACTACAGTCAAGAGTCAAGAAATAGCATGCAAAGCGTAATGCTGTATTTCCGCAGGTCTGGTTGTTTCTAGAACTCCTTCTCCCAAGATCCATCCTTCCCAGAGCCTTCTCTCTGCTAGAAGGCTATTCATGCCAAAGCCTGCATCCTTTTCAACATGATGGAGTGTAAAATCATGCCACAGCTGACTATACCCAAAGGCAAAACCTAATAAGAAACTGAAAGAAGTTAAAGCAGAAGTTTATCTGATTACTGCCTTTGCCTTGTTAACCTAGCCAATACACTATGCATCCCAATTTTACGTCATCAGCTAGTCTGCCTGAAGCCATTGAAAAAAATACAAACTTCCACACTGAGATTTCCTGGGCTTTTTTTTTCCTTCCCAATTTTGACTGAATCCAAGACTTCAAAAATAGTAAAGCAACTGCCTAAGGCACAGTGAAGTCAGATCTCTAAGTACAATAATCCTAGACAAACCACAGCAGCAACAAAATGCATTTGATTAATCTAAAGACAAGTCAAAAGAAAAGCTCATCTGAGACTTCTCACCTACCTTGTGCCTGATCACCTTCCAAAAAGCTGAGCTCACCTACTGCTCAAGCAGTGCCTGTTCCTGCATCCCAGCTCAGTTTGCTACAATGAGGACCTGGTTGCATTCATGAGTTTTTGAGAACTTGATTACAGAGCATCCTTCTTTTTTTTGCAAGCTTCCTGTTTACATCAGCACAAAGCTCCTCTGTATTCGCATCAAAAGCTGAAAGCTCATTTAATAAAACAGCAATACTAAATGTACATGCTGTTTTGAAAGATCCTTCAGGAGTTCTTACCCATTTCTCTCCTGACCACTCCATGGCTGTGTACACACAGGTCCAGGGCAGAACATCACGTAAGCATCCTCAAAAACTCTTTGCAAGTACAGAGGCAGATAAATGAAGTTCTACCAAGTTACGGAAGATAACCAGCACACACAGGCTGTTGCTCTGTTAATAAAAATGAGAAAAAAAAAAAAAAAAAAAAAAAAGGAATCTGAGCTTCTGCAGCTTGCTCTTATCATTGACCATTAGTCTTGCTCCTAAATCTACCGAAGCTGTCACTGAAAGCAGGGAAGGGGAGATGTTTTACACAAGTACGAGTGGTACCAGCCGTACTCACAGGTAAAAAGCTTGACTTTCCCTGAAAGACCAATCCATCTGGTTTTACAAATACATACACTTAACTTTAATCTAAGCACTATTTACAAAAATACATACAGGCATAAAAGAGCATAATAAATTAATAGTTCACAAGAGGCAGCAATGACTAATGACAGATCTTACTTTCCTTTCCAAAGAACTGGCTCAAGGGAACACAGCAGATAAAGTTACCTAGGCTGACTTTCTGTGTTTCTGTTAAACCAGAACTTTGGTATATTCTGAACTGTCTGTGTGATGTTTCCCAGCTGGAAGACATAAGCTTTCCTAAACAATTCAGAACTTTAATGTGACCTTACAGCCGTCATCTTCTTTCATACAGCCAAGGGATATGCTTGTTAGTTTACACAGGGTTTATCTTATCCATCAAATCCTCCTGCCTGAGCACTGATGTTGCCTGCTTGCGGTCACACTGCCAATAGAGCCTGCAAAATACCCTCCTGCAATCTGATTGTTGTTTGTGGACAACAGTAAAACTGTAAAAACCCATTGTGCAAACTCCTTAATGAGTAATTACTGCGTGAATAAAACAGTCCAAACTAGACAAAAACACTTTAAAAATTGTTTTATGTCCACATGTCTGTATTTCTTTGATGAAAACTGTCACAGGTATGTGGTGCGGCAAAATCTGTAAATATAAATGATGACTGTTCTCCGAGCAAAGGCTTCAGAAGTCAGAGCCAAAGCAAGACAGTACTCTGCAATTTCTGACACTGCTCCAGCTGCATGTGAAAGTTAATTCTAGAGATCTTATTTTCAGTGTATTTATTGATAGAATGTTATAAAATTGAGATGTGGAAGTGTTGTTTCATCTCTATCGCAGATAAACCAATTGGCATTCAGCAGAGCCTTTCACCTCCCAGATCTCACAGTGCAGGGATCACTTACCAAAATCTGCATAGACTTTGCTGTTCACTTTAGCCTGGACTGTAGTGAGATTATACCTGCAAGAAATGTGTGTGCTTACACATAGGCAGTTGAAACCTGACAATTCATTTCTTCTCTCATAATTTTCTCTTTTTCTCAAAAAATTACATTTTCCAGGTGATCACCTTTTTCCTTAAGAGTTGAACTGCTTTAACCACCCTTCATTCCTCTTCAGCTAACATCACCAACCCCACATCTACTACAAGAAGCCTACAAATGGACTGAAATTTGAAAACGGTAATTTTTAAAATGAAAGCAAAGGAGAAAGCTTCTTACCATTGGTTCATAAAATTTCCTAACGTGAAATACTGCACTATCATCTGCTCTTATTTAAACAGATGCAAATGAATTTAAAACAGTTATAATAATTACTGAAAATTAAAAAACATGTTGACATCACACAATCAACATCTCTTGGCTACTGTTAAACTCTGAGACCAGTGGGAAACTTCCAATTTACTCCAGTGTGGTACACATTGGGCCTTCAACCTCCTACTTCTAGCTCATTCAGATCCAGAGTACCCATGACCAAATCCTGCCAGCTTTACTGTATCACTTCATAATAAACTCTGCTTTAACTGAAGCTAACTGAAAGCTGGAGCTTTTGATGAGTGTTTGCAATTAAATTTTCATTTCCCTTCGTCCACTGCGCACACAAGTGCTGTAAATCTTGATCATTTTAAATAAGGTTTTCAAGGGTAATTTTGGCAGCCAAACAGGAGCATGCATCATATTTGAAGTACTGTATAATCTTTTTTTTTTTTTTTTTTTTCCCCAGTCTTTTGGACACAGATCTGAAAGCCTCAGACAAATTCAATGCTCACCTATCTCAAATGACATTTTAATTGTAGCTTTTAACTGTATAAAGACTAGTAGAGAAAAATTGAAAGTTCTTTGAAAATACATTCAGACAGAATCTTTAGAGATCATTTATCTTGCACTACTGAACACTATATTAATGTGACACCTATAAATACCACTAAATGTAACTAGAACAAAAAGCCTTTAAAAATAAACTTAATCGATTTAGAGTTTTGTGACAATTTATTTGTTGTTTAGAAGCAACAAATATTTGTGTCTGTGTATCTTTATATTGACAGAGCTATATTCTCAGAGAAATAGTTAGTGGTTTTCTTCCCTCTCCTTTCTGCCATCAACAAATTCATTCTCTCACAGTCCACGTTATGACCCTCATAAAAGATGTTCTCTAGGTGGTCTTTACATGCAAAGTCTTACTGACAGTATTTTCATTTGTGAAAACGTTTTAAAAGCACTGAAGGATGGTCATGCAAATAGGGAACCAGAATTCCCACACTGAGCAGCTCTATGAAACTAAAAGGAAGTGAGAAATGTCTTCTTAAGGCCCTGAGGCTCTCTTCAGAGTACCCCATTTGCTAAGGTCCTTTCTTTTCTCTGCTGCAGCAATTTCTCTTTTAGTGCAATTCTGCACATGCCTATAAATGTTACAAATATATGCTGAATAATTGTATTCATAGACTTTGTGTGATTGCTGCTGTTCTGGAACTGTAGCGCTTTGTTTTGAGATTTGCACCACTGCAGCTACGTTGAGACTAAAACCATCTAAAACTAGCAAAAATAACATAACAGAGGAGAACGGCGGCAATGGTGCTGGCCCACTGCAGCCAATGGGTGCCATTCTGCTGAGCTCGGTGAGGATGCAGCACGCACAACCCCTGCTGTACAAGGTTCTCAGACTGAGGAGGCAGTCTTGAAACCTGTACTCAATGATTTAAAACACACATTTGCTGATGGGAAATGTAAATATCAAGGCATACCTATTAGAGCAGAGGGCAATGACTCGGACTTTTGACCAAAGACCAAGGTTTGGAGTCCCAGTTTTAGATTATCCTGGAAACTTGGAGACCAGCATTAAAATGTTGCAGATCAGTACAAAATAATCCATGCAGAAGTCTGACTTGAATATTTAAAATAATTCCTTTCTTCAGTCCACTGAACTCCATTCTCATTAGGGCTATATTTCTTCACAAGTTAGAAATCTGATTTTTCACTGAAGCTATGAAACTGGTACTTCTTACAAAACCAATGACCTTACAGTGCTAAGTTTTATATAACTCAGTGAAAAGTTCTGAATACATTTTACAATATTCTACAAAGCTTAAAAATATCTTAAGTCAGACTGCATTCTCCAGACTGAAAGACTAAAATATAAATATTGACTTAAGAAAGCAACTGATGCATTCCCAAAATATTTGTGATCACTTAATACCAGAAATTAAGAAAGTTGCCAGAAAATTCTAGTATTTAAAAAAAAAAAATAAAGACTTTTTTTTTTTTGTGATTCAAGTTACCTTGGCTTCCTAACTCTAATATGCTGTTTGAACAGCATTTGAAATTTTAAAAGTTCATATGAAGTCATAGTCCTAGATCCCATTAACTTTATTGAAAAACTGGTTCTAGAAATTCTTTTGAAAACAATCTAGAAATACAGATTCAAATATCAACCCCAGCTGCATTAATCCTCACATACAGCTAAATAACCTACTCCAGAATTGTATGAAGTAAGACACTTGGGTTTAAAACACAATACATTGCCTGAGGCAGGATTAGTTATTTGATCCTAAAATTTCACACAGGAAATGCAAAAGGTCTAGTTGCTTCCTAGGAGTACTTGAAAATCTCACAAGAAGTTTATAAAAAGGTTTTGTATCTGTGCTACAGGAACTAACTGCAAGTACAGACACAACAACCTGTGACTGTATACAGACATCAAAATATTTTAAAGAAGGGAAGCAGCCTAAAACTTACCTTTGAGGGCACACTGCAGCTGATCTCAAGCTGCTTGTTTAATCTTCGCTGGTAAACGAATACTAAGTAGCCAATAAAAGCTTACTGCTCTCAACACAATGCTCTTGAGAGCCCTTTGTCACCTGTAAATTGTATTGCCATTGCTAGTAATATTTAAAAAAAAAAAAAAAACAAGATCATATCATAACTTCTGTAAGACCCAAAGGCTGTGCATCATTTCTAAGTATCTTTTTACAGATTTACATACAAGTCAATACTACGAACTTCATTTTAACGTATTTATAGATGGTGCCCTTTCCACATTCTGTAAGCAGTCACTTCCTCAAGATATTGAGGCAGGAAAAAAAAAAAAAAACATTCAAGTGGTATCCCAATCAATCCATCAGATCTCAGGATTTTTACTTTTTTTTTTAAAATCTCTTTCTCAATTCAGTCTCAGGAGCAGTCTTTCCTCCAGCAGCATCTTAAATGGACATGATTTTGGTCTGTGTTCCTGAAGTCTGAACAACTGAGATTTTTCCTGGAATTTAAACTAAATTAATGACTAACACCATCACCACCAGAACAACCCCCTGAGCCCCCAGTTCCTTAGCCTCTCTCACAGACAGTCATGAAGCCACAAAGACAGAGCACTCCACAGCTTTTAAACAAATGCCACCACATTTTAAACACGTGCATGTTTGCAAAAGCTTTAAGCCTCTATTGCTCAAACCACTTGTGGTTTCTCAGCACTTTTTTTTTTGAATGATTGTGTCTTTATAAAATAAATATGCCTGAGACTACATTATTTGTGTGTCTGTGGGGAATAATTATAAAATTAGCTTGCTCTAATTTACACTTCGGGTTTTCAAAACATAACCAAATGCCATACTGAGCCTCCTGGCGAAACCAAAGTCTGACATGTCAAACATGGTATAGATCATGTACGTGGACTTGATTTTCTCAGTGCAGCAGTCTGATCTCTACAGAAGGCTTAATCCTTTCTTTTTGCGTCATCATTCAGCAATTAAGTACTCTCATTTGTTGGTCTCCAGAAACACTCATATTCATACAACATGCCAATAGGTTGTGCAATATATTACCAAAATAATTGAATTTCAGACAAAGCAGTGCTTATCAACATGTGGTACCTTCAAGCTCCATTTCAGTACTTGACCCTATGTTGCTCAGCAACAGCACATATAGGACTTTTGGCTTTTGAACACCTCCATGTCCCAGTCACATGATGGAAGGCTGTGCTACCCTTTCAAATACATTCCCTAGGAATGTACTTAAGGTCCATCTAGCATTATTCGGGAAAGCACATGTGATTTATCTTAACTGCGTCCTTCGCTCCCACTGATTTCAATGACCTAAACTATATTTTCCAGGAAGAGAAATCCGCACATAATCATAATACTTCTACTGTACTATCCTGGCACAGCACGTTAAATTTTTGTGCATTAGGTAGTCATTACTGGAGACAATTTCCAAGGAACTGCAACTATCTGCTTACTTCCAAAGTGCTTTCTGCTATTCCAGTAGACAACACAGGTTGACACAGTATTTTAACACTGATATTCCAGTATTCAGCTAAAAGAACTAACAAGAAGCAACTCTTACACAGCTCCTCCCCTTTTGCTCTCAGCTTGCCACCAGTCACCTTTTCAGCAGTGGACTGGCACCTCCACAGACCCACAAGACATGCATTCATAATGAAGATTATTCCATGTTCCACAGCATGTCACAGGCTTGTTTATATCTCCAGTGGCACGAACAGCCTGTAAGGCATCTGACAGTTTGCCTTTTTTTCCAAGGTCAGGGGAGACGCGAATCGTACTTTCTGTACTAAGATAAGGTGTGTTTAGATTCTGTGCTTACATCCTGCTTTTGATCCCTCAAGGTTGCAAAGGTTAAGTTATCCTGCCCTTGCCACCACAACTTTTCATCTTTTCATGAATGAGCTCTTACTTTTGGACCACATAGAAGCTAATACTTTGGACAGCAACTTTTCCATGCATAGTGTGGTTCGCCTGCAATATAAACGCATACCTCAAGAGAATCTCATTCCCAGCCTGCCTCAAATTTCAGCTCTTCCAAGTTGAGTAATAAATCATACCACCAACTCTCATCTTTCCCTTTCCATCCCTTGCTAAATTTGAGTCCCACATTCTCTTTGGGTTAGGTTGGTCCTTCCCAAATCCAGCACGTCACCCATCAGCAGGGGATTATATGGCCTACAAGCTTCTCGCACTCTGTGCACTGACTCCTGTCCCCTCTCCCTCACTAGCTGAAGTATTACTGTCTTCATATGAGAGAAGAGAATGACAGAGGTTTTCTTCATCGCTAGGGATGAGAGAAAATTTGTGGATGCTTGAAAATCTCTATAGTAGTCCTTGTTATGCATACACAGATACACACACGTGTTCAAGTGCATACAGGCATACATATATATATATACATATGGATATATATATATACGCACATACACATAGGCATATGCCTATTTATATGTAACACAATATGTAAACACAAACATACACTTGCATTTAAGTGCCTGTGCAGAGCACAAAGCATTCCAGTCTATACCAGCACTTTTTACAACCTCCACAGTGTATTTTCCTAGTGCATTCTCAGCAATTAATTCATCCTCTAACCGAGCATAAAAGTCAATAGTAAACGCTGTATTTAAAAGTCTGAACTACACGTGGTGCGTTTTACCACTGTAGTTCTTCAAGTGCAGTTGCGTTTACCTTGTGCGTATTGCACAGAACGAGTAACCTGTTCCACGCCATTCAGTAACATGGTCTCCCCCGCCTTGCTCCACCTCCTATACTAATTGACATTTAGACACAAAAGAAAATCAATTGCAATGTGAGAAAGTGGTGTCTTTTAACCAAATACATTCCTCAACATAAATCTTTTATATTATTTACATTTTCAAGCTGAAAGTTGCTTAGCAGTGATCTGAAATGAACTACATAGAACGTGGAACAGTAACAGAAACGAGATAGTCTCTCACATAACTTTCCATGCAGATAAGCCTTGCTCTGTTCACAGTTGTTCTACATCATAACATGCAACTAAATTATACAATAACAACCCAAAAGTTCTGAGAACAGTTTCTGAAGGATGGTTCCTAGCCACAAAACACTGCATGCTTCACTGATTCACAGTTGTCAGCTACATGCAATACTAGAAGCATAAATGGCACTTGTGTTTCAGTGCTCCTTAAATGGTGGCATTGCAATAAATCTTTTGAGCAGCGGGTACTGTCTGTTTCAGAGGCCTGGCCGTATATTTTGATAATTAGATTACAATCAATTAGTAGAAATATCCAAAATAAACAAGTCAAGAAAACATCTAACTTCCTGGAAAGTTAGGCTCCCCCAGTAAAAAAAATATCTGAGCAGTATCAACAATCTGTTCATATTTAAGGAAAACAACCACCCTCTTTTCCTTGCTTCATTTGTGATATAATGCTTATTCACGCATTTTGTTTCCAAAAACATCACAAAGAAGGTGAAGCTCCTTTGAGACAAATATTATTATTGGGGATAGCCTTTGCTTTCTGACACAGCCCCATTCAGCAGGAAGAATGAGCAGAACAACCATGTGCTCTGCTATAAAACAGACCAAGATGAAGACTGTTGCTGCGCCAAGGAGTTCTTGATTTTAAAAAGGGTCAGGGAAGAAAGAATTACTACACACATGGGAAGGACTGTCAAGTTTGCACTTAAACTAGGTTGCAATGAACAAAATTACACTGTTAGCTATACCTTGGGGCAGGGAATGACATAGGGAAGACGAAGGACAGTTCCTGACCTTTTTCCTCCTCCATCAGCCTTCTCTCCCAGGGATCTGAGATATAATACAAGTCTGTGACGTTAACTTGGACTGCTCCCAGCAGAAAGCATAACCAAATTTGCAGCCTGCTTGCATCACCAGTTTTCAAATTGTTTGTCCTATACTCATACAGAATTTACAGAGTTTAAAACTTTCAGTGTATGATGTAGAAGCATAAAATACCAAAAATAAATTGAAATTAAGTTAGTACTTAAGGACAGTCTTTTTGGAGCAGACTGGGGGTAGGAGGCAGGGTACAGCTAAGGTACTTTTCTTCATGTAGTCTGCAGCCACTGTTAGTGTATTTAACTTGAAAGAGTAGTTATAGCATGAGGAAGTGTGAGAGCTCATAAATTATAGTGTGCTTTTTTTTCCAGTTATATCATTAAGAGATTCTACCTTGCATAGCTGAAGTTCCTCCCACGGCCCTACATGAGCATTGACTCATCACAGCCAGGAACCAAATATGTCACTGATTATGTTTGGGAATTTCTGTTATTAAGTATAACTCAATCCCAGCTGTGTACTGATAAACTTTGAGTATGAACTCCTAGCTCCTCCACTCCCACAGAATAACCAAGCCCAAGCAAAGTGCTGCTGATCTGTTGCACAGGCTGCTTTGTGCACCCACAAGGAACTAAAGGCCCCAGGGTCTGCAGATGTACCTAATTTTTCCAAATAGGGAAAGAAGTACTGGATCTCACCTATTGCATATATCACCAGGCAGTGTTTAATGGATGCACAAGAAGCACAGAGCAATCTCCAAGGAGGAATAACTCTGGTTCAATGCTCAAAAAATACAAGAGCATGCTGTTTCACTGCAGGTTTGGGCTTTATACAGCAACTGAGTTTTACAGTGGGAAGAAAGGTATTGGACTCTAACCAACAAATTAACACATTAGATACAGTACTATTTAATACTTAAAGATATTATTTTAAATGAGTTCTCCAGTGCACAGAAGAAGGGGAAAAAAAAAAGAGAGAGAGAAAAAAAGCCAGACTCAATTAGATCCTAACCCAGTAAATTCTCATTTCCTTCAACATGGGTTTTGCCAGAATGAGATTAAGGTTAGACCATATTAATTTATCTGTAAATTAATATCAATACAGTTTCATGTATGTTAGCATAGCAATTTTTCCCCCTGCATCTTTAGCACACTAACACTGGAACAGATTCCTGTACTGAGAGTCCATGAGTCCTCCAACAGATGTACCACTTCACCAAGAACATTTCTCTCTGCATTTATGATTGATTCAGAATTTACCCAGAGACAAATTTAGCCTTTGAGATTATACATGCTGAGTAAACAAAAAATAAATATGACAAACTGTGAATGTTTGAAATGAGGGGCAACAGCAAGTAGACTGCATGTGGAGGGAAGGACAGTTGCACCAAGGTACACTTGGAGGATTTTACTCAACTCAAGGGAATTTTTTGCATTTATCAGGGAATAAGTGATCAAAGCTTAAGTTTAAATTCAGAAAACAGTCAAAGAATTTAAAAGAACATTTTTATACTAAAGACATCTTGACTGTATATTTTGCTAAGCAAGAAGTCAATGCAACTCAGTGTCTACCCACCCACACAGCCTTAAGGGTATGAGGACTACAGCGCTCTCTCATATCCTGAAGTTGTGGCTATAGTACAGTGAGCATCTGTACACTGACAAATCCACATTCAAACAGAGTGTCATGATTATGCTTGCTTTACTGCTAAAAAAAAATTGTATAATGCTTAACTAAGAGTAGCTCAAAATTCAAAGCTATATGGGCACAAACACAAAAATTTGACATCATTAAACATGTGACTACCTTCAGTTAGAACCTGCAGCCTCTATCAGATGAGAAGTGCACTAGAATTGAACAGACTTGCACTGCCCACCTGTGTGGCACTGCAAGCAAGGCAGATGGTCAATCTGCTGCACATGCAGTCATGATTAAACCAGACCACCCCAAATCTTTGCAGTTGCCACAATCGAGCCTACATACAGATACCTTTCAAAATTTGCCCAAGGGAGCCAAGGAAAGCCAACAGTTTTATGTTATTTCCTGCATCAAAATTTGCAGTTAAGAGGTCAGTACACACTGTACTTTTGAATGTTTCTCACAGGTTTTAATTTAACTCATATTCTATACTTCTAAAATGACATTTTAGCACAACAGAAAGCAGAGTTCATTGGGGAAAGCATCTCAGAGAAGACTTCAGAATTTTATCCCCTTCTCCTTCTCCTACTTTGATAAGAAGTGGGATAGGCATTTACTGCTTATTTTTGAAGGCATACCTCAACTAAAACATGTCTTAAGACCCTTAGCTCCTCAAGTCAAACCTCTGTGCTCTCATGCAGCAATACAGAGGAAGCCTGTACATTTTCTTTGAGAAGTGGCATGGACAACTCTACTTTTTTGAGAGCTCTCACTGAATGTGTTTAAGTGAGATGGAGAGCGCTTGGGCAGGCCAGTCCAATGACATATGGAAAGTGTCACAAGCTTCAACAGTAGAACAAATTGCTACCCACTTTGTCATGTTGATCTACATGTGCTTGCTTATCTTCACAGCTTTTACTGATATCTGTGGTACAATTACACATTCCATTCCCAATACAACTTGCGTTATCACATGCTGAACTTACTACAAAGCACAGAACTTGGAAAAAAAAAAGCACAGAATAAACAAAACCTCCATTGACAAACTTTCTATGAGCTCATAATAATGAACAGTGTCCGTATCTTTATCAATAGATGCTGTCTTACCTTTATCAAGAAAAGCTGAAATGTCCCTTTCTCCTATTCAACTTCCAAGAACAAAAGAAGTGAACTCCACCCTGTAGGCAAAGAACATTTTTTAAATGATTAGTGATATTCTGAAAGAAGGTTTAATTCATTACAAAACAATACAGACCTTCCAATTCTGTCATAATAGTTAAAAATATAATGGTATCTGGAAAAAAAGCCCACTGACAGTATATAACTAGTTACGTATTTACTACATGGGAATTGCTCCTGTGAGAGGCAGTGAACCGATAACAAAATATTTGATAACACTACTTCATGAGGAAAACTACAACTTTATTTGTTATGTCAGCTTCCAAGGGAAGCTGGTAGCACTGCAACCTGCTGTGCAATCTTTGACCATGCAAGTTTCCACCACATCTTAACAGAGGCCACAGAAGAATGAAATAATATGATACACATTATTAAAAACAATACTGGACACTCAAATAGTTAACATCACTGATACGCAAAAGATCACGGCTCCTACTTGTTGCAAACACACAAACCCAAACTCTTCAAAGGGAGTAGGGTGAAACTTGTATGGCAACAGACATGGTAAGTCTTCGGGTGAGACCAACAGTCTCACAAGCAGCATGCAGATCAACATCAGTTTTATGCAGGGTTTTTGAGATGAAGTCATAGAAGTTTTAGTGAAGTTCTCAGAAACAGCAGTTTCAGACAGCTGGAGAGGACTGAAGACAAGGCTGGGAAACTACTCACTGAGGCTGGAAGCAAAAGAAAAGATGGAGCAACAGCTCTGCAAGGATGCTGAAGAAAATGAAGGAGGAGAAGGAGAGCACTACATTCTTGCATTGTAAGGGAGAACAATTTCATGGACTGAAAAAAGGCACAAGAGCACAGAGGCAAGGAGAAACAGGAGGACCAGAGCTTTTACTTTTTCTACAAACCTCTTTAATTAACCACTCCATTAGCACACTAGAATGCAAAGGAGAAATTATTCATTTAGACAACTTCCATAAAACCTTTACAATGTCACTGCTTATCTTATCTGTAGTAGTTTTACACACATCAACACCAATTCAAGAGTTAGAGGATTGCTCTGCTTTATTCCTATCTGAAACAGTGGCCAAATATTTATCATTTCCTTCCCAATACTGTAACAGTTAGAAATTTTGCAAGGCCATAGAACTGATTTACTGATAGTGTGACCTGATTCAAGTAGCTGTCCTTGCTCCTACAGCAGATCTGTTATCCGCCAGTTGTTATAACCTGATCTTTGAAAAGGAAAATTAATGTTGTTTGTTATTACAGAAAATACCTAGGTAGCATTTCTCAGTTTTTGCCACGAATAATATGCTTAGACTTATTTTTTTAGTAGGTTGCTAGCTTATAATGACTTTGTTAGTTCGTAGTGTATGTTATGGCTACCCTTCTTCTGGGAGAACTTACAAGAAAACCTCCAGGTATTTTGTTCATACTAGTTCTGTACAGAAAATTAATTGTTGAAATGAGCTGTGATATTTTGGCTTGTTTTCCAGCTAACAGAGACCACTTGCTGATGGTGAATACATCTTCTCCAAAACACCTGTAACCTGGGCATCTTGGGAGGCCTCATGCATCTGTAATATACATTTCAACTTGGATTAAAATTCAGTACATTTACTGACTTCACTCCCTACAATCATTAGAGAGATTTTGAAGACTTCTCTTCCCATTGCTGAACTTCTTCAAAAGGGCCTGGATATTGGAGATTCTACCCTTTTGCTCACATCGGGTTGTGCACATAAGGCCATATGCTTTCTGAAATAGTCAGTTCAATTGCGTTTGTACCGGGGGTGCCAAAAAAATATATACCCATTTAAGAGATGTGTTTAAGAGTTTTTGCCTTTCTTAAAATGTGTATACATTTTTTTGGCACTCTCTGTACATCCCAGATGTTTGCCCGGTGTTTACACAAAGCTACAGATCAAAAAGGTTTGATTTAACAACTTAATTTCCATCCACTCTGTATTTCTGAACATTGGTGTGCAATATCACAGCTCTGCTTCCCCCTCTCTCGCTTCCCAGTCTTGCAGCATCACTTTGCGATTGAGGAATTCCATCCATCGGCAACCCAAGGCCTTGTGGGATTATTTGCCTTGCAGCTGCCCGGGTCTATAACCAAAAGGTTGCTCCTACAAGGTTCCTACACAGTAAGGGGCATAAACCTCTGAGCTCAAAGCAATACAGATGATAATCAAACACAGCAATTTCAGGATTAGAAATAGAAGTATAATTTGTACTCCAATACTAATTTAAACTCTATTCTGAAGTCTAGATTAAAGTAAAAACCTTTACTCTGAAGGTAAAGTTAAGTTCATAAAAGAATGACTTAGGGGCTAAAAAATTATTTCCTGCAAATAGCAATGACAGGGGCTTGTATCTAAAGGATGATTATTTTCCAGCAAAGCTAGCTGAGTCTTGCACTCCCACAGAGCACCGTTTGATTTGTGCCTTCTCATGGGAAGCCTGTGGAGGAGATGATGGTAGCACCATCCCCAGTAACTTCAACACTGATTTCAGCTCAGCTCACATCTGAGACAGCAGACAGAAAATGCAGACTTCATGGTCATGTATGGATAGATGGGGGAAAAAATTAAATAAAAACCACCTGTTCCTGAACAAAAAAAAAAGACAGAAAGATCTTGGATAAACATACAATCATTTCTGAACTTCCTAATTTCTTGCATGTAATGTTTCAGTAAGGAATCACTCATATCTCAGTTTGATTCTATTGATTCACTTACATGGTGAAAAGAGGGATGAGGATGTGATTTGCAGGTTACAATTTATGTAAGCTGTTATATTTCCATGATCTTTTCCAGAGGAATATAAGGGGGATGGTTCATAGTAAAGAATGACACCTCTCTGCCCCTTCATCTGCCAGAGATGAAGCAAGAATAATATCCTTCTCTTCATTTTGCCATTCTTAACAACAGACAGAAAGACAACAGGGACATCTTCACATCATCTTCTCATTTTCTAGAGTCTCTGGAATCCTTACCCTGTTTTTTGTTTGTTTGTTTTGTTTTGTTTGTTTCTCCACACAGACACACCTTTTCCTCAACTCCACCCTACAGAGACCAGCAACTGGTCTCAAGTACATACACCCTACAAGGTAACATCTCCAGCAAACATGGTGCAGGCTCCCAGGCTTCTGTGGAATAAAACATCTAACGAGTTGACCTGATGAGTGACTGATGGGGTTCTGAGGACCAAAGCTGTCCCTGAGATCAGCTGCAAAGGGTATAGTTACATCCATCAGAAAAAATGAGCACTCACTACAAATATATTATTTTATCAAAGTACTAATTATATAGAGATGTAATTATATTTGAAGCAACTTCTAATATTTTATAAATACATAAATATATATTTCAAGTTGAGGCTTTAAAAAAGTATGAATAAATACAAGAAAAATATCTGTTAAGAGTCCTAGAAACAAAACCCTTAGAAAAGGCAAATAACGATGGATCAATCCTCCTCACAAAGAGAATTATTTTTGTAGTGTGTTGAAATAATCACTTCCACTTAGAAACGACTTTCCAGAACATAGTTTCAGAACCTTATTTTTAAGGGATCAAACAAGAATTTGCTGATGCTAAGGTAACGCTGCCTATATGAGCTGGGTTAAAATACAGAGATTTTTCTTCGTTTTATTACTAGAAAGACAGGAAAGCCTAAAATGAATTGGTAAAAAAACTACAGAAAAGATGTGCAGTACAACTCTTACTGTGCTTTAGCAGACCAGGAGAGCTGGGATTTGATATCCCTGTATCTGATCTCATAATTGGTACATAACCAAAACAGGAGCCAAAAAGGTCAGCGCCTATAAAAACATGAAGACGATTCATCACTAGCATTCACCCTAAACTGCACACAAAACACCCATAATCCTGACCCAATTTATCATTCCTCTTAAACTCTGCAAGAATGGAGAGAGAAACCTACATTTAACTCTGTGCCTGATACAATCAGGGATTTCATGAGTAAGCTGATACTATGGCAGCAAAAAGCTGGGAAACACTACAGTAACCATAAAAATGTCCTGTTTCATAAGATAAGGAAGCCACAACTGATCACCACAACTGATACTTCTTTTGACTTTTTAAATGTAGCTAAATAATATTTCCACAGCTCTCCTATGCCAGCCCTCACAGCAGCCCTTTGAAAGGGAGGGACCAGGCTCCGCAGCCCAGCACAGGAGGCTGCCCTTTCCCCTCACTCCATTTATCAGCCTTGCAGGCAAAAGCTGAGAAGGAGGCACAGATTGGAATAATTACACAGATAGTTTGGGCCTAATTAAACAAATTACTAAGGATCAGTAGTATTTAAAATCTATTGTGAAAATGAATACATGCCAGAGAGCTTCTAAGGGAGACTGATTATAGAAAAGTGCTACAGCATGAGGAGCTGCAAGATTTCAGGTCCTGAAATGCATCGTCCATTAGGCAAAAAGACTGAGCTCGCAGTGAAAAAGCTGATGAGAAATCCTTTTGTAACATATGTAAACACAGCATATATGAATGTGCAAGTCGACTGCAGAAACCTAAGATAATTCTACTGGACATCAGTGCGTTTAGTTTGCAGCTGACACAAAGCTATGACAGAATGAAAACAATTTAACGCATTTGCAATAATTTGTGCCTACAAATTTTATGAGGGAAAAAATGTAATTGCAATATTGACAAGAAGCTGAGTAGGCCATCATGCTAACTGTGAAGACAAGAAGGATCACATCTGAAACTGAATTCACTCCTCCCCTCCCACCCGTTAGGCTACCTGTTCTCACAGGAAGGACTAAACAATTTTAAAACAAGACAGAATCACCCAAAATATCAGTTTTGCTAAGAGAAGTGGCATTTCAAGTTTGCAGTGTTAAAGTGGCATATCAGAGAAATAAGCACGGAAGACTCCAAATTGGGGAAAAAAAAAAAAAAAACAAAAACCAGAAGATAATGCAAAACAAATTAATCTTCAGCTGAGGAGACACTAAACTTTGGAAATTTGTGATTCCAGAATGAAAGCGACCATCAGTGACAAACCTTGAACTCTTCTATCCCACACACAACCAAACAAGGGGAAAATACAGCACCCAGTGCTGACAAACCACCGCTCCACACATAATTCACAGGTAAGTCTAAAATTTCCCCCCAAGGTCTCCTCAACGCTCCCAGGGTTTATGTTGCCAGGAAAACACAAAGCCTTTTCTTACGACATTCTTAAATTATTGCCGAAATAAAACCACTGCTGCTTTGCCATACACTGAAGGCCTATCTATTTCGACCCATTTCAGTAATGCCTTATTCAGTTTTTCTGTAGTAATAGTGCTGCAAATTGTCTGAGAGACCCTCCAAGGTGCAGGCACTAAAATTCAAGGTGACCTCCTGTGCAATGGAGTCCTTATCTGCTTCAGGTTGTCCCTCCACTCTTAGTCACACCTTCCCACATCCACAGATAATGTGTTTTTCATGCGCAAGGCTCCGTGCCACCTAGGCGTTCACACACCGACCACCTCCGCTCTCTGACAGAAGGACAAATACCCAGCTAAACAGTCAGTGGGAAACCTGATCCATCTGCTTTAAAGGAAGTGTAAAATATAAACTATACATAAAAAATATAAGCTATATATATATGTGTATTCAGCCTGTCTTTTAGACTAATACATTCACATATTTTCTTGGTATAAGAAGCACTGCTCCGCTTGTTTGTGCGGAGAACTCAAGAATTCAGTGCTCATCCAACATACGAGTGGGAAAGGGCCTAGATCAGTGGCTTCTGTGTATCTGCTGTCTCCCGCAGGCTTTCACTCTGATCTGAAAAGCAAAGAAGCTCAAAGAGCAAAAGTTGAACTCATAGTTCAGGAGAACAGGTCGGATTTATCTCAGGATTAAGAGGATACAACAGCCATAATCAAATGAAATGACGAGGGAGGCCACTGCTCACCATTACAATTAATTTTTTTTTTTTTTTTGAAATTTTGGGGAGTACTTTGCTTTATTTTGCTTTAAGACCAAATTGTAAATTCTATAAATTCTCAATTGCATAAGTTTTTGATTTTCAAAAGGCTGATAAACAGCTACAATAGATGCTTAATATTCCACTCCACTTCAAAGGATTTCTGTACCTCCCTATCAGCAGAAACACAGTAACACTGTACTTGTTCCCACTTACTTCATGGAAAAGAAACCAGGGTACTAAACAAATGTAATTGCTTAACACAGAGTCAACTTTTAAATATCTTCTGTGAGGTTCAAGTACAACCAAATATCCCCCAAGTTGACATGGCTCTATTGAGACTAATCAGCACTGTCAATATTGGAACGCTGTATTCTAGCCAGTCATGAAATTAGTGCTTGAGACATTCCAGTGTTGTTTTTCACTCAGAAGTGTGGGAGAAAAGGTACTACAAAAAATCATGTGCATTGACATTATGAGTCATCTGTTTATACTTCTTAAAGCAACTACCAGGGTAGGTTTGAGGCAGGAAGAGTGAGAAAATACATTTCAGAGGAGTAATGTTAAAAATTTCACTGTGCCATCCACCTACACTTCAGAACTGGAAATTCATTTCCAGCCTCAGGCGCAGACAGGGCCCCAAAGACCTATTTTGTTCTCTGCACAAAGACTGGCTGGCACTACTGGTAGGAATGCTGAGCTGGTGTAACTACATTTTCCACATGGAGTTTATGGAGACTTTTATTAGAGATGTTGGAAAGAGCAATAGGTACAGACCAAAAAGCAGAATGCTGTGTGCTCCACGAAAATGGCTTCAATACCTACACAGAGGCAGAGAAGACAGAACATGAAACCACGGGATACTGATGGCTAAAGCACATAGGTATACTTAAAGCACAAAAGAGCACTTCATATGCTTGCTGCCAACTGAATAATGCCCCAACATTTTCTCTTCCCAACGCATGCCCTGTGCTGCAGCATGGAATACATGGAAGTTCTCCTGGAAGAGCCACCTGGTGTTCATACAGTAGGCCACAACCATGAAATGCCTATTAAAACTGAACATTATCCAGTAAACCATCTAAAATTATTTCTGGGTCTGCCTCTTAATAATTCAAATCCTTTTCCTTTGAAATGATAGGATTATGTCAGCAGTGAAATATGTTTAAATACCTACCCATACATATGATAGCTCTAGCATGAAAGAAATAGCTTTGAGAAAAGGTTACAAAACATTACAAGACTTCAGTATTTGTTGGAGGTTATTTTTGTTTATGTTTTGTTATGTTTTAATAATGCTAAAAATGGAAGTAGATACGGAGAAAATCTCACAGGAGATAGAATTATTATGTTCTTTCAGGCTGATATAGTGAACAGCAAGCAAGTTAAGGCATACAGCATAACAATCAAACTAAGTGCTAAACTATTCCTTATTTATGACATGTTGTGCTCTTTCCATTTTACAAAAGGAACAAGATCTATCCTGTTTGTATTCTTCACACAGGAGAATGCTCTGTACTTCGTTTTAAAAATACCCATTCACCACATACTGTAAATAAAACGGGGTGAACAGGGGGAAAGAAGGCAACAGTAAGTTGCCGCATTAAGCTGCAAGAGAAATGACAGACAGGTCTCCATCATATATGAATAGGCTTCATTGCCTAGAAGGAAGGCGAGAAAAAAGGATGTCTTTCAACCATACAAATACTGCTTGCTCAATGATATTCGACAACAGTAACAAGGTAGAGGTAAAACAAAACAAAAAAACATTGTAAGTAATGTTAAGTAATTTGTCAACTGAATGGAAAATGGAAATTTTCAAATGGAAAAAATGCACCTTAGTTCCTTACAAAGCAAGTTACTAATTCACTGCAGTTTAAAGTCATTTGTGAATTGAATCTCAGGGCGTTTGCTTTTGCCTGTGTTTACTTCAGAGTTGAATGTTCTTGAACTACATGGGCTGCATACTAACTAAGAGTCACCAGTTTTGTCTGGCACATACACACACAAAATATATGTACGGAAATTGTATGAAAATTGGGAACGATTACAAGCATTATGCCATGGAAATAGCGCATAGGCATGAAGAGCACATAACACTACCCTTGAATAATTAGGGGTCGACAGGTCAGTACTCGCATGCAGACCTTTCCTAAAAGCAAGGTTACCAAAGGTGACCAGCCCTGAACCCACTGCCTCCCAAAGCAGTTTTTGCCCGTCTCTGTTCCAGGTTTTCCACGTAGTTGGAATTCCACAGATGGTCCCCACCGCCCCCAAAGAAACCTTCTTTCCAGATGAATTCCCCAGAACAGGACTTTATTTCTTAGAAAGCAGAGGGATATTTTCCAGAAATTTTTGATTCCCAGGAGTGCAACAATTGGCTAATACTTAGTCATTCTGTAATTTAAAAAAAATCTGGTAGGAGTTTGAATGCATTTTCAAAGGGCACTCATGTTCCGATAAATACTGAAATTCTCTACCCAGTATTAGATAACTGTACCACACTCTCACCTTTTCTTAGCGTTTTATTACATCTGTTGATGTTACTGATTTGCTAGGTTTATTTCCCTTCGACCAGTCTTCATCCTTCTCAAAGTTCTTAAAAAATTGCTTAAGTAAAAGCATTACAACACAAAGATAAAAGAGCTTAATATGTGATTTCCCAGCTGAAGTGTCACACTCATGTGCCCGTAAACTCTCTCCATGCCATCACAGTATCACGACGACACATACGCATGCACTCTTTGGCCAAACACCCCACATTCAACACGGACTATTTTCATTCTGATTCCATGTTTAGCAATCCTGTTCCTGCATCTCTGGTGAGATGCTGTATTCCCGCACTGTATCTGCAACCTACTACAAGGTGCAATAGGCAGATTTCTATTTTAAAATAAATTTAGAATAATTAATAAGAAATTAATAATGCATAAAGAAATAAGATGCATCCTCTCTGCCCAGACATATCCCTTATAAATGCTAATTGGACTAATTGAGCATGTTTATCAGGAAAGAGATGAGAAATCCTGTAACTCAAATGATACAGAAATGTATATAAGGAAAATCTTTAATTTCCTATATTAGTGTAATACCTTAAGAGGAAGTCATCAAAGAGAGGTAAACATAAATTAAATGAGAATAAAGGAAATCTGGATTTAATAATTGATTTTTAATCTCCTTTGCATTTATACTTCACTGACCTTAAAGAAAAAAAAACTCACTTTCACTGGCTGCTGTAACCACTGTAACAAACATTAACTCTAAACCAAATTAAAACAGTATCTTGAAGTAGTGAGATAGTTCACTAAAGGTGCCTTTTGCAAGTGACAAAGCAAGTTTGCCCAAATGCTCTTTCATTCAAAACAAAGTTACTGAATAAATAAATTTCTACAAAGAGGATTTATTGCAATCCTGGGTTGGAATTTCAAATGTTTATAAATGAAAGGGAGGTGCCTGGGAGCATTTCTTTTATTATTTTTTTTTAACTGCCTATGGGCATGTCTGTAAATACACCATGCCCTAAGACGCCCAGCTCCTCCATCCCATGCTCAAGGCTCGTTCATTGCCTCAGAGCTCCCCAGAACATTCAGAGGACACGCACTGTGGTCTGTACACCTTGTAGTAAAACCTTTGCTGAATGGGCAACCACTGAAATTTCCATGAGCTGTGATAAGCTGCTGCTCCTCAAGCCCATCATTGCACATTCCTACTCACCTGGGTGAAGCTCATGGTCACTGCAGCACGCTGCACCAAGAGCAACACCCCCCCACCACACCTCGCCCCAAAAGAAAAAAAGCACCTGAACACCACAGCATTATCTAATAGCTGATTTCAAGTTCTTCTCTAATTCTAAATCCTCTGGTGTGCATCCAGTTTCTGACAATTAGGCCAGGGCGCTGTAACACATTTTTCTTTGCAGATGAAACTGAAGTTGCTACAAAGGCAATGCATTAATTTATTTTTAAAGAAGTATGTCAAACTCATGTTAGAAGGCAGCTCACTTTAATGTTTCACTTAAAGATACTAGAACTATTAACAATCTTAAATCTTTAAATAAGGTTAAATACTCTACTTTGTTATACATACTTACAGGCTTTATTTTTAACTTTTCAATCAATTTCGCAGGGCAGACAGACAAGTGATTAGCTTTCCTCACCTCCACTGTAGCTGACTCACACTTGATTTCAAATGTCTGCAGAATACATTTGCTGTCTGGACTACTAATCCTGAGATTTCTTTTTCAACGTGTTTCCTTAGGAGGTGATGGAATCAATTCTATTACTGTTATTTTCAGAAAAATTGATGGAACTTCAAAGACTAATGTTTTGTTTTAAACATAGCCAGCCTTTGAAATTCAACTACCTGCCAGTCTCCAAAATGCCTTTTTAAGCAGTTCACGTAACATAGCAAGTAATAAACAAGACAAACTTTAGCAAGTGTGAGAAGATAGAAAAAAAAATGCCATTACAGTCTGTTTGTGCCTGCACATACAATATAAATTAAGCATAAGGTAACAGTAGCTGTACTAATTCTATTAATCTCTATGAATAAGCATTTCATTTGGCCATTTTCACATCCTGTAATTATTCCAGAGGAAACACGGGTTAAAGGTTCAACTAGCACTTAAAATGTCTCCTAAACCATAATTATATCTGCAAGACTTAGCCTGTGGGTAAAATTTGGAAACCTATGACACAAAGCATTTATTTTTCTCAAATACTTTCTAGAGCCCAATTATCCCACAGAATTTCTCTTTTACTATTAATAGTGAGTTGTATGCAAAGTGTACCTCAAATTGAAAAGCTATCCACAGCCTGCACAATTTGGGCCATGAAGCGCTATTACTGAGCCATAACAAGTGATTGAAACAGAATTATGAGCTCCCTCTTCAAGTTTATTCAAAGAAAGCATCCGAAAAGCATAGTTACAGCTGTAGATACTGCTCCATTGTTTTCAAAGATGGGAGCAGAAACCCACAAACGTACAATGTCATGATGTACCTGTTTAGATAAATTACGCTCTTAGGAAAAAAAAAAAAAAATGCAGCTATCTAATTCAAATTACCTGACACAGAACGAGAAGAGGGGGAGAAGAGGTTAGCATTCAGAACAGGCAGGAACTCAAGCTGATAACATATGATGAGTGAAACTTACAACTCCGTGCTATAGACCTCCCTATTCTCCTTTTTCCATTAAATTTGCATGAGTGCTGTACGCAATATACATTAAACAAAATACTCTATTGCATTAATTTGCCACTAGAAATTCATAAAACACCTAAATAAAAGGCTATCGCTTGCCATTATTAGTAAGGCTCTGATTTTATTCGACTATGGCCTCTCTGGTTTTTGATGTGAAAGTGTCAATGGGAGTTTTTCATAATGAAGTTTGCAGGCACCAGTTCAAATCTGGGTACTGAAAAACAACTACTTCACTGCTCATTGCAAATGGTGCAATTGATGGAGTCTGGCAAGCAAGTTCCAAGGTTCTGGTTAAAAAATATGTAATGTCAAAAACCCATGAAAGAGACATTAATGTTAATGTATTTATATACACATATATCAAACTCTCAAAACAGTAAATACTAGAATTAAGGCTGTTCATGAGCCATGAATTCAGTCCTCTGATATGTATTCAGTGCAATTGAATTTTACAGTGCAAGCCATCTATGGAGCCAAGGGGCAGGGGGAAGAGGGGAAAATAAATAAAGCAGAAACACCAGTGCTCCTGTGACCAGTTCAATGTTTTCAGCTAAAATTGTTCTTCTCTTTTAAACTCTTATTTTATGTGCTCTTCTCCTGTTTTGTGAGACACAAAAGTCTAAGAAATCACTGTACCACACCATATATAAAGACAACATAAAAACGTGGAAAGGGTAGTTTCATGACAAAGATTTTAACATTGAGCCACTGTAGAGCCAAACTTAAACTTAGACCTGAATTTAAGTAACCACAGATAACAAATAAGAATTTTGGTTTACACTGTTTTCCATTATTTATTTTTTTAAACATTCCAGTTTTCCTAAAAAAAGCCCCAAAGCCACCTTAACTGGCTTTGACATATTTTTAGACTTCTCCCAAAGTTTCCTTTCCTTGGCAACTTTTCTTCAGAGCTGCATTAACATCTCACTCAACAACAAAGATGGCCAATGGATCTGAACAGGCATCTGCGGCAAGCATTAAACGGACAGAACAGTACAAAGCTCGAGATGTTTTATGTTTCAAACACTATTCCTAACCATTCTGATCTTTCCTCATCCAGAGGTACAACAAGATCGGAGAGCACCTTAAAAGGATTCCCTAAGCATCTTCTACAAGGTAAAACATAGAAGTGTATCTATTTGGGAAGATACCTCTGTGCTGCTTAAAATAGTTTTCCAACTGTTTCTCATTTAGTTCAGTTTATATTGATGACATTTAGGTGGTGGAGAGGGAATGAAAATAGCAAATCTCCAGTTCCAGTGTCAGGAAACGTTCATCGGCTTATGAAGCAGCAGAGAAGCTGAAGGTCTCCCTGACCTTTCAGCACTATGGGACAAGCTTTACACAAGGACTAACTGTTCTCACAGAGTTCCTCCACTGCACAAGGTAATAATCTTGCTGTTCACACTTGGCATTCAGGTCATCTTGTTCTACTGCTACTTCTTTTTCTCCTAAGGAAACTATTCATCACTAACTTAACCACAGCGCAGTGACCCAACATCAGATCCTGTCCCGACCACAGGTCTCTCTTTTCAGTTCCTTCCTCTTCCCTCTTCAGTATCTTAGTGTCCCGTAGACTAGAGATGGGCTTCAACTTCCTGCATCAGCAATTCCTTTGCTTGGATGGTGAAATCGGTCAGCTTCTACGAGAGATGTGAAAGGGCCAGGCTTGAACGTTTTGCTTTCTGACAAGCCAAGCTGCTGTTTCACAGCAGGAGTGCCAGAAGCAGCCTAGCTTTAAACATCAGGTTTGCCTACACTAGGCTCGAGATTTCTTTTCTGCTAAGAAAAGCCAAATTCCTGTTGCTCAACACTGGCACATCCGTAAGGTTTGCAAAGGATCAGCTGTAGTCAAGGCAGATGGTGTCAATTATTGAAGTATTCCAAACGCTCTTCTTCTTAAACATCACTCAACACCTCTAAAGATAAATGTATTTTTGAAGATAGAGCCATGTGTTAAAAAGTAAAAAAGGTTTAAATGGAATCAGGGTGGATGCAGACTTCTCTAGTAATGGACCTTGTAATTCCTTGCATGCTAAGTAAGTAGTGTTATTTTTATTAAAGCATAAGGCATCTTGGAAACATGCATAAGAAAAATAGTGTTCAATTGATGTGTCTAAGATTTAGAAAATTACAATCAGAAATAAGTACTAGTCTAAATAAAGCTGTACAATACATTTGAGACATTTATTAAAAACAACTGAAATATGTACGCAGGGTCAAGTTTGACTTTTTTTTGTTGTTGTTGAAGGAAAGTATGACAGCATACACCTGTTGTTTACAGCCACTGCCAATGAAAAGGTGCCAACACAAACTGACTTGTGAGCCCTCCACATTGCTCAGTAGAAAGAAACTAAGGCCCTGATTCAGCAAACACCTCCTTTTGCTTGAATACGCTACCCGCCGTGAAAGTTCACAGGAATATTTCACCCAAAATAAGCTGTCAGCCTACAATAACATTTCAACACTTGAGGCTAAAATGGTACCTAAAAAAAGCCACACCAACACTGTATGCTTTGTCTGTGAATAAGCGTGATGTATGCTTTCAGATGGGGATAACGTCTTTTGTTATTTTTGTCATTTACAGTCTGCCATAGTTCAGTAACCGCCTGCTCAAGAAGATATCGACCATGAGACTTCGATAGCTGCAATTGGCAGGCGGAATTTAAACTGTCAGTCCATTCATTTACAAAAGGCCCTTGGCACTGCTAATGGCAAGGTATTCTCTGTAAGCAAGATAAGTAACTTCAGCTGTCTGTACAAGGCTCCTGCCTAGCAGAACGAGCATAAAACACGGCTGCCTTGTCTTTTATGCAGTATATCATAGAAGGGTCTTCGGCAAGAACAGCGTCTGCAACAGCTATCACTCAACTTGACTATTTGTGCAACACAGAACAAAGAAAATAACCACAACCAAATTATCTATGCAGCTTTGATCCTAATCACTGCCAGGAAGGGAGAGGGGGAGAAAAAAAAAAAAAAAGTAAATTTAACATCTAGGTGTAGTTGTTAGTGCTTTGAAAATACAACTTTACCTAGGATCAAACCTCACATCCCATTTGCTGGCCTTTACCAAAGCACTGCAGAACTCCCACAGAGTAAGAAAAGTACCTGCTCTCCTCATTGCAGCTCCACCTCTGATGCAGCAGTGCAGAGCAGCCCTGGCCAGCTGCAGCACTCCATTCTCATCTCCACCCATACTTGGTGCAGTGCCCCTAGTTACTGCAGCAACTCCCCACGTAAACCCAAGAATGCCTTTGGGCTCTAGAGATAGTTAGGTATTGGCATTTTCAAAACACATATGGTTAAGAAAGGAAAACAGAAACCTGCTGTACCTGTTCACCTCCGCTTATCTCAAATCCCCTGATCACTGCTAAAATATTTAGTATCTTAAAACATACGGTTGTTTTCCTGATTTCTCCTGCACAACCTACAATTAGAAAACCAGATTTCATAACGTAATTTTAAGGATCCAATAAAAGCAACCATCTGGTATCTTCTTAGATTTCATTTTTCAGAAGAGACCTGCTCATCTGTAAGAGTATTTCCTGTAATTTGGTTCTTTGCAGAATATTTAAAATGTCAAAATGTATATGGTTTGATTTATGGAGCAGCTTCCATTTGCAGTATTACCTCATTGTGTACACAAGCATTATGGAAATGCAAAGCCCAAGCATTTAAACCTACAGTCTTTTATAGCATTTTTACACTGGTGAACTTCTGCAGCAAAAAGTCAGTCCTGATACTGATACATGACGTGCAGCACAGTTACAGCAGGCCACACTGGCGGCCGATTTTGCCGAAAAACAGAAGTGACAAAGGCAGTGATGTTAGAGAGCAATTAGTGACATCAGGCAGGAAGGTTACAACAAGAAGGCAAACAGGCCTTTTTTTTT
>VXAV01009761.1:29819-47071 GCA_013399715.1 Alectura lathami
ACTACATCAATTAGAATTTCTGGATAAGAACGTGTCTTTTACTGCAGGTTGAAGGATAATTTGACTACAGCTATCAGCTCACCTTCAAGTTGCAACCTCTAGATAGCACAGCACATGATTTGGAATGATCCCCAACAAGTTATGACCACCCTGACATTTACACTGGTGCCATTAATGTTAATTCTCAGTTCTCATTCAGATGGACAAGGATTTAACATAATAATTACAGGAGTAATTATGTTACTAGTACTAATTAAAAGAGTAATTATGTTAATATATTATGTGCAATTACCTGAAGAGTAAATATTAATAGTAATACTACCAGTCTTTGCAACCCAAGAGGCTAGACCTGATTTTCTTATGTAAATGTTATAATGCTTTTTGTGCATTTGTCATCTTTACAACAGTTATTTCCTCTAGAGCATAGTTGTTCAGTAACTGAATTTGAAACATTTGGCCCCAGTGTTCTTGCTCACCTGTGTGAATAAATCCTAGCCCCAGAGAGAACAGAAGAATTCTGTTTCTTTATTATCAACTTCCTCTGAGATACAGCAAGCCCTTTTCAAAATATTGCCAGGTAGTAAAAACAGATTTAGTATTTTCTTAAAACAGGAAGGCATGTAGTAGGAGATGAACCCCTCATTATCCATCTGTTTCCAGTTGTTCATATTTATACTACCAAACTTTCCAGATGTCACGGTCTTCAAGTTTTGTCCCTGTGGAATGATAAACTATGTTCCTCTTACAAGAACTTTACATCTACCCTTATATTTGGGCATTGAAAATAATTTATAAGTGACTAGTGTATTAAATTCTTGTTTTCTGTAGAGATTTCCAAGACCAGCATTCACCAATTCCCTCTTGCAAAGTACTTAAAGAAAGGAGAAAAAGGATGGAGTGGTTCATCTGGGCAGAGGGAAGGCAGCAGCATCAAGTGAAGTTAGCTTGAAATAAAACTGGAGGTAGCCTTGCCTCCAGTGAGCCATTTATATATTGAAGGGAGGAGAAGCAAACAACAAAACAAATGCCAGACCTGCAGGTGTGCTAACAAATTAAAAGTGGAGCAGGAAAAGAAAAAATCTGCTATATCCTTTCAACCTCTGCTTCACCTCCGCATACCGTATGATGCAACCACTCTGCTGGATTCTGAGGAGAATTGCAGGCCACCAGCCCGACCAGCGCCACCCGCAAACACACCGTGGGTATCTGCACTGGATGCTATGGCTCTGCCCCACCATCACAGGAGCTCCAAAACTACTCTGAGCTACTAAAGGATGCAAAAGGAAAAGAATACAAGCTCTAAGTCAGTGACTGTAGTTACAGACATCACCTGCAATGACAATTTTTTTTCAACCATAAAAGGAGTTTTCAACAGGACACGGGACAAAAATTATTTGCGTGTCTGCTACCTGGGAGACAGAATTCAATCTGCAAGCACAACAGAAATCTGCCCCTTGTTGGTCTGCATGTTTGGATCTTCACGCTGCAGGTTCTAGTAGAATTAAAAAAAATACTGAGGGACACAAACAACTCAAGCCACTGACTCCACACCACTGGCAATGCTCTCGGACCCAACAGTATTTCCAAGTAGTTTTCTGGGGGCCTATATGCAAATTATATCCTCACCGCCTGTGCTATACACAGGGCTCCTGGGCATGCAGGCTGGAAGGGTGCTGCAGTGACTCCCCAGGATTCTCCAGTCAGGGACCAAGACCCCAGATGCAAGCTGCTGCTCCTTGGCAGGCAATGTACACACAAAGACAGTCATTCACTGAGACAAATGGTCACACATGTGAAGGTAGTTGTTGTTTTGTTTATTTGTTTGTTTTCCCAGAAAAACAAGAATAAATGGAAATAAAACTGAATAAAAATAAGTGTTTACATGGAGAACAAAAATTAAAATGACTCCCTCCTCCTGCAAATGCTTCTCTATTCACAGTTGTTTAGAGAAAATAACCAAAGCCAGACTTAATGCAGTTTATACCCTTCAGGATTAGATTCCGCCCCATATAGCTTCCAAGAAAGCCCCCTGCAGTTTGGAAAGTTTACTCCAAAAATAATTTCTGCCAAATTACAGGAAGAATTACTCATACATTTATTATGAAGTATATGAAATAGGTATGTCTTTCAGAAAAAGGAATACTGATTCAAAGAAAAACAACCTTGGCCCCTCTATAGCAGGCTGTAAATACCATGCAGAATATTTCAGGAAGTATATTGACAGCCCTAGAAAGTAAAATTGCCTATTTAGCAGAAAAGCATGAGGCATGTTGCATGATTCCCCATGTGCTGGATGTATCTGCCCTTGCACAGATTCTCCCTTGCTCCATGAAGAAATTTTCATTTACCAAGTCCCTCAAAACAGTCAAGCATGTAGATCAGCCGCTAGAAATTTACATATACTATGTAGAGCTTTCTGCAGAAGCTGCATAATACCGTTCTTAAATTTAAATTTTGATTTTTTTTAATTATATATAACACATAAGCCATTTAGGTAGCTATGAAAATGTTCGTTTTACACGCCATGCTGGTTTTGATTAAGAAAAAAAAGAAAAAAAAATCTTTTATGCTGTGTGTTTACAAAATGGAACGTTATAACCACAAACAATTGCAAACAGAACAGAAAGATCTTTACATCCTAGCCTTGTACTCATCACAGAAATATAACCTCCAGTAGAACAGAGTAATCTCTCAGGTGTGCAGCACTTGGGCCACAACATGTATACAGAGAAATCAGATGATTCTTGAGGTTGCCTTAGGCATAAAATCAATGTACACCATAAACAGAAAGTCAAAAACTCAGGAATAAGATCTTTTGAAAAACAGTACTCCGGTGGAAATATTCTACCACAACAGGTCTTCAGTTTTGAAATTTATTCTGGCTAACAACATTTTAAGATAAAGGCTTATGCCAAGTATCCTTCATGGCCATTTGTTTTTTTTTTTTGTTGTTTTTTTTTTTTTTAATTATGATCAAGTCTCCAGTATTGGAATGAAGAATTAATGCAAACCAATGCTGGCAATACACATCAGGCTTGGGGATCACAGAGTTTGGACCATGTTTTCTATCCAGCTCCAACGTCCCCAGCAGAAGGCAGAAGACAACAAAGCAATTTTATTGCCCACCAGTACATATCTCCAATCCCCACCAGTTTTGCCTGTTGGTCTAGTTTCTTCAAATTGTCCCCAACAGCCTGCCTGCTGCAATCCAAGCAGGACTCAACCCATGTGCCTGGCTGGGCAAGGGGCTGAGACACGTTTCTTGCAGGTGAAGAGTCGGCCTGCAACAACTCTGCCTTGGAGTGGCTATTCTTGAGCCAGTCTTCCCCCATGCATATTTTCCTCACGCCTTCTTATTGAAAGACACTCATGATTTGGCATACATAGACTATGCTACATATACTTAAAGTATAAATATGTGTAAAGTGTATGTATAGTGAATACATCATTAGTCGCTTTGGTAGGCTGCGTAAGTGGTTCCAGCAGGGTTCTGCTCCTGTCCCAGCACCTTCTTTCTGGTTTGCTGCAGCAATACCAGGTCAGACAACAAGCTGCCTGTCTTCAGGAGGTAAAGATCTAGCTCTCGGTGCTACATACAGCAAGTTTTTTCTTTTCTTACCAGGGACTACAGTTCTGTGAATCTATGTATGCTCAGTTTGAGGGACAAGATGATCAGGAGACTGTTGTTAACCCAAAAGACCCCACGGCAGTCAATCTGGCCTCTTGTAACTGCTTTCCACACTTGCTAAACCTTTTCACTGAACCTTATTAGAAACAGAGCTCCCACTGCACAGGAGAGAATTAGAGGGTTCCTGCACTGCGTTCGCACCACCACGACTTCTACTGGAGCAGCCATGTGCTGGAGTGCTTTTCTCGGCCCCTATATTAAAGCAACTCACTTTACAGGTCAGCGCTCTGGCAAGCTCGCTCCTTGGCAAGACTTGCAGCTTCCACAGTGGCAGAGTGAGGTAGCCACAGCTGTACCAGCTGTGCACTTAATGCTGAGCACAGGTTCCCAACAGCTTAAGTAATATGAGTTCGGCGTAGCAGTCAAGACTACGCATTAAGCAGCCATGAGCAAAACAGAAGCAATTAGAGAACAGCTAGGGAGCGCTCAAATGTGAAACCAGATACTCTCACAGCCAATACGTATCAATACAACATACAAAAACATGGTCAAGCAGCACAGCTCTCTCACTCAGAGGGCTGTAGTTGGGTGGTCTTGCAAGGAAAAGTATGTGCTAAATCACATCTTGTCCACCCAGAAAGACAGCCAGCCATAAACTAGCTCTGGACACTTTGAAACAGAAGGGGCTCCAATCAGTGCTGCCAGTAACATGAGTAGCCCCAGAGAGGACATTTCTGGACAAGGTAATGGCTGGCTGTTGTGCTGGAAGGAACCTCCTCAATGGCAGGCCTAGCGCACCATTTCCTCCTTTCACACCGAAAGGGAAAACAAGGCGCTGTCCGTATGTAACTGTTGAACACACCACACCTACACATCTACACCCTGACAGCTGCTATGCTAATAGCATAGCACATTTTCTGCTGTTCCCAACACTGTTAAGTAACAGGAAGCACCACTAGCAACTGAACTGCTGCAGTAAGGATTCCAAATCACCAAGTCATCAAAATAAACTTGCAATAATTCACAGGTCCTAGTGGGAAAGATGAGAATAAGTCTCTTCAGACAAGGTTCCTGAGCGGTGACTAATGAATACTGTCTGATAGAACAAACAGCTACTATGTAGCTGTAATTTTTTTTAATTACATCCATCAGATCACCTGTGGAAAGGATGGATTTTCAGAAAAACTTTAAAAACCTAGATGACTGAATATGCCCAGCAATTGCTTTGAGAACTAGCACATAAAAGGAGCATGGGGAAGGTAGCTGCCATAGAAGTCAGGTAATGACTGGAACACTGCAAGAGGCTGGAAAGACTATAGAGGAGATGACAGCAAAACACAAAAGCATGAAGACTTAATTTTAAGGACAAAGAGAAATGGGAAGGACAGCAACACCTCTGATGAGCTGGAACAGAGATACATGAAACTCCACACACAAGATTTCAAGGTGTCCATTTTCATTCTGCTGTACTAAAGAAATGTGTTCCATCTGTTGGCTGTTGACAAATCAAAACTTAAATCAAAAGCCAGAGAGGAAAATGCTCACTCTTCTGCCAAATGACTCTTCACCCCATGATTATAAATTTCTGGGAAATGTATGTTACTTTTATTGTCAATTGGCTTGTGCTTTTTATGGCTTCTTGGGTAACAGGCCAGTGAGTTCTACAGCCAGTTTTAAGGAATGTTTACCAGACTACTTCCAAGATTTCTGGAGAATGTGAATTACAAATAGGTGCTTTTAATTTAGGAACTTATAAAGTGAGAATTATATTTTATCCTTTGAGATTAGTTACTATCATTACTGTTAATGGACATGAAAATAAACACAGCTAATGTGACAGCAAAATTAATAGAATTTAATAAACTCAGGTTAGGACTCTGGAGCTCTGGAAACCCTGGCACAAGAAGCAGGAGGTGTTAAAGAAAATATTTTAATAGGTCTCCAGGACTGAGGGTGGTGCCATCTGAACAAAAAATAGCAAATATAATACCTGTACTTAAGAAAGAAAAAATGTTGAGATTATTACCGGGCTTTCACAAACATTTGTTCAGAAAGTCATTTCTTTTGGTAGTTTTATCAATGACCTTAACAAGAAAAAGAAAACAGCAGTATCTTATTAAACACAGTTTGTTACACAAAGCTTGGAGATATGACCAACACACAGAAGTGCTGTGCAGAATATCGCACAGAATTTAATGGGTTACTTTGAAATATCTGAACATGGAACTCCAATAGGATAAAGTGGAAGGCTACTTTCATGGGAGCACTAGAAAATGAAGTTATTTATCAACTAGAAAAGTTTAGGGAGGTAAAATATCATGTTGACAATATTTGTTGATAACAGATTGACTGTGACCTGCCAACATAAAGTATACATGCAAAGGCAAATATAATCTGAGAACATATCAGGAGCAGTGTGTGCAGCAGAGAGAGGAAAGTGTCAGTGCCACTGTACTTCAGGAGAGCACATAAATCTGGCCATCCATGCCCCACAAAGCTGAATAAACAGTGGTGACAGAGGAGGACCTGGGGGTGGAAAAAGAGACAAAGAAAGAAAAAGATACTAAGCAAAACCAGCTCAGGAAAACAAACAGAGATTGGCTTCCTTTTAGAACACAAACACTATAATAAATAGATAAATAGAAAAGGCACCAAAAAAACATGGCTCACTGCACATGAACTTCCAGAACTGGTTCCTCAGATCTTTAACCCGATTGCTGATATGAACACTTGCAGGGTTTGGTATTTTGACTTGACCATTTGTATCACATGCAAATCTGCAAAGAGCTTGCATTCCCCTTGCAAGGAAGTTTAGTCCCACTGAAATGAGCAGAATGAGTCATAATACATGTTGTGGATTGTTCAGACTGCATCCCTTAAGAGATACTGGGGCACTTCTAAAAAAGCCAGGCTGACTTCCAGAAGTGCCTAACAATGTACCTGAAGTCAGGTTTTGGTTTGTGTCAGCACAAGAATGAGCCTGGTGCCGTTGGGATGCTCTCCTGGCGCTCCCCGCATGGCCCCACTGGTGGTGCGGGGCAGTGGTCTGCGCCTCAGGGCAAGGGTGCATTGATGCTCAGTGGGGAGGCTCCTCAACACCTGTCTGAACCATGAGAACAAGACCACAGCCCTAAATGAGCAGTCAGTGAAAAGCCTTCTCACCAACTTCAGCAGATTTGCTGCTCTGGAGCATCTCATAACCTGTGTTAATCAAGACACTTCTGCCTGTTTTTTCCTCCGTTGTTCATTTTTTGAAGCTATGCCAACATTTGTTTCTGTTCAAAAATGTAGCAGACTACAAACACAATGTGCCCCAATTTTCTTCTCCTCAAAACACCTATTTACAGCCCTCAAAAATAATGACATAGCTGTAAGTGAAGCCTTGAGCTGGACTTGAGAATACTTTCATCGGTACTGAAGTTATGTAAAGCTAGAATATGTAGAACAGTCCTATACATAAATATGACACATGTAATTATTTTTTTTTTTCATACAAAATTTTACTTTGGATAGAAAACTTCCTGGGCTTGTATTTGGACCAAACAACCAAACCGAAAGCAGACTTGGCAGAGCAATGAACTGTTCTTCATAACAAATGGAAAATAAGAAAATACTTGCAATTCTTTTGCTTCCTTCCAGCTCTTGTTCTAAACCAGCTCATTAAGTACTTTTGCAGTTGCCCCAAAAGGAAAAGTAATTTAAACAATAGATTTCAAAAGCCTCCTTCAATATATAGTTCTCATAAATGCTGGCCCTTTGATCTGTTTTATTGGACAGACTTATTTTCCCAATTCTAAGGTCTACTACTAAAAAAAAAAAAAAAAAAACCTCCTTAAAGATAAACTGGGAGGAAGTGTTTCCATACTTGAATTTTCCAATAGCTTTATATCTATTGAATAAACACCTAGAGAAAGCAGGCATACTTTGAGAACAATTACTTTAGGAAAGGACGCACGGTCAGTGAGTGAACAAGGTAAAAGCAAAATACAGGCTATGCATGTCAAACAAATGACAAGGGGGAAACAAACTTAAGGTTTAGTTCTCAAAAGGAAGTGTTCAAGAAAACTTGGGACTGTGAAAAGAGAATAGCAGAAACAGAAAAGTCAGACTTCAAAGTTAGCCAGTGTCTGCCGTGTCATGGATGCACAGAACACATGGATGCACGGAACAGGGAAGTTGCATACACTTAATGGACTTCAACTGAAAATTCCTTGAGAATATTATCTCAGACACTACAACGTATGCAACTGCTGTCCATGGCTCTACAGGGATGTTATTGGGCAGCTGCAGCACTGGTCTGTCGGTGCCTCATGCTTAATATTAACCACAACTTCCATGAACAGAGTTGGGCTGGGCTCTTAGGCTGTGGCATGCAGCTAAATGCTGTAAACCAAAGGGAAAATACCTTTCCAGGAATGGAAAATTGAAGGCTAATGCTCTACCAGGGCTGAAGCAGATGTGGTGGAATGCACTCTTTCCTGAACATGAAACACGAAGGTAATCAGTGTGAAAAGGCAAAGTGTTCGTTCTTCCCTTCTGCTTTGGAAGAATGAGGCCTTCAAATGGTTTCTTGTTAACTTTCATAGTCTGTGTTTCCTCTTTCCACGAAGGCTCAGGAAAGAGGGAAGTATGTGGTGGTAACTGGCCTGTAAATTTATATACTGCTTGAGAGGAATTCCATCCATTTCTACGCTCAGGGTTTTTCCAAAGGTACTGAACATGCCAGTATGAACAACCTTATTTAATGTATGTCCTCATTCCTCCTCTTCGGCACTGATTTTCCTCTTTGCCTAAAGAGATCTGTTGCAAAGGCCTCCATCACCCCACAACTAGCAAAAGTAATGTCCAACACGAGGAGTCAGTCACACTGGGGATGCAAACCTCCTCTCCAGATCAAGCTCTGTCCTTAAGACATCATCACCTGCACCTGTTTTCCACTGTCCAAAGCATTAAAGTTACTATTAGTATCTTTTAACTGAGAGAGCATTCAGAGGTATGCTCCCAAAGCTACTCCGAGCTTGAATAACTGCGTATTGCACCCTTCCTAACAAGGGAACTCCTCTTTCTCTCCTGAGCACGCCGTATCATAACGTAATCCTCCTAAAGTGCCGTCAAACACTAAGCAACTCAAGAAAAGGGAAACTAAAGTGTAAAAATTAAACATGTTAAGAGATGGATTTCCCCTTTCTTGCCATGGAAAAGTTAAAAGCTCTGTCCTATAAATCTTTTAACCCTTGAATTTCCTTGGATTTAGGAGCCTGATTAAAAACAAGGGGAAGCATCAAAAATTGTTTGCAAAACCTGGTGTTTCCATGTATAAGAAAGTGCTCTCAAAAACACTGCAGAAAATATATGTAGCACTCCCCTCTACACACCGCTTTCCTGAATTACTGAAAACAAAAAATTACACTTTATGCACAAGAAAATGCTTATTACTTATTTTAATCAGCCACATTACTCTGTGAAACTACCACAAATCAATGGCTTAAGAAGACTCAAAAAAAAAAGTCTGCTGCTTTCCCTGAAACAGAGAAATTAACATAAATTGATGGCAAAAGTAACAGTACTGAAGTAAGGTTCACTTTTTTAAAAATTACTTGTTCCTTCTCTGAAGCCTGTACAGTTCAAGTTGTCAGTCTGGTTCTGCCCTTGAAGCATTTGCTGTCTGACCAACTCTGGAGTCATTAGCAGATGTGTAACTAGAAGGAAGTGCCACAGACAGGGATAAAGCAACCACGTAGGATGCACAGAGCATTTTAAACCTGAACTAGGACTTCTCTTTAGTGCTACAGCAAGCAGGAAGAACTAGAACTTAAAATAACCCTACAAATACTCACTAGTAAGACAGAATTACCTTTATCAGTCATAATCATTCGATTACTAACTTAATGAATAAACAGCAGTATGATCAAATTAAAGTTTATTCATGACCCGAAAGTTCATGTTTAGCATTTTTTGTTTATACAATCTTTCCTAAAGAATTCCTCTAGCATTCACACTCTGCCTTATGCACTCATGTTTAAATAAATTGTGCTAGATACAAAATATTATTTAAATAAAGAACATCAAATGCTAAAGTTTTTGAATAACTGAGTGCTTTATATTCAAAACGTTTGCCTTACATATGTAACAACCTGGCCACAAGCCTTCACGTGGATGGATATCTCAAAGTTGTTGTAATGATCCTAAAAGCTTACAATTAGGTTTACAAATACAACTCAGATAAAGAACAACATTTAGCAAAACATTACAGTAAACAACTTGCAGCATGGCAGCAGAACGCGACAAGACTATGAGAAAAGGAGGTCACCTTTTTTTTTTTTCTTTTTCCGCAGATGTGAAAGATTAAAACCAGTACAGAGAAGTTATAAGCTGACAAAATAATTCTCCCGGTAACAGTGTGATTTATGAACAGACGTTTTACAGGACTGAGGCAGAATGTTTTAACAGGTATTGTTGGTTTCTTTTGTTTTGTTTTAAAGAAGTATTATGGCATTATTCTACAGTAAGGCCCATGTCACTTCACCCTCATTAGTGAGTTTAATAAACAATTTTAGTTAGGAACAGAGGGCTAAAAATTATGTTGCCGTCAGCTTTAGTAACTTTCCTGCTGGCCTTGGAATATCACTAGAATTTGGCTTCATAAAAATTAATACTTGAACAAGTCTTACAGAAAAAGTGCTTTGTTTAAACTACATACACTCAAGTAATGGAGTGCAACATTTCACACACCTAAAGGAATACGAAAATGCATGTTCTAGCTGACGAGAGTAAAATAAACCACCTTCTATTATCTTGAATCAAATAGTTACCGTAACAGCTTCTAAGCTTCTTCATGAAAGTCGAAGTGGCATATTTTCAGCAGCACTAAAAATGCAAATTCTTCATGAGCATGCAGATGTCAAAAGTCACAACCAAAAAGGCACAACCAACGGCACAGAAGTTAACATCTGCTTAACCAGTTTGCACACTTCCAACATGCATATACTAGCTACATTTGAGAACATTTATTAATATCTGCTGCTGTTACTTTTTTTTAGGGCAATCTAAAACTTGGTGGAATTCAGCTGAGGGACAAATCAATGCAAAATGTATCCATAACACAATTTGATTGCCTCACTTTATAACTGCAGCTCCAAACAAAGGTTTGGTAGCCCTTAAATTATCATTTAAATCAAAGTGAAGAACTACCACAAACTGACTCTTTAGCTAGATGCTAAATAAAATGTATTATGCCCAGTGTTTTAAGGTACTACTACCCTTAACTTCATAAATGGAAAACTGAGGTATAACTGGCACTATTTACACATCAAAAAGTGTGTGACAAATCCAATTCAGTAATAGACAATTTAGATATGTGCCTGTCTGTATATTTCACTAAACTTTACACCAGAATCTGGAGGCTGTACCCACAGCTTTTTCAGACTTCTTTCCAGTGTAAGGGTTATGCTACCTGTACTCGTGCAGCATTTTGCTTGTTCTGAGAGCTACTAGGAGACAATAGGAACATCACGGTGGGCTACTCACGGGTATTGGTTCAGTATTCTCTGCCTCACCTTTTTTTTGGAACAAAAGCTGTTTGACTGAAATTGAGTGCTTGTCTACCCCAGGCCTGACCCACCATCACCAGCCCTGGAGGATGGGTTAGCCAACACAGAGTCACTCTCCTTAGGAAGCAGCTAACGGCCACTGAGTCTCACATCTGGTTATCTGGAGCTTGGCGTGCAGGGTAAGAACAGGACTATGATCACAGAAATGGAAAATATTTCCTCACATTCAGAAGGGAAAAAAAAAAAAAAAAAAAAGTAAAATCAAAGATTCTGACTTCTCTTTGTAACTGCAAAAGCATCTTTTATGTTGGAAAAAGAAAAGGAGAAACTCTTTTTTGCTGCTTCGAAGTGCATCTTTGAAAACCTTTGGCTTTGATATGGGAACAGAGTGGCAGTAAATAAACTCTGTACTGGTCTGGACTGGAAGTGGAGAATGACCTGCCCTGGTGCCAAGATCCCTGCACCCTGACCAGGCTGCTCTCATGTGCATACATGACACCTGGGGAAAGCCTCAGGGAGCTGTTGACCCCACATGGTTGGAAACTCTTCTGTAGCCAAGAGTTCCATGTCACGCTGAACAAAAGGTGTGCACTGCATCTTCTGTTATCCAGGGCATCTCCGAGGCTGCCTGATGCAGCACCAAGCGATGCCGTCACCTCTCCACAGCATCCTCCTCTGAGCTGCTCCTCTTGCGGTCATTCCTACCTCATTCATGGCTCCTGTATGCCACAGCCGCACTAACAGGACTGCAAGACAAATAGGAACTGCTTCCAGGGAAGGGACTTGGCCTCCCTCCACAACAGCTGTCTGAAGCATCAAGAGGATAAGGAGGGCTCTCCACTCAGTGTAAACAGCCGCAGAAGTCCACTGCACATCGAGACAAGGCAGGTCCAGGAGAACGCGCTGCCTTGCCAAGGGTAAGATACCATTTCCAACCGCAAAGTGGATTTATAAGGCTTGAAGAGCGCAGTTAGTCAGCAAAACAAAAGCTCCCTTTACAAACCCCGGCCAAAGTGTTTGAAAACACATAGTGGAAATTAAGCAGCTCACTCTTCATTTAGACACCAAAATATTCAGACTGATTATTAATGAGAACTGCAAGGTGGCCAAACACTTGGAGGGAAGCCTGCTCTCCTGAACCACTGCCTGGCACGTGAAACGAGAAGAGAAACCTGGGGCAAGATGCACTGCTTCAAGCCCATCTGCATTTTCCTTCTCTTCACACTGGGAGCTTTTGTTTTCTTTAAGAGTCGGAAATTCTGAAATAAGTTTATTGAAAGAAGTGGCAGGTTTATAAAGGGTCTGATTTGGAACAGATAATTTTATCATACAATTTCTGTCCCAGTTATTTCCGAGGTGTGTCCTCGGTTAACTGCATCAGTATTACCTTCAAAAGTCTTCTTTGGAAAATAATTTTCTTAGGGATACAGTTACCAGAGGCTATGGAGACTGCAGTTCAGCCATCCACCACCTCCTGCATGGAGTATGTGGCACCTCAGGGCACAGGAGAGTGAAAGCGTTACTTTTTAATTCACTTTTTTTTAATGTATTATTTAAGAAGCTGATTGCTTAATGTCATTGATAAACAAGATTTTACTAAAAAGATGGTAACAAGACTTCAGGAAAACATTTTGGGCTCTAATAAGTTAAAATGGCTTTAATGAAATGTCTTGAAACATGCACACAGGGGAGATCTTTCTTTTAAAGCAGCACTTACATGTCTGAAGAGGCTAATGAATCATTCTGATGCTACAGGCTTCTGAGGACAGTGACCTGTTGGAACAATTCTGGTCTTCGCATAAGCTCCCAGGAAAGCCAGCAAAACTTGGGTTAGATTTAAGACACATTCCTCACTCTTGCTATAGTAAAACCATCAACAACAAGTAACTTTGTTCCTAGCTTTTAGCACAGGAACTACACTGGAGGAAAAGCAATCAGTGATATTTTATTGTGCTAGATTTATTGTGCAACCTAAAGATTGTTTGAGAGATGCAGCTTTATAACACTAAACCCCATAATAAACATTAAAATGAACAAAATAGTTCACAATCGTCAATTTTTTAACCAGCAGTGGAAGAGAAACACAAAAAGAACAGAAGAACAGAATATCACAGAATCACAGAATTACATATTCACAGAATAGAAGAAAAGAATAGAAGAACAGAAGAAGAAAAAAACAAAAATGTTTTCTTAAATCTATGTTCATCACCAGGAGAGAAGCTCCACCGCTTTGTGAAGCAAAGTGCTATTGTACACTAGCTCGCATGCATGCAGTGATGCTGAAATGCACTGACACGTTGCACGCTGCACCGACAAGCAGCTTGGCTATTGCTGCTTGCACTGGATGTTGGACTTGCTTGAATGTAAACACACACGTCAGTGGCTCTATACTTTCAGATGGCAGAGAGCTGATGGTGAGAGTCCCAGCTGACTGGATTAATTTCGCCTCTGGCCAAGCATAACACCGCTTTAGAGCCTCGCACTCTATCAAAGGAGAAAGTCTAATTGGATCTAACAAAGGGTTTGTGGCTTAGGCACACGTGTTAGAAAATAGTTTCCACATCACAATCTGTGCTACTAAGTAGAGTTATAAAAGGAAGTATTTTCAGAGCTCTGGAATAATGACACGTATTGCACACGTTGCTTTCAAGTAAGTATCACGTAAGTTATGAATAATGCACTTGCCAGTGAAACAGCAGGTATGCTGAATCAAGGCTGCATCCAGAGACTTACTGGCATTCATTTCTGCTATACTTCATTACAGGGATGTGTGATAGAAGATGCTTCACAGTGAAAATACTGCAATACCTACTTGTCCTCAAAGTGTTATGTTAGGAAGGAAACTAAAAAAGCAATAAAATGGTGGAAAATGGTGGTAGAAAAAAAAAAAAAAAAAAGTGACTACAAAGTGGAAAAAGAGCAAACAGATAGTAAGAACAGTCTCATCATCCCACTAAAGCCATGTTTTGTGCCCACTTCTCCAACTACTACTTCTGTGACGGGCAGCTCAGTTTTCTGACTAAATGTGTGCAATACCAGAATTACAAGTTGAGGGTACCACGCAGCCTCTAAACACACACCACATCAGCATTTCCCCACTGACCCTCTACTCCCGTGTCTCTCACATCTACTCTCCCAGGGCAATAAGCCCATGTGGGCATTCCTTCAGCATCAGCAATGCAGTAGGAAAAGGCTGCAAAGCAGAGTTATGTGCCTGGGAGAATCCCCCAAACCATTGTCCAAAAGGTTCAATATCATCACTGTACTCCGTAGTATCTTCATGGGGATTTTTTTTGGTAAGAGTAAGTGGAAGGATTTATCAGCCATGATTTTACACCATGATGTCACGCAGCTCCATCATAATTAGTCTCTGTTTAACTAACAGTCACTTTAGTCACAGCTCAGAAGTTGGGCACTGCAGTGAATCTGACACTGTGCACTTTGCAAGCCGGACCCAATGGCTGAGTGCTGCGATGGGAAGCAAGTAAATGGTAACACGTCATCTAGATGTCTGAAGGCATCTTGTATTTAATCAATAGGGGGAAGCAGTCTTTGCAACACTGAGTTGCCCTCGCATATTTGTTCTCAGTAGCAACCAGCCCAGCATCTCCCCAAATCTCGAAGTGAACTGTGTTCCTGATCACGAGATGTGCTCCCGATTACGATGGGAGAAGGAGCGTACTGATTCACACCGACTAGGGGAAAAAAAAACAAGCGCTGTGGAAGCAGGATGTGATGTTCAGCTGGGAAAGCTCCCTACAACCATCGCCGTGGCTGGGGTCACTGCCACAGCATGTAACGCAAGTCCCATGCTGCAATCGGTGGGATTTCAGTGATGAGAACAGACATGCACACACAGGCCAATTAACCTTGGCAGGGGGAGAAAAGGATGAAAAAGCATCACACCAGAAACCTGATTTGGCTCTGCACTGAGGACATCAGCCACTCGGAATTTGAATCATTTTTCATAAAGCATTTCCTCCTAGCTTCACAGGTCAGCATCTGAAAACATCCTTCACGTAACAAAAATGCCTTAAACATTTAGGAGACAAGATCTGCTGCTTTTATGAAAGCAATTATGTAATAGATGAAAAAGCAGGAAACTGGAAAGTGACCCGGGAATTCTTTTGGATCCACTGATTGGGAAAAACTGGAACAGAAGCCCCAAGCAAGGGGATCTCCTCTAGGTAGCTTCTAGTGGAGCAGACAGCTTCCAGTTGGGATTTTTCACAGAGGTGGAAGGAAATCATCCCATAAGTTTATTCTGATGTTGGGACCCCTAAACTCTTGTGGAAGTACAGATTACATTAAATACCCACAAGCTGCTGAAAAAGCATTTTCTCAGTATTCCTATGCCATATAAACATACATCACAAACACAGAACAGCTAATGCAGTGGGACATCAACCTTATCATAATTCTGAGACGTCAGGTTTGAAACTGATGTACAACATTGACTCAGGACTTGAAAATTCTTTTTAAAAGACAGAGCTTTTCAAAGGCCTCTGGGACACAGACTGATGAAATTTTATTGAGGTTTCACCTAACAGAAAAATTTGTTTACAGATGCCATCTCTGTAGCGAAGAGTGGCACTTGTACAGAAATCAAGTAAGTATTAAAAAAAAAAAAACTATTAATTAGTATTTATGTACATGTATGTACATGTATTTTTTAAATACACGTATTTATCTAAAAGCCCTAGAGTTATTTTGGTTCCTCACAGAAAAGGACTATTTACAAATATTCATTGCTCTGCCTTAAGACATCTTCATGCTAGGATAGGACGAATTGTATTCTGGAGGGTCCTTTTCCCACCACTGACCACAGACAAATGCTAGAGAACTAGAGTTATCAGTACAATGACAGAGAAAGAAAAAAAAAAAAAAAATCAAAAGCGTAGGCTCAGACACCATTCCTTTTCAGTACAGGCCATTAGAAAACCAAGTAAGCAAGAAATATTAATAAAGGACTTCACTGGCAGATAAGGTGTAGCAGCAAGTTCCTAGCTTAACTGTTACACCTAGTAACTACCCTTCAAGTAAATCAAAAGCTCACTTTATTTCTTTAACCATCAAAAGAGGAAAAAACTCCTAAATTCATGGGTGGTCCGCATTAACAGCTTATAAATAAACAATAATGATAAAGATTATGATGATAATAATAATAGTGATAATAGCAGCAAATCTTTGGTAGTCCTTAAACCAGAATATTTTACTTCATTTTCATCCAAATACCTTTCCTCTGTGTTCCAAAGCCACCCTGCAGGTGTGCTGTACCCCAGCCATACCCTTAGGCTAGTGCTGGTTTTAACCTGGCTGCTCTTGCAGGGCCAAGGGCAAAGATGAGCAAGCCATGAACTCCCCAAGGGCACAGGAACATATGGGCACAGCACTGAGCCCTTCCTACCCATCTATTGAAGAGGAGCTGCTCAAATTATTTTGTCTAGGGGTTACTTGTTTCCCTTTGAAATATTTCAGCAACAAAGACCCTCCTCCACTTTGCGAACAGAGACAGAGGTAAAGGGGTGGTAAGACAAGGCTTTCACTTGCCAAATGAAATTACAGTCCCATTAAAAAACAAGCAAGCAAGTAATGAGAACCCAGTGACATAATATAAACATCTTCATTTCCTTCAGTAGATTAAAGGCAGTTCATAAATGAACTTTTAAAAACAGCAAAATCAAGACACACCTCCACCCCAAGTACATTTAAAACCTACCTTTATACTTTTCCACCGATTTTTTTTTTTTTTTAAAGCAGACAAAAATCCTGTATAAAGAATCACAGAGGAAGGTAAAATAAATATCAGTACATGTTCTAAAGAAGTGAGCTATGTTCAGGGCAACATGGAAGCACTCAAAACAGCACCAACATTTATCAGGCACACCAACCATTTCTCCCTTTGATACTTGAGCGTTATTTTCACTTTAAGACCAGGCAAACTTTGAAGTTTCACAGACCTTGAAAGCAGCATAGAGCCCAACCAGCTGCTGAAGTATGATTCTCTAGCAAGTGATTTCCATGTACATTACAGAGTAAGCATGAAAGAGAATAAGTTGAGCAATGTTAAAAAA